>OX579633.1:37741773-37888652 GCA_951230915.1 Antitrichia curtipendula
ATGGCTGGTAGTCACTATCTCCTTTGACTTCAGCCCCGCTACTATGACCTGTTGTATCCCATCCGGAATCATCGTCACTGGATGAATTTTGCATACTATCTGATGAAGATTGTACAATCTTCCCTCATTCTTGTACTTGTTTCGATGCGCTTGATCTCACTGGTCTACCTAACTTATGATCCCTTTTGACTTTTAGTAGAGACTTTCCAATACCTCCCTTAAGGTCGTGGATTGGTTTCACCTTTCGTTTGGTTAGAGGCAGACTTGCATCAAAGGAGGTTCTACCTACATTTTGTTTTTTCAATGGAGAGATTGCAAAAGGCTCCATTATTCTTTTCCTCTTAGCTTTTTTGGACTCCTTCACCGCGGGTGGACGTGCTTCCGAACCTCCTGGAATGTTTGTCTTCTCTGCGGACAAAGCTTCCACTATAGGGTTTGAAAATTTGATCGGAGAATGCTTTGCATGGCCAGAAAATCGACGAAACATAGACTCCAATGTTTGCACATCATCGTTGTCTGATGAAACGGATGGATTTGGATTGGCTCCAATGCGCAATTCTTTCAAATTGCTCAAATGTTGTTCTTTAAACCGTGAATTTCCAGGACCATTCAAAGTCGTGCTACCGCTTGTATATAGTGCATGTCGAGGACCGCTACGTGATGGTAATTGAGGATCTCGCACGAGGTACTTCATGTCTTTGGCATTGCGGTCTGGCATTGGACACACGGACTCCAATACACATGGATCTTGACTTCCCTCTATTCGAGGTGCTTGGGCATTTTGAATGCCGAAAAGTCCAATAGTTTCACTTGTCAATGCCCTTGGTAATTCAATACTTTGGTTGACCACATTTGTGTAGGACTTCACCCCACACTCTCTCATGTCTTCGTGTTGATCATTTTCTTCCGCTCCTACCTTTGTCATGAATGGACACTCGGGAATTTGAATCACTTCATCTATTTGGGGAGTTTCATCACCTATAACCATTTCCTCATCTTCCTCCGCTACTTTTGCATGAGTATTTTCCCTATTTGCTAGAATGTTTTCACTACGCAACAACCCGGTTCCATCTAAGTATTTAGCTATGGAAGGTCCACCTTCGTCATATTCACAGTCGTCCTCATCCAACGGAAACTTGTAAGGGTCTTCACAATCATCTTCAATGTCTCCATCATAATGAGGTGGGCTTCAAAGCGGTTCATCATCGAAATTGCGGATGCCGTGGTCATCTTCATCGTCCATGAGGGGATCAACTTTTTCACCGGATTCACCACCCTCGTCTTCCGATGAAGACAAGGCCGAATCCTCCGACTCAAGGGTCTCATTGTACCACTTCTTCTTGTCATTTTGCTTTGATGCACCGAGGACTTTGGAATTGGTATACACATATATCAAATCATGTATTCTTTGTGGCTTCAACTTGTTCCGATATTTGTTGTGAACAAAAGAATAGCTACTCCAATTTCATTCACATGAAGACGATAATACCGGTTGGGCCAAAATCCTCTTGGCAATTGGAGCAATGAGCTTTCCGCACGCGCCCTCAAAATCCCACCAAGCATGCGCCGACAATTGTTGTTCACCCGGATCCAACATGTTGTGGAACGGAGGTTCCCTATGGCGGAAGGCTACAAATTCCTTCACCACCTTCGTGTACTCTAAAGGTGTACATATTTGCATCAAAACGCGCTTGCATGCAGTTATGGCATCGATGTCGTCGGCTAGTTCTTTGTCTTCAAGAAGGTAGGGATTCAAAAGTGCTCCTGCATAATGTAAATCGGTCTTCACCATATCACGTCGTTCGTAGAACGCCTTCACCAACAGGATGGCTTTGTCCAAAGCCAAACAAAAAGGCTCTTTGTCTAAAGCGAGGACGTACTTCTCTAGTTTCCTCATAATATGTAACACCTTGCCCATGCATGGTGTCTTCGCATCCAAATCACGAAGAGCATTGACAATTGGAGTTGTCACATCTTCAAAATTTTGACAACGATGCCAAAAATGCCCACTTAGAATGGTCTTCTTCACCCGTTCAGATTCTAAACGAGTTTTGGATTTCGCGAGTGCTTTCTAGTATATTCCTTCCATTGTGGGTCCGTCACAATTTGTTGCAATTGTGCTTTCACCTTGAGCATACGTGCAACCATGTTGTAATTCGAGGCAAATCTTGTTTCTACCGCCAATAACAAGTTGTACTGCATCGAATATTTCCGAAGTATTGCAAGCGGCATGTGCCTCTTCTTGAAGAATTTGACTATCTTTCGGGAATTTCACGATGTCATCAATCCATTGTTCGTTTGCCCAATCTTTTAGAAACAAATTCAAGGCATGCACCACGCAACCTTGGAAAAAAATGTGGGGATAGGTAGTAGATACCAAACTCCATGCTGCTGGATTTATAGCCGCATTATCTGTACTCACCTGCACTACGTTTGCAGGGCCCATTTGTTCTATAAAACTCTCTAATATAGAGGCCAAATATGGAGCATCTTTAGTTTTCCCAGTTGTATCCACCGATCCTAGGAATTGCTCACCGGCGGATGACACAAGCATGGCATTTATCAATGGCCGATTCGAAACCGAGGTCCACCCATCAATAGATAATGTGGCTCCAAACTTCCTAATATTGGTTTCTGTCCGCTTACGGAGATTGACCTCTAAGTCTACCTTTGCTTGGTCAAGCAATTTATGACGTAGATCATGGTATGATGGTGGGCTATAAGGTTGGTGAAACTCTGCCGTTTTCTTCACTACTTCTTTGAAGGCTGAATTTCGGGCTACAACAAATGGTATGTTTGCCGCATAAAAGAAATTGGCCCACATTGCATTCAAAATGCGTTTATTTGCTTCGTCGAATCCCTCTACTAGCCTACTCTGTCTTTGAGGCCTACTGCTTGATGTCCGTTGAGTTCCACGTCCATCTGATGCTTGTGTACTTGTATTTCCTTGGGAAGAACCACCAACATATTCCTCTGGTGCTGTGCATGAGTCTTCTTCGGTAGAGTTCACAGTGTCTCTCGCATTTGACATAGCACGAACAACCATAGGCATAGGTGTGTCGTTGCCATCTACATTGTGTGGAGTACCTCTTTGTGGAATCACTCCATTGCAACGAACAAATAGACCTCGAACTTCAGATGTCATTTGGGTACAAAGGCTGATTCCTTTGTCATGACTCCCCGATGTGCCTGCATATCCCAAATGACTAAACATACGGACCGCCTTCTTCGCAAATACCAAGTTGCAAGCCTTGCATTGTACTTTTCCATTTGATAGGATTTCGTACCAAAAAGACCAATCCTTAGTCATGGTGGTTGTTTTAGGCTCTGTATATTGGAATTAGAAATTCAAAACGTAATGATAACAATTGGGTAAAATCGTTCAAATGTTTATGCACAAAGCCTTGAAAAACAAGGCCCCCCTTTCCACTAAACTATGCATTATCAAGCAAGGGACACAAAAAATTGCAGCTCCTAACCCTTGAACCTAAAACCTGTCAGGCGGACAGCCGTTTTTTACAATTTTGGTAAGATGTTTGAAGTGTGTAGACTAGCAGACAAGTGGATTACGCGAAAAGAAATGTATGTGCAAATGAAAATGGGTGATTTGTAGGCACGGGTTATAGAAAACAACATAACAATAACATGAAATGATCTTGTACAAATGTACAATAGGTATGATCTTCTGCAATAGGTACGCAAAAGAAACATATTTGACTAATAAAGAAGACAAAATTTATCATAATGAAAAAACAAATGTAAACATATTTGTATTGCATAAATATTTATACATTAATTAAAAGCAACTCATGACATACCATGAGTGTTGTGCATTACTAATATTGAATTCTCATGAGATTCAAATAAGTACAAAACAAATTTCATTGGTTAACACTCTAATACAAACACTATTTTGCATCATCGCTACCGTTTGCAGAAATATGAGAGGCCCCTCTTGTTCCTTAAGTCTTCGATTTGCTCTACAAGTTTGAAGACCACCCGACCCAGAGGCTGTGCCCCTTTCTGATCGGACTTCCATGTCCACGGCGATGAATTGTCGTTTGGTTTCTGGAGAGTAGTCATCTTCGTCTTCAATCTTCTGTTTATTTTTCCTTGTGGGAGACAAATCTACTTCCTCTGCTTTTAACGCTCTCAAAGCCGAATAAATCTTTTCTATCATAGCATTTACTGCTTTGTCATCATCTCGAGGGGTCAACAAGATCGCTTGCCTTGTGCCATGTAGAAAAGTCCTCCACGTCGTTATAATGTCAGTGATCCTCTTATCAAATGCACTTTCCACCTCCACGAGAACATGTTCTATACTTGATAGCCCATCTACAATAAAAGCAGCACGAACTTGCGCAGCTTCTTCCAATTTTGATAAGAATAGAATCCTCCCTATTAAGTTGTGATTGTATGCTCCGTACTGCTCATTGAAATTTTGGAATGGTTGCACTTCTATCCAGACGCCATCTTCTCCTTTCTGCACTTCTTTTTCAGGAAACTGGAAGAACTTTTGATGTGAGATGCTCCAGTGTCCCCCCATGCTACGACAAAACAATTCTCGAGCCTCCAAGTCTTCAATACCCTTGGCCCGCAACTCCACCTCTCTATTGCGCATCATCTAGTCAAAGTCATCCAATTCGTCATTGTAGTTCTCACAAACATCATGCATGAGTTTTTGCGCATTCCAAATGAGAGGTCGCCCCCAATGAATGTAAGTTTGGAATAGAAATGGCTTTTGGTCAAGTGGAAGGGCCCATCGATTGTATTCGTGGCTAGGGGGCATGCTCTCCTCGTGCCCAACCATTTCGTAAAACCTAGGGCTCAAAGGAGATCGACACTCGGGACAAACCGAACAAACAAGGGATGATTCCACCATACACGTGATATGATAAGTGTGGCGACATTGGCCCATGATTAAGGCGCCCTCGGGACCAAAATGATTTAGACAAAGGCTACATTTACCCTCCAATAGTTCCGTATTTGAACTTTCACCATGCACTACTATCTTGTTTGTCTCTTTGATGTGCGTTGAATGTGTGTTGTAAGGGGCCCAACCTTCTTCTACTTCTAAGGTCCAATTGATGGACTTTGACGCAATCTTCTGCGCATCATTCAATCGCTCAAACATTGCCTCCATGTCCCCCCAATATGTGACGTCAATTGAACCCCTATGATGTACCTCAAACATCCTTCTAATAGATAGGAGGTTAGAGGAAATGGCATCGCATTGCTCCTTCGACTGCATGGCTAATTTGAGAAGCCCCTTCATTGCTCGGGTTACTACAGACGGTTTGTTTTGTAGTTTTTGAACCCACGTCAACCAACGAGTGTCGGAACTGCTCTTTGGCAAGCATTTATCTAGCTCCACTACTTGCATCATTTTCTGATATTGTGCCTCCAAATAGACGTTTTGTTGAGTTACCGACTCTAGTTCATGCTTCACCTCTTCAAACTCGTGGCCTTCCGTTTGCATGGACGCGTCTCGGAATGTGGGAGGAGGATTATCCATGGCGGTTTCGGATATTACTTCCTTTTGGTTGTTTTCCTCAACCGCTTCTATACGCACGGCTCCGCCGGTCTTTGGAAGAACCCATCCTACATCCTTGAAATTCTTTTCCTTGAGTTGTACAATTTCGTACTCCAATTTCTCGATAAATTCCCTCTGAGAAACTAGAGCGTCATATCGGCGATCCTGTGCGTTTGCAAATCTTTCATAATTAGCGCACACTCCTTTTAATGAAGCAAGCAATTGCTTGTGCTCTTCTTTCAATTTCTCGTGCTCTACCTTCAAGGCCTTGTATTTTTCATTTTCTTCAGCCAAGATGAGCAGTTTGCGATTATTTTCGACCCGCTCCCCTAATAATGGTTTCATAGACGTGATGAAATCCCAAAACGACAAGGCACCTTCCACCAACTCGGGCCCGGATTTGGTGAATTCCTGAGCAACTTCCATAAGTTTGGAGGTAATGCTAGCTGCAAATTTAGCTGTAATCGACAATCTTTTTGAGGTGATCACAAAATTAGGCCATTGATCACTGTATTCGGCGAAGGGATTACTTGGTCCGGCCTCGTTTGCGGTTTCAGTCAAGCCCGCCTTATTTGCGGGGTTACTAGGACCGGCCTCATTTGTCTCGATTACTTGCTTTGGTTGAAGAGAGATGTCTTGTTGATGTGCCCTAAACAAATAAGAAGCTTCCAACAAGCTTTTCAATTCACTCACCATTGGCAAATGACAAAGATCCTCCAATTGTGCCGAATTTTGAGTTGACAAATGCGGATAGCTTTTATTCAATGGGTTGTCATCAATGGACACATTTTGCGCCATGCCATCGAGTTGCTTTCCATTTTTTGGCAACATCTGTCCTTCAACTCTTGGGCTCGATACGGGGCCCAACATGGAACTTGATACGGGGCCTAATACGGGGCTCAATACGGGGCTCAATGTGGTTGGTAAGTCTTGATTGCAAGGTACTTGTGTCATAAAATTCGTAGTATCGCTCGCTATGATATTATCAATTGATGCAATGGCCCTTGCCATTTGTTCGGGACGAACCTCTTCCCGACGTTTTTGTGGTGCAGACGGGGCCACCGGTTCCTCCTTCACGGGCCGCATGCTTGAAGCACCACTTTGTTCACCCACGGATGTAAAATTGCGTGTGCATATCCAATCCGCCCGAGGAGTTGAAAACACCTCTCCGTCAACACCTTCCACCGTGGCATTTGACATTGTAGTTGAAATCTTCGTAGAATCCAAATGTACTCCAATATTTCCCCCCTCCATGATCTCTTTTTTAACCTGCATTAAAGCATGTTTTTGTCGCTTCTGTGATTTTGGTGCCTCACTTGGACTTGCCTTTGGATCATACAAATCCGGAATATCTTTTTGCCCTACTCTAAACAAAAGCGGAGCCGTAGTTGTTGTTGGATATGTGCTCCAGTCCACCTTCCGAGCCAATATGAGCTCAGCATACACCATAGAGGCCATGCTGTAGTTTATGAGACCCTTACTCATTGATTTGTCCCCGAAGAGGGCCCGCCAAACCTCAAGTGATCGATGGACAAAATGTCCATCCTTGCAATTTGATGGCTTGCAACAGAAACCTCGTGTGTGAATAATGTGGACCTCATGAGGCCATAACTTGTTGATGTGATACATTTTCACATATTTTTTGCAGATTTTGGAGGTCCAATAATTTTCTTCCTCCTTCTCCCATTCGCTCTCCGCTTTGATATTTGGATCATCTAAAATGTCCCAGTGAAGCTCGTGGGCAGTCCCCTTTGATTTTGTCTTTCCGCGATTGCCACCTCTTGAAGTCATCGCTACAATGCCCTTGCTCGTACCTTCCGTTGTCATGACTGACAACAAGTGATATCAAAATAATTGACCTCACTCTCCACCCGTATAGGAGCAACTAGCACAATGAAGCAACAGTTGTAACTTCCAACACGGGTTCCACCTCTAAATGGAGAGAAGAAGTGAGGAAGAATGGAAGGGCCGTCCGCCTTTATACCCGTCCGCAACCAAACCTAAAGTAGGTCCGGCGGCGGACGCCCTCCCGAAGCGGACTCGGTCGTCCGATTGATCGGACGAACCTACTGTCCGCTCGATTGGACGGTCTGACCGTCCGCTGGATCAAGCGGCCGGACCATCCGATCGAACGGACGGTCTGACCATCCGCTTGATCGGGTGGCCGGATCATCCGATCGATCGGACGATCTGACCGTCCACTTGATCGGACGGTAGGATCGTCCGAATCAAACCGTCCATCCACCCGACCGCCGTCCATCCGTCCGCCTCGTCCGCCCTGTCCGCCGTCCGCCCGTCCGGTGGTCTGCATCCATCGGACGGTGGCCACTACGTCCGCTGCATCCGCAACAGCGTCCGCGGACGCTGCGTCCGGTTTTTGGACGTGATTTGTCCCCGGACATTCTAATTCGTCAACCCTGATTCTAGGACCTAGAAAAGTTTGGAATTTTTTACAAAATTCCAAACACCCTTCTACTTTAGTGTCCAAATATCCACGTGGAGATATGATCGTTAGTGTCCAGATATCCAAGAGTTTCAAAAATTAGTTGAATTAGTATAACCATTCATTAGTGAGAATACTAGAACCCCAAATACCTCCTAAATTAATCATAAGGATTTTGGTTTCATTTTGTTTTCAGTTGTCCCGTTATTGTTAATTTTTTTATGTGTCCTTAGCCTAACTACCAGTTTAGTCCTTTAAATTCCAAAATCAGAAAACCAGATCAGAATACAATACAGCCGGTCCAGCCAAGGGAGGTCGGGGCAGTCAGCAAGGAGAGTTGGGAACCAGTCCAGGGCTTCGGGAGAATTGGGGTCCAGGGCTTTGGAAGAACTTGGGTCCAAGGCTTTGGAAAAACTGGTTACCAAGACCAAAAATCAGATTCTAAAAAAATCAAATACAAAACTACTTGAAGTAGAGTCTGGGTGGGGAGTCGGGCTTGTTTTTGAAACAAAAACCTGACAAGGTAACGATTGAGAGAAGAAAGGAAGAGAAAATGGGTCCAGTTCTAGCTAAGCTCCACATAAGATAATCGTCCGTTCCAAAACCTACAAAACCACTCAAAGATTGAAGGAGGGGAAAGGAGGGGATGGCTATATGGGCAACTTAGGTGAGAGAGACAATAAATAGTGACCTAGGTTTAGCTAAGTAGGTGTTAGGAAGAAAATCTCGAGAATTTGTAGTGACCATTAGAAGGCGGATTAGGATGACACAAAGACAAGGTAGTGTAAGAGGGTAGGAGGGACGTTAAAACCTCCTTGGGGTTTGAATCTATAGTGTAAGGCATCCATAAAAATTTAGGTAGAATAGTGTTAGTGTAAAAAGAGAGAAAGGGAAAGAAAAGGAAAGGGAAGGAGAAGGAAGGAGGAAGGGAAAGAAGAGGTTTAGATCGCACGGGTTTCTAATTTTTGAAACATAAGCGGTGACCTTGGGAAAATTCAACCAAGACCAAAGACCACTATGGAGCATGAAGATGTGTATGTGGACGTGGCTGAAATTATTTTCGGCACCAGCAGTAAAGAGGTGAGTTTTTTCTTGAACTAGTCCTTGGTGTCTTTCTTCCTAATTAGCGTTGACTTCCTTCATTAGCCCTTACGCGTGATTAAACAAGTCGTGATTAGTACAAGTAGGTGTTAGATTCAAGAGCGCCAAACTAGGGATTAGGTTAAGAGGAGAATCTAGGATTTAAATTAGGAATTAATTTAGGAGTAAAAATCTAGAGTTAATCTAGGAATCAAATTCTCAAGCAAATATCTTAGAGTTAGGTTAGAAAGTAAAGACTTAGAGTTAAAAGTCAAAAGTTAGAATCAAAATTAGAGGTCAATTTTTAGAGTCAATCGAGAAGCAAAAAGGTTAGAGTAAAAGTTAAATTCTAGAATTAATTTAGGAATAAAAAACCGAGGGTAAAAGTCAAAAGTTAGAATCAAAATTAGAGGTCAATTTTTAGAGTCAATTGAGAAGCAAAAAAGATTAGAGTAAAAGTTAAATTCTAGAATTAATTTAGGAGTAAAAATCCGAGGATAAAAGTCAAAACATAAAGTCAAAATTGGAAGTAAAAATTAGAGTTAGCACTCTAGAGGTAAAAATCTAGAGTTACATTTAGAGGTTGGAAATTAGAGTAAAAACTAAGCTTAGTGTTAGCCTGTAGAATTAGAACTTCCGAGAGAAATATCAAACCTCAAAAGATAGTCTTAGAGGTTCATAGAAGGAACATGAGGGTTCCCCTTTCATGTAGTTAGGGACATTAGAAATGATGCCAACTACCCAGCCAATACTAGACATAGGATAGATAGTTAGGGATTTAGGATTTACTATCAACCCTGATCATCGCAGTTAGCATGTTAGTTACCCATGTATTTCTAGTAGTTTCGTTGCCATCCACGACACTTAGGAGACGTTAGCAAAAATGATTCATTGCTTGGAAGGCATAGTGGATTGCACTTACAACACCCCCATATATTAAAAAGGTGGATAAAGGCATAGAATCTGGTCGGTGTTTGCCTGATTACCAAGGATGGGTAATCTTGCGCCCACACTAGTATATATTACATTTTTGGCAATACAACACAGATGACTAGAGCATGCATTCATTTTGAGTTTCACATGCATCTTGTAGCTTCAGGAACTTGTAGAGAGTCTTTAGACACAATTTTCGGTCTCATTGTAGGCAAGGTTACTAAAACCCCTTCTACTACTAATTCTGTCATTACTCTAGCAGCTAATAAACAATTTCTAGACAACCACCTCATGCACAAGACCACAATGGTGAAGGTTCTAAAGAAATGTTGCGGGGGAACTCGATAGAGAAACTTTTCCAGATTCTCAGTTCTCCGAACATCCGAAACATTATTTCTTCCTTTTGTACTAGCGGAAAAAGCGGGGTCATAGATAGCATCATGAATATGAAATGCAATTTGAAGTTTGAATATATTCATGACAGTATCTTTCTTGGACAAGGAAAGAAAAAAGTCTATTTGTTTAAGATGTTGGTAGAAGGTCCAGGCAATGGAGTGGACTTAGTCAATCGTATGCAACCTGGAAAAGATTTAGAGAACGCATGGCTTATGTTTGATTATGTCAAACGCGTCAAAGATTAGACAACCATGGCTAGCTATGTATATGACACTAGATGCAAGAAAGTCATAACAATCGCTATCTGTGACATGCAATTTGAAGACACAAAAGTACAATGCATCTTGTGGAAATTATTGAACAGGGTCATGAGACGCAATGGTGTAGAGAATCCAAACTTCAAGGGCTTTATGGCAGATAGTGCATAAGCAAATTGAAATGTTGTGTGTATTGTATACGGATCATGGGATTCCAAAATAGAGATGACAAACCGTGAGCGAACATGTCTCCTGCATTAGAATACTTTACTACATCGCCATACGCAGAAGCTTATAAAATTGGAATTGCAGCACCAACACACTCGCCTTTGCAAGCAATAGAATCTTTGTATTGAATGAAGCTGAGACACAATACTCGGTGATTCGATCATGGTGGCTATCATTTGGAGCAGCCTCTCAAGATGCTCTACGGGAATTGGAATTGTGGCTTGCATTTTGGCACTTTTAATATCGCCAATGGGGTGGATTCATGCAAATGGTACTTTATTCCACGTCATTTCTTTTGTACTCTATGTCATGCACAAACACTTTCATTTCATTATTTTCATTTATCTCATTTTCTACATTTATTTTAATTAATTTTTTTTCCTTTTCTTTCTTTTTTTTTTTTTTTTTTTTCTCTAGATTTTCAACTCAAGAAAGGTTTCTAGAGACACTCTTGAAAATATTATGTAGTCTGCCAATATGATCTTATACATATTTTACTAGAAAGACACAAATATCTTGTAAATTCTTACTGAAAATCTCCTAAAAAGGTCATTACTTAAAATGTTATCTCTAGGACTATACTTAAAACACCCCTTTCTCTTGTAGTGAATAATTCAAGAAATTATAGATGAGGTTTTAGCAGATGTTTTTTTTAAAAAGGACAAAATAGATCAACCACCAATTTCAAAGTGTTGTGATAGAACCATACCTTTAGAAACACTTTTAAGTTACAACCGTATATCCATCCCCTTAAAACCATCTTCTTTAACTTCTAAAAACCTAACCTTTAAAGAAAGTAGGGCTTATACTAAATCAAAGATTCAAGGTCGTAAAGAGGGACATTGTTGTTATTTTTGTAGAGAAATTGGTCACATTAAAAACACTTGCTTTAAGAAACAAGTTTTTGATAGTATAAGAAGAATTCCTCCTACCCCTTTTTCTAACCTACCATTCCAACTCAATTTTATAAACCACCTTTCCCAAAACAACAGTATATCTTATAAGATTCAGATTTTAAAATCCTACTTAGAGGTTTGAATCATTTAGGAAACCCTGAAACACCTATAGAAAATTTGCTTCAATTAAGGACCATTATTAATACATTAATCTATTTCCACCCATCACAAAGTGAAATTTGAGGATTTAAATTAAATTTATACTAAATAAAAATAAATAAATAAAAGTTTTGTGTAAATGAATCCAAATGGGATACTTGTTTCCTTAGGAAGCCCCAGAAATTGTAGAAGACTATTATTCAGGACCTTGTCTTTTCATGGTCCTTTATTGTTTATATAAAAATGCATATCTTGGGCAAGGCTTCCAGTTAAGTGGAATCTATATAAAAGACAAGCAGTTAAAAGAAAAGATAGACCAACTATCCTTAGATATTAAGAGAGTCATTCTTAGTAAAGTTTGGCAAAAACTTGAATCCAAGAAAAGATTTGTTGTGAAAAATGGAGAATTGATTTTTGATTTTTCCCTATATTATTTAATTAGCCATTATGGAAAATTAAAATCGCAAACTAAAAGCAAAATATCCAAAACATGCACTGGATGGACTGAAACTCAAATTATAAATAGAATTTAAATATTTACTTATGGACTGATGAATCCAGCAATAACTCTATTTATCCCAAACTTTATGTGTAAAGAGAAAATGAATCCTTTAAGTTCGCCGTTTAGTCTAATTTGCCCGACTAGTTTTAGTCTTGTTCATCTGTAGGGCAATATCCCATATTGTTTGTCCCGACAGGGAAACACTACTATAAAAATCCAAATTGATTTGAAAAGGATATCTTAGGGAACAATGTGAGCTCGTTACCCCGACATGTCGTGATAAAGAACCCCAGTGTTTCCCTAGGTTTTTGTTGCAAAAACCTTGGCTCAATTATTATTTTTTTAAATAATAAATAAATAAATAAATATTTTATCTATGGCATCTCTAAATGACTGGCAAAATTATTGATCGGTCAGTAAAAGAGACTATACGTAAAATTCAAACAGAGGAAAAAATAAAATATAGAAGAACAACAATTACTTACATTAACCCTTGTTTTTCACCACCTAAACTTCCTTTTGTCCTATAGATCCCAATACAATCGAATCATCTATTAGACAATTTCAAAGATTAATTGTTAACTCTATCCAAAACAAATCTCAAAGTGAGATAACTGAATCAGAAGTTGATTTTGAAGTTAGTTCTAGTATATTCCTATGATTTGAAGAATCCACAAGGAGAGAAATAACAATCCAAAGAACACCTTTAACAAATACGGCTACATCTATAGAAAGGAAAGAATTTCTTTATCCCATAACTGAAGTTTCTATAAGTCAAGTATTGCACCAATCTTCAGTCAGTCCACAAAGAATATCAACTAGTCCTGTGAGAACTCCCACACCAGTATCTCCTAAAACACCAATTCCAGCTAAGTATCTATTTTCCACACCAAAACAAGTTAAATCTTCCACACCTAGATCGAGTAATTATGAAACAAATATTGCTTTAACAGAATATCTTAGAACTACGTGGAATGAACAAAGTCCTAGGGTATTAGATAGATTATTTATCACCTATTAGAGAAAGTAGACGAGAATCCACTAATTCCATTCAACTGGAAAGGATTGAATCTCCACCGCATTTGAAAATATCTACTGGCTAGTTTATAAATTATAATTTGGACAATAATTTGAATGATAATTTAGATGAAAACATAAACACTTATAGTTTTCAAGATCCAACTTTTCAACCAGAGACGGAATTACTTGAGAACTTAGAATTAGAAACACTAAAATTTGAAAAAGATTTGTGGTTAGAAAATTATAACATGGCACAACCAAGCCCTTTTAATTTGGTCCATTCACCACAATACTATGGTCAAGCAAGCACTGATCCTAACTACCACATGAGTAGATTTGAAATAGTGTGTGCAGCCAATATGATTCCTAAAGCCAATTTCCTGGTAACATTTCCTACCACGTTGTTAGGAATTGCTCAAGAATGGTATCAAACTCATACTTCTTTTGCCAACTGGCAAGCATTAAAATATGCATTCTTGACCAAATTTCGACCTTTAGCCTTTACAGAAAGTCTACAAGAACAATAATAGGAGAAACTGTAGATAACTATTATAGTAGAATGGATTACATTTTGCAACGGTATTGAGGTCATGGGATTCCTAATGCCTATTTAATTGAAATTTTTACCGAAGGTTTATATCCTCCTCAATTCAAAATAGCCATCAAGAAAAAGAATCCTAGAGACTTAGCCACTCCATTAAGATATACCAAACAATATGAGGAAGCTAGGATAGGAGATGATCAAATGACCATTGTAGATCCTAGCATATATCCCCCCAATTTGGTATATCCTCCAATGACAAATCAAGTAGTACCCTATCAACCACCGGTTTATCAAGCACCAGTAAGAACCTATCAGGCACAATCCATTCAACCTACGATAGTAATACCTTCTATAACTGAAATCAAAGATCCTAAAACCAATTTATTAAGTAAATTAGTTGAGAAAATGGCAGACTTGAGAGTTCAAATTACTAATGCCCCAGTTAAGAGATCTAAATCCACCAATACAAGAACAAATGTATGGTGTACCAGTTGTCAAGGGCATGATCATTTACCCTCTGAATGTCCTTCACCTGCTGCGGATAATATAAAACCTCGTTGTAATTTTTGTAGAGGTAATCATCCTACTGATAAGTGTTGGAATTTAGCAGCAATTAAACAAGCCGTAAAACAAGTTTTACAAATTGATGCTAATAAACCTTGAATAAATAAAACTAATATTAATAAAAGGCCATTTGCAAGACCAGATAATGATCCTCCTTATAGGCCCTTGGGCAATCGCCCTTGTTAGAGTGACAATTATAATGATCCCCTAGTTTGGAACGGATCTCCATCCAATCCCAACACCCATCGATATGGACCACCAGAAAGGGGAAAACAATTGGTGTGTAATAGATGTGGTGAATTAGGCCACTATTCTAGTGAATGTCCCAACCCTAGAAAATAAGTAGGTTACACATTGTCAGCAAGGTCATTTACTTGAAGATTGTACTACTCCACCTAGAAATTTCCACCTTCTGAGAGAGATTATCCTAGATCTAAACAAGTTCAATTCCAAGAAGAAAGAAATACCAGACCCTCAAATCATATTTCTCATTCTATTTTTGAACCAAACTCAGAAGATGTCTCTGTGGCCACAAAAGCCACAATAGCCCAACAAAATTTATTAAATATGCAACCTACAAATAACTTTGAAAGTGAACTTGAAATACCTAGACTTATAATGTTAGGAACACCATTACAATCAAATCTAACACAAGAAAAAGAAGTAATACCCCCAGTGGAAATAACTTTAGAGTCCAATCATCCTAATAAAGAGATAACTTGGAAAGAAATGCAAGAAAAACTTCTTAAACAACAGTAGTCAACCCCAATCATAAATCCACCAATAAATTTACCAACAATTATTTCCCTCTAATATTATTCCTAGCTTTTATCAAATTCCCGCAAAGAGAATGAGTTCAAAAATTCAAGTTCCACTAAAACATAAAATACCTAGAACTATAAAACTAACATCTGGAATGGAACCATATGATGGTTTTTGTCAAATAGCCAAACAACTTGTGAGAGGGTTCTCAACTAAAAATCACATGAACTAATCTTTAACCTTATAACAAGTTAACAACCTCCTATGTAAGACACAAGTGGAGATGTTTATCTTTGGAATTTTGTGTAAAAAGAAAAGGCTTGCACAATAGTTTGACCTCCAATTAGTGCTCTTGAGTTTTTTAATTTAACCCTTAAATGATGTCATGGATGTTTTTTGTCCTTTGGATGACCACATCTAAGTCTTCATCAGGAACTACCCCCCCCCCCTAGTTTCTTAGTACTATTGCAATATTGTTTCAATGGTTTCACAATCTAATATTGAAAGTATATTATTTGAATACAAAAGCAATATTGCAACAATGTAATTTCCGTGGAAATAGTGCATTTCTATTGAAACTATAATGTTACAGTATAGTTTTTGTACATCAACAATATACTTTCAATATTAGACTGTGAAACCATTGAATCAATATTGTTTCAATGGGGGTACTATCCTGATGTATAGAATGGAAAAATTTAAAAAGTTTCACCCAAATGCTTTTGGAGAAGTTGCTTGTGTACATTTCACTAAATAATATTGCAAACTCCTTCATTACAATATTATTGATTTTTCTAAAGATGAAGATGCTTAATCCACAAATCACCCTTTAGTATATCTATAACATTTCTTGCTATTTACTCTTAATGTGAATTTGAACCATAAAAATGATATTTTTGAATTTGAAATAATGAAATGAAGCTTATCAAGTGCAATTCTTACTCCAATTGGAAAATTTGGAAAATTTGGAAATTTCAATATTTGATAGCAATACAAACTTTAGGCCTATTACTATGGTTTAATGATTATCTAATTTTAGAATGATAACTTTAATCTACATCATGATGTCATACACTATAATATACATCTATAATGAAATATTCAGTTTTTTTGAGAATATTTAATACTCCCTCCGTCCCAAAATGATCTTCCTGTTGGCCTTCATTTTTTGTCCCAAAATGATCTTTCTGCTGTACTTTGTGAGCTGCAAATTGGTCAAATTTAACTTTTGGTTGTTCTTTAGGACTAACAAAACAATTCCAAGGGATAGTTCCCCCTCCATCTATGCAATCACTAATCAAAAGACAAATAAAATGGTTGAAGGGGTCAATCAACACTTTTTGTTTTTATTTTTTGCATCTCTTTGAATATTATCTAATTGAAGGAGATGAAGGCTTTGGGAGGCAAAATATAGGTCCACATATGGTCTTTGACTTATACTAACTACCCACAAAATGATGACTTCACATGAAATGGGTCCGAGCGTATTACAAAGTGACCGTCAAATTCAAAGTGACCGTCAAATTCGCCACACTTTCAAATTCCCCCCAAAAAAATTTGAAATTTTGATTTGTAATAGAAATCTCTGGAAAAATGAATATAAATTTTTTCATTCACATCAAACAAAATGGAAGCAAATAGAGTGATAGGCAATGAGGCTTGAAATCAGCAGTCATGGACCCATCCTTGTAAGGATTAAGAAAATGATTCACACAGTACCAAAAAAGGATGATTTCCACAGTGACCAGCCCAGGGTTAGGATGAGTTTCACCCTTCAAACCTACTAGGCACAAATGATTTTGACTCTACAAAGCACACATAAGTTTCTATTTCGTACTTGAAATGGCAAAAATTCCGATAGAGTCCCATGTAAAAGTAAGGATAAAGTGGAGAACTCAATGATTTTCAAACAAATGGCCAGGTGCTCGTCAAGATTCTGTCTGGATACTCCCCCTAAATAGAAAATAGCCCAAGAAATAGAAAGAAAAACATAAGAACGTCAACCGAAGCTCACATTATAATAAGGCAATCCTGTAACCGTAGTAACATGAGTACTGCTACTTACACAAAAACACGCAAGCCTTAACGATATTAAAGTTCGTTCAATTCGCCACATGAAATGGGTCCGAGCGTATTACAATTGGTTGTCAATTACGTTTATACTAACTAGGATCTCGCGGTGCCCAGAGTAAACCAACCCCCCTTAGAGTGAATACAGAGCAGGATGTCATAAACAAAAGCCTAATAAAACACTTCAGCAAAACCGTGGACTCAACCACATACATTAATAAAGAAAAAGGAGTTTGTGCAGCAAACAATAACGGCAGCGAAAATCGAGATCAATAGGAACAACTAAGATGTAACTCATTGCAATAAGAAAAATTTCACGAGTCTCTTGGAAAGAGAGACAGAGATAAAACTAACAACATGACAACACCTCAGCATGAGTGTACATATCCTATAACCCAGTGACTACTAAATAAGAGGAGGCAGTGTGAAACCAAATTCTCTAAAAGTTGCTGGCCAATTCCAAAACACCTGATTCAGGCAGACATAGCTCCATCAACCTAAAAGCTTTGTCAGGTCACTGGTCTCGGCCACGCTCAACAGACCCTCCTTGTCCACCGAAGCCTTCCGACACACCTCGCCCAGCTGCACCTCGCTCTCCTTCAACTTCCACTTCCCAACCACAGCCTTCAGCACATCCTGTTGTAAGAACTCGTCCTCCAACTTCAGCGCCGCCTCCTGCACCAGACGCAGCTCCACAGACCCGGACAACACCAGACCGGCCAACATGCCTCCAAACCGCTTCGGAGCCAATGGCGCATCCATCGCCATATCCTCCATACCCTCCGTCACCAGCAACACGCCACCCCTCAAGTCCGAGCTCGAGATCGCATCCTTCGACTGAAGGTGCACCAGCAGCTTCAGCACCAAGTCGCACTCCTTGTCTCGCATGTCCAGTGCCGTGGAAATCGACAGACGAACAAACTCCGGATGGAAGCTGGGACTCTTCAGTTCTTGCACGCACAGCAGAGCCTCGTTCAGGTCCACGATCGAGAAGTACTCCTTCAGCAGACTCTCCGACTTCTTCGTCAAATCCACTGACGGAGCTCCTGCAGACGCAGCAGGAGTCGCAGCCGCAGCCGCCGCAGGTGCAGGCCGTGCCACAACCTCACGAGCGGGCTCAGGCGCCTTCGCGGGCTCTGCCACCGGCTTCGGAGACCCCGACCCCAGCAAAGCGCTCGACTTGCCTATGAATCCATACCCACTGCCCTGTGGAAGAACCCTCGTACCCACGCCGCTCGCACGCATCGCCGGAGAACCAAATCGGGCCTGACCACCCGCGCCGGGCATTGCCCCGCCCATCGCACCCCCCAAGCCGGGAACCGGCAGCACCCCCGTGCCGTCCTTCCGGCTCTTGCGCATGTTGCTCACGGTCTCCCAGCCGTCAGCCTCCAGCCCAGGACCCATGAAGCTACCCATCATCGGGGCTCCAGGCATGACCCCTCCGCCTCCAGGCATTCCAGGCATCCCAGGCATCCCTGGCATGCCGGGCATCATCCCTCCCGCACCAGGCATGAAGCCTGGCATGGCCGGTGCTCGGCCATTGCGCAGCGCCATCATACCAGGTCGCAGACCTAATTTAGCCTCCGCCTCCGCGTGGATCTCGTTGATGGTCTTCGCCTTCATCTCCTCCCGCCGGGGAACCCACTTGTTCGACCTCATGTCCAGAATGTCGCGCACCATGAACCGAATTCGAGAAGGCAGACCACGGGTCTCCCCGATCACCTTCAGACGAGAGAAGTACGTGTCAAACGCCATCTTCGACTTGGCGCTCTCCTCCAGCTGCTTGCCCACAGTCGTGAACAAGTGGCACAGCGCCTCCACGTTCTCCTCCGCAGGGGTGGCCTTCGGGTCCTGACCCAGGAGCTCCTGAATGCACGCGTGCACGATCTTCTCCGGAAGCATTTTCTGCTTGAACAGCTCGCCGATCAGCTTGATGTTACCCAGCGTACGCAATTTCACGCGCTTCTCCTTCTCGTCGCGCTCCTGCGCCTGCTCCGCCTTCGTCAGCTTCTTGATCTCCTCGCGCAGCGCGTCCGCGCCCTCGAACTCCTCCTGGCAAGTGTTCAGCAGCACACGACGGAAAGTGATCGGCTTGTCCCCGGCATGCTCACCGGGAAACTCAGGCAGCTCCTTGCTCAAGTGCACGCACAGCTGCGCGTACATGGCGCAGAACGTCGGCTCCAGCACCGCCTTGTCGAAGATGAGCGAAATCACGGCCTGCAGGATCTCCGCGCTGCTGATGCCCGCCTGCATCATCTGCTCCGCCAAAAGATCGTACTTCTCCGGCGTCAGCTTGTTCAGGATCCCCTTCACCGTGCGGTACACCTTCTCCTTATCCGACGACGCACCACGGCGAGCCATCCACGGATTCGCGGCCTTCACAATTGCGGGCGCTGGACCGGCAGGCGCGCTCTCCTGCTGCCGCTGCTGCATCGCCTGCGAACCCGAATTCGATTGTTCCCGCTGCCCGACCCGATTGTCGCCCCTCTCATTCCTCTCAATCCTCTCATTCCGCTGCTTAGGGTTCCTATCCCTCTGCTGCGACGACGATCTCTCCTCGACCACGGGCGCGGGTGCGGGCGCCCGCGCCTTCCAATCTCGCGTATCCGGCTCGACCACTCGCCCCCCCGTCTGCTGCTGCTGCTGCGGCAAATCCCGAGGCTCCCTCCGGCTCCACTCCTCCTCAGCTCCCGCGCCGGCCGTCAAGCCATCGATCCCCGAGTTCACTAGCTCCTCTGGCGCTTCTGTGCACGCATCGCGAAACTCCAACAGACGATCCCGCGCATACCGAATCTTATCATGCGACGCCCGCGGTAACCTCTCTGCGGCTCGCATCACGAACTTGTTCCCCCCCACATTAGGGTTTGGAGCCTCCGCCTCGGCAAACAACAACCCCCCCTTGGCGCCATTCTGGTTGGCCGCGCTGTAGGGGCGGAGGGAGAGGGATCGGCCTCCACCCCCGGGTCGCAACGACACAGACGGCGGGGCGGGGTACGAAGTGGGCGGCGCGGCGGCATCCATAGCTGGGCGGCAGCTGCAAAGGAAAAGAAACACTTGCGAACCGAAGAAGAGAGGAAGAAAGCGGGCCACACACACAGTCAGTCAGTCCGTCAGTCCGAGCACAGAAACAACGGACGGAGACCCAAGCCTGCGTGCCGGTCGGGCCGCAAGATGCACTTCCACTTCACTTACTTCGCAATTCCCCTTCGTCTTCTTCCTCTTGGACGTTCCGCTTGGAACCGACCCCCCCCACCAGCAGCCAAGTCTGGCCCTCCCTTCCCTTGCAACAATGCCTGGCCTTGCTTCCTGTGGTTTCAAAGGGTCTCGATGCCTTGGCAACCTCGACAGACAGTCTCTCACGGCTCCATCTCTTGCGCCCCGAAGCTCAAAGCTTTGACCTAACTCTCGTTGGTCTGTTTCAGGACATCCATGGCCCACTGCAATACTCGTCTTCAGTGTACAGTACTGTACAGGGAGATGATGCTGGCCCTTGGAATTGGGTGGGTCGGAAGTCACTTCCGTCAGGTTCAGGCTTCTACTTTTTGGGAAAAGCTAATGCTTTTACTTTGGGGAGAAAGTTACTTTGGGGAGTGATAGTTGGTGGGTTGGGAATGATGAGTGCTGTGTAACTTGTAATGGGTTATATTTTTACTGCTTTGATTACTTTGGGAACCCCTGAGAGATTTAGGTTCAGGTTAGGAAAAAGTTTCTTCTTCTACTTTGTGTAGTGATGTCTATTTTTCTGTTCAGGTAAGGTATTGGGAGTGATGCTGTATAACTTGCAATGCGGTACTTATAGGAAGGGTAGTGCTTTTACTTTGTAACCCCTGAGATACTTTTACATTTTAGCCTCTGAGAGACTTATACTTCAGGTTCAGGAAAAGTTTCTTCTTTTACTTTGTGGAGTGATGTTTAGTTTTCTGTTCAGTTATCGGGCATGATGCTATATAGCTTGCTTATACGAAGGGTAGTGCTTTTACTTTTTAGCCCCCAAGAGAGCCAGTATCCAATGCATGGTGAGTGTTTCATCACTTGATTGGATGAATTGGATGAAATATATCTATGTATGATGAAAACATCATTTTTTTGTCTATTCTTTAATGATGTGATTACACTAAAAATTGTATTTAGTGTCATCCATTCTAATTGGTTTTAAAATGCTATAACTTTTTTACTCTTGATGAATGCTTTTACCAAATATGCTTATAGAGATCCTCATCTTTGGATAGTATTGATATCTATTCTTTTGGTAAAATATTCATCTATTGTAAAAAATTATAGCCTTGAGTGACTAAGTAGTATGGATGATTAAATAGTATAGATGACACTAAATACAATTTTTAGTATAGTTTAGTTACTTGAAGCTTCATGGGTTTTGTACAAGGTTGTCAATCTGTTCATTCTAGAGATGAAAAAAATAAATAAACTTTCAAAAATGAAATTGTATATTTGGATTCTTCTCAAGTAAAAATTCATCTGCCTAGAAAGCTTTAGATTTGCATTCTCATTCATCAAGGTTCTCGTAGGAATTTAAACAAAAGTTTCCTCTTATGGATTTGACATGGAATATACTTGAATTGGCTTTCACATTTGAAAATTTCTGAAGATTGATTTTTGATGCATTTTCATGCCTTGGAAGAGCCCAAATTGCAATTACCAAGGTGTTAGAAATGCATTGGACTAACATTGCAATGTAATATCATTTATCAATTTTGTTTCTGCCTTTGGCTAATTTAAAAGTTGTTGTTTTAAAGTATTGATGTTAAATGAAGGAAATTGACTAGATTTTACATTTTAAAGGAAATTTTTGCTCTTGTAAATAATATTGTGTAATTTGAGATTGATACATAAATACCAATAGATGGATAATATTATTTATCATATTTGGAATGTTTTAATTTTTTATTTAAAATAATGAGTGGCAAATAGTCTATGCCTACATTAATGCTTAATTTGCAATTTGTCTTTATTTTGGTTAATGTCTATTAGATAATTTTTTTGAAAGGATTAAAGAAAATAGTTTCATATGTATTCATTTATCACATGAGTAAGATAAAATAATCGAATTTTACTGGTATGCTAATGTCAATATTTTAAATGATATGGACGATAAATACATTTGGATTAGGAAAATATAGTCCATATAAGAAAGTAATCTTGTATTGATTTTGGATATCTATTCAAGAACATAGTATTCTAATAACTATTACTTGCTTAAATAATACAGAGTATAGAATTTCCTTTTGATCCTTCATAGACTTAAAGATCTATAGTCCAAATTTCTAAAATTATGAGATATATTAATAAATCCAGCTTAAAAGAATAATGCAATTATGAATCTCAAACATAGAAATTTATATATAATTATATAATCCATATAATTCATATTATTAGATCAACTAGTCTATAGACCAATATTTTTCAATAAAATTTGAAATTGAAAATTGAAAATTGAAAATTATTTTCCATTGTAGGTTGAATATTTGTGATTTTTATAATAATTTTTTTCATATAAGTTCAAATATTGAGTTTTAAATCATAGTTCTTTTTGAAGGGTCATTGTTTTTAAAGTTACTTTTCTGAGGCTAAACCTACCATTATCTTTTGAATAATAGAATATTTGCAAAGCAAAGTCTTTCAGATTTATATTGTGTAAATGTTAAAGAACTAGCTCAAGAATCTTTTAAAAAATCAATGGATGAAAAGATACATTTTTGTGTGCTTAGGATGTATTTGCATTCACCCATTATTCAAAATTTAATGTCTGGTCCTCTGGAAGTTAATTGCACTCAAAAATCTATTAAGTATCAATTCAATCTAGTAATAGTAATTATAAACAATAAACAATATTTTGATATTGCACTCTCCTATTTTTTCACATATATAATATTAAGTGGCAATAATAGAGCTAAGTCTTCAACAATAGTGTCTTTTTCAATGGATATCATTTTATAAGTTGTTATTATTTGTATCTAGGGAATCATTTGCACAAATTGACATTGAATCTTGAACCCTATATGACATTGAATCTTGAACCCTATATGACATGAATCCTTCAACTACTTGATGTTATTGAAACTTAAGAATTCGGATCTTTGAAATCTTATGTATATAAAAGGAGTTCTTATATTTTATTTCATACTAAAAGTCACTTTAGATTGTAGAAGTTGAAGCAATAAAATTGAAATTTGAAGAAATCCTATACTTTGATCTATGCAAAGACCATTTAAAAAATATCTTTACCTTACATTGTTCAATATTGGTATTATGCTAAACACAGTTCAAGCTATCTCTTTAAAGACAATTCAACATTTATAACCTCACGTGCATCACAAGGTGTCACAAATATTATGGATTATGTGAAGTTTTTATTCTAAAACTCACTTCAAATTATATGCCTAAATAAAACATCAAGTTGGTTCAAATTTTAAGATTGTTCTTTTTAGCTTTTAGTTTGAGGTTCAAGTCAAATGCAATCAAAATTATCTTCAGTGTCAAAATATGTCTAATTAACAAAGTGAAAAAATGGCTTCAAAGAATTAGAAGTCTTTTAAAACTTAAAATCTCAGAGAAATTCAAAAATAATTTGAACAACTTGAGATTTATACTACAATAAAATTTGCATTGTGGTCATAAATCTTTGTAACATAATTAGCTTAAAAATAGCTTGTTGATTTATCATTTACTTGGTGATTACACTGTAAAAAAATAAAATATAGTAGGTCATTATAATTTTAAATGCAAGAGTTCATTTAAATATCTATCCCCATATTTCAATTATACAATCTTAAAAATATTCTAGT
The DNA here is from genome assembly GCA_951230915.1 of Antitrichia curtipendula. Classification (NCBI taxonomy): domain Eukaryota; kingdom Viridiplantae; phylum Streptophyta; class Bryopsida; order Hypnales; family Leucodontaceae; genus Antitrichia; species Antitrichia curtipendula. The sequence goes on from OX579633.1 coordinate 37,765,964, forward strand.
CTTGACTACCACTTAAAATAACCCCTAAAGTCCCAAGGGCTTTTGTCCATTGAAAACCACTCAAAATTGTTATTTCTATTGCAAAAAGTAAAAAACTTCAAAATTATTTTCTTTGCATATCAAACCATAGGATCTTGCACTATACTAGTGTAAAAATATATGGAAGAAATTTCAAGGATATTTGCAGTTAACTCGTAAAAGACCACAATACATTTTTGGCACAAATTGTTAAAAATTGTCCCTTTTCAGGGCAATGAGAAAAAAATGGATTTAAAAAATCTAAAACTCATTAATTCAACCATACAAATTTATACTAGACTATTATGGAAATGAATGGACAAAATTTCATGAACTTTGAATGCACAGATTCACAAATTATAATCTTTGAAGTTAAAAGAATTTTTTTTCTTCTACTCAATTCATGCAGATCTACTCAATTCATGCAGATGGATTCTCTTGGGTGACTTCAATATGGTTGAACGAAGGTTCAATAAATCCAGCACATGTGGAAAATCAATGCCCTATGCTGAAAGACTATTATTTAATAGCTTAAAAGTATCTCTGCAAGTGTTTGAACCTACCCTAACTCTGCCATCATTATTGTACTCGTGGGACAATGCCCGTTAGGACTCTTGGGTGGACATGAGGTAATAGGAGCCACAAAAGGTGTCACACTTCCTTTTTTGAGCTTTGATTGTGAATAATTTAAATTGATTCTTTGATAGTTTTTTTTAAAATTACATTAATGTATTCAACATTGTATGTAATTTTTTGAAGATGAATCACATCGATATATAGAAATGTATATGTATTCAAAAAGGACAAAAATGTGGGTGTCACGCTTGCTTTTTGTGCTAAATAGTGCTAAATTAGATGATTAGTGTGACGTTTTGGATGAATATTCGTTTGGTGCCTTCACGAACACATTTTAGTTCAAACTTCGGATTCAGGTGTAGCCATTTCTCTTCTCATTGAGTCCTGGCGCTCTTTCCTCCTCACCGAGCTGTAGCCATTTTTGATCTCGTTGAGTCCTGGTGCTCTTTCCTTCTCACCGAGCTGTAGCTGTTTTTGATCTCGCTGAGTCCTGGCGCTCTTTTCTTCTCACCGAGTTGTAGCCATTTCTCTTCTCGCTGAGTCCTGGCGCTCTTTCCTATTCACCGAGCTGTGTAAACTTTGCCATTTCTCCTTGCAGTGAATCATAATTCTCTTCCCTTCTCACCAAGTTCTGTAGAGCACGTTGTTAGAACCATTTGGTCTACTGTGCTTAAGGTTTGCCGCAGCCCATGAAGTGGAGGGTTAGGGTTTATATAATTGCTGAAGCCCTCAAAGAATTTTAGCTGCGCGTAGTTGGTCCGAACTTTGGCACGGAGAAGGGCTTCCTTGCCGCGATTGTTGAACGGCACCAACGTTAAAGGTTTAGGGTACCACATTGAAGTGGCGAAATTTGAACATTGGCTGCGATTCAAGTTTAGAGTTGCGCCTGCAGATGTGGTTTAGGGTGAACTTGGATTTTGATGTACAACTGAATGGTTGACCTTTAGATGATTTCATAGAGGCTTTAAGGATGGAAAAAAATGATTTCTTAATCCAAATTTTTTAGAAGTTGTCCAATTATATTTTAAAATGATGTATATTTCTCACCTTGCAATGTGTTTTGACTTTCCTATATAAGAAATGAGGCAAATCCATTGGTTACTTTGAGGTGTGTTTTGGTCATTTGTGTTCTTTTCCATGGATCTCAATTTAAACCACATAAAATATATTTTTTGAACTTGAGATCAACTATTGCAATGAAGTTTATCAAGTATAGTTCCTATTCTAATTTGAAAATTTGAAAATTTATAAAATTGACTATTTTATTAAAATTTGAACTTCGAATCTATTATCATATGGAATACTAATTTTCTAATTTTAGAATGTTACAATAAAAATTTTGCACCATGTTGTTTCACTATAATATATACTTTTGGAAAAATGTTTAAGTTTCTTAAACATATTTTGTATTTGATACGAGTTTTTTTCATTATTCATTCAAAAATTCAAAGTAATTTCAAATTTTAAATGATTTATAGAAGGCATGTGATGTTTTTTTTGTTTATATGTTGTTTTAAAATGGGATCATACATAGAAAGGAACTTTTAGGGTTTGAAAAGTGGTCATATGCATGTCTTTAACCCCTAAATGCCTAAGCCTTTTCAAGTGTGTTATGACTATGAAAATAAAACATGGGCTTATCCCCAATAAAGCAATTTTTTTTTTTCAAAATCTAACCATATAGATGTTTAAAGAACTTGCTTACTAGTAGGCATACCAATTTTGAATGTGAAATTGCTTAGGAATTGTGTGATTATGGTGAGAGAAATATAAATTTTCTATTTTTAGTATGCTATCCCTCCCTACAATGTTTCAAGAAATTTGCATATAAAGGTTTTGGAGGTGACATGAACAACTACAAATAGTGTTAGCACACTAAAATGCACTTTAAAAAAATGAATTTCACATGAAAAGCTATCAAATTCATTTTACAATCCACTTGCAATTGTTGAAATGCTTTTCTGTTTGATAAGGAGAAATCACAAATAACTCCAAATCAACACTTGCATATTAAAATTTTTAACACTGAAATGCATGAAAACACTTTTTTCTTTCCACTGGGACCATTTTCAAACCAAATTAATAAGTACAATTTCTTAGATCTCAAATCAAGTAAAATTGTTAAACTTTGCTCAAAGCTATGAAATCAAGTAAAATTCACAAGCTTTATTCTTTTACTAATGGTACATATATGCCTTTGAGGACCTCTCAAAAATCAAATATTTACCTTTTTCAGAGAAAAATTAAAAAATTCAATAGTTAACACTCAAAAACCACCTATAAATTTTCTTAAACTAGTCAAAGGAATTTAATTGCCCATACCAAGATGAGCTTGAAATTTTAGAGTGACCATATTTGGTCACTCAGGCATTTAGGGGTTAACTCAAAAACAACATTGAAGACTTTTTTTGTTCCTTCAAATGATTTCAAAAGGTTTTGTAGGATGAAAAAAAATAGTTATTCATCTAATTTTTTGGAAGGGGAGAAGTTTTTTGAATGCATTTTAAGTGAATCAAGAATTGAAAATGCTTAATTCCCATATCCCCTTGTAGTATTAATTAGCTATTTCTTGCTATATACTTCTGATGTGGATTTGAGCCATCAAAATCATATTTTTTGGTATTTGAGCCCAACTAATGATATCAAGTTTATCAAGTATAGTTTCTATTCAAAATGAAAAACTAGGAAAATTTTGAAAAATTCAATATTTTATTGCAATTTGAACTTTAGGCCTATGACCATAGTATGCTGATTTTTAATCTTAGAATGACATGATAACATTGTTTTATACCATGATGTTATATATTATAAAACATACCTATGAAATTTCAGATTTTTTGAACATATTTTGTATTTGATATGAATTTTTTTCTCCTTTTTTTGAAAGATTTAAAGGTAATTTCAAATTTTGACCAAAAAAATTGAATTTTATGACTAATAGAAGACATGTGACTTCATCTTTGAAAAATAAATATAAACAACTTCATTCTTATATAGTTGCAAAATGGCATTACTAGAGTGAGGGATTATGACGCTTAAATCTATAGTCATGGGCTTGTTTTATTAGGGTTAAGGCAATGGAGGATCAACCCTAGAAGGATATTGGCCTATAACCCAGGTTGTCACTCAAAAATGACCTCATTTTTGGTCCAATAGAAAGTCAATCATTGGTCACATTTTGGCCTTTATATCCATTATTTACAAAATGTTAACAAATTTGAAGTTCAACTAGATGGTTTCTCCCCAAATCATATGGCATAAATTATCTCAGCCTAATGGTTGAAGCTACTAATAAAAGACTGCCAAATTGGTTAGAATAATAAATTTGCTAAAAATAGTCTCTTCATTTAAAATATCTTATCTTCTTCCAACTAGTACACCATATTGATTATTTAGCATGGGTGAATAATTGGCCATATGTTGTGATATGGTTCACATTAAAATTCACAATATAGATAATTAGGGTGTCACTTGTATATAGGATCAGTGTACACTAGACCCCATTCACTTTTGGCAAGATTTTGTTGTACTAAAAGTAGAAATTTACCAAAGAAAGTGAAACAGAAGGTGGAAAAACAATTTTTTTCAAATTTTGTCATTTAGCTATTCTAGAACTAGTAGATAGCATCTAGAATCTTGGAGGCAATTCTGAAATAGCACACTTGTCACCAGATTATCCTCTGTTAACTAAAATAATATTATTTTCCTATATCTTTGCTATAGGAGTGATATAGTCATAAAATCAACAATAGATCCTAATAGAAGATCCTTTGTTGTCTTTTTTGAAGAATAGAAATCAAAATTGAAGTTTCCTAAGGCCAATTTTTTTGTAATTTCACATGCTTGTGATTGTAATATTGTGACTTTTTACTAGTAATCCACAATCAAGTAACTGTACACCCTTGTATTTTTTAAGTTAGAACTCAATTTTGCCGAAGAATATGGTTTTCAAGTTAGTGATATCCAAACTTCAAAATTATTTTTACAATTATTTTTCCTAAATGCTACATATGTATAGTTCACATGTGCATTATTGGATTTGTTGAAAAATTTCTTTCAATGTGTTAAATTCGTATTTTTTTGAATTATTAGTAAAAAAAATTGTACTACAATCATGTAAAAAGTGCAAATTTTTTGGCCTTAAGAAGCTTCAATTTTAGTTTCTTTTCTTCAAAAAAATCAACAAAGGATCTTCTATTGGAATCTACTGTTGAATTTATGACCACATCACTCTTATTGCAAAGATCTAGGAAAATAATACTATTTTAGTTGACAGAGGATAATTTGGTGACAAGTGCTCTTCTTTAGAATTGCCTCTGCGATTCTAGATGCTTTCTACTAGTTCTAGAATGGCTTAACGACAAAACTTTAAAAAAAGTGTTTTTCTACCTTCTATTTCACTTTCTTTAGTAAATTTGTACTCTTAGTACAACAAAATCTTGCCAAAAGTGTATGGGATCTAATGTACACTTTTCCTCGGGGAGGTCACTCTATGCATCTATACAACCCACGTGCGGCGAGGATTTTGGACCCTCTATTTATTTTTTCAAATTTAAATAAAAGAAAAAGAAAAAAATATGAGTAGATTTTCCTAATTTGAAAGTTTACATTATGAATTATTGATAATTTTATACATAAATTATAATTAGATACAAATTTTTGAAGTAAAAAGATACATTGTAAAGCTGAAAATAACTTTCACACCTCTATATTAAACAAGAAAAAATTGTTTAAAAAATACACAAAAAATTCTCAAAAATGAGTCTTTGTTGAAAGTTTATATTTCTTGAATATTAATGCAATGGTTGTCTAAATGTGTTTTGTATAAATACTTGAGTTGAAAAACATGTCATTTTAGTTCATTTTTCAACCTTCTCTAGAAATCATTTCATATATTATTTGGATTGAAGATTTTGGCAATAAAATCTTATAGTCTTGATTAAACAATGCTCAAAATTGTAGGCTAAAATTATAGTTTATGAAAAAGTAAATAGAAGATCAAAAGATCATTTAGCCGCACGTGGTATACTATAGATATACTAAGTGACCTCCCCGGGCACTTTTCTAAAAATACAAATTTAACACATTCAAAGAAATTTCTCAACAAATCTAGTAATTTACATGTGAACTATATATATGTAGCATCTAGGAATTTTTTTTTGTAAAAACAACTTTTAAGCTTGAATATCACCAAGTAGAAAACTATGTTCCTTAGGAAAGTTGAGTTGTAACATAAAAAGTACAAAGGTGTACATTTATCATATAATATAATAATAATATATTATTTTTAAAATATTAATACTAATACTATACTACATAACATAATTTTATATTGCCCTGAATATTAAGATCTTTAATATTGTTCTTTACAATAATTAGCACCAATGCCAAATAGACTTATTGTATAATAGTATATGCTTGTGAGAAATAAATGGACCATATTAAATAAATGATTTAGTGACCACTGGATTGAATGTTTAGTGATTAAATGCAATGGCCACTAAATGATTTAGTAATGAAATGCAGTGGTCACTAAAACTCACTATCTCCTAAAATATACAGTACTCGGAAACAATAATACAGAAATCCAATTCAAATTTTTTTTGCATAATACAAAATATAATTTGCATTTTTTGTCTTGCATAATGAACATTCAATTCTTGTGCAATTCTAATCAAGCATATCAAATTTGTCTTCATAAAAAGCAAAAATTAATTTTGAATGAATTGTTTCATTTAAACTTCATGGTTTGATATAATAATTGATTGGAAATCATAGGTGATGAATTTTTTAAATTTAGTTGCATAGATATATAGGAAGCATCCACATGCACATCTTTCATATTAAAAAATACCGCGTTAACCCCTGAGCGCCTAGCCCATGTTTATAGAAATCCAAACCCTACTATACCTATTCCAATTAAACTATCACCTAAGAAAAGATCCACACTAATTGACCGTACCGATTGGTAGTAGAGACATTTCTAAAGATATAGGGAAAGAGACGCATCCTTTGACCGTACCATTGAAAAGATTATAAGAGTCAAACAAGGACATCTTTCAAAAATGGAGAGGCCATATTTTGGCCCCTGTGGTTTTGAACATGAAAGATGTGCTTATAGATGTTTCTTATATATCTATGCAATTAAGTTTAAAAAACTCAATAACCAATGTTTTTCAATCAATTATCATGTAAAACCATGAAATTCAAATGAAACAATTAATCAAAATGAAATTTGGCATTTTTTAAAGCCAAATTTGGTGTGCTTGGTTGAAATTGCACAAAAATTGAATGTTCATTATTGAAAACAAAACAAAAGACAAAAATGCCAATTATATTTTATAATATGCAAAATTCTTTTTAATGATAGAATTGGATTTCCATATCATTGCTTTCGGATAGTGTACAAAGCCCTCTTGAAAGTAAGATAACCCTTGAGACTATATTGCATGGTGATCGTTTCACATTCTATCTTCTAAGTTAGCTCAAATTAGCAAGTTGATTTGAAGAAGATTTTTTTTGGATTTGGGAAGCTGATATTTTTAGGAATGTAATGATGATTCTGATAAACTTTGTAGAGGTTACCTTACTTTCTAGAAGGCACTGTACACTGCTAGTACATTGAAAAAAAATAGAATGTACCTTTGTGTCATAATCGCTTTTAGAGCCAACCAATCTCTAAAAGGTTGGGGCCCATTGTTGTTTTTTTGAGCAAAATTTTGCTCAAAAGCATTAAATTTTTCTTATAGGGAATTTTGGCGAAATATTCTTGCTTTTCAATGGATGAAATTGATAATTTGCAACCAAATTTTGGAACAATATTAGTGTATTTTGGATGAATGTACATTATTTTGGATGAATAAATAAAATTTCATCCATATATTGCAAGTTTCATCCATTTATATGGATGTAAAATAGCTTCATCTTATCGCTTTCTTCACTGCCGAAAATAAATGAAAAAAATAACCCTGATGGGGCCAAAGTATTTTTCCGGGCGGGCTGGTGTTGAGAACCAGCTGGCGGGCGGCGGCTAAAAAAAATTGGGCGGGCTGGCCATCCGCCCACAGGAGGACTCGTGTCGGTCGGCTCTCTCCGACTTCCCCTGCTTTGATCGGCCCTAAGTTTAGGGCTAATTGCCGCACCATTTACGATCGGCACGGGGGGCACTCGAGCGTTTGAAGAAGACGTCGTCCACTATTGTATCCGTTTTCTCGTGGATTTTCGTTTCGGACTGGAGTTTTTACAAGTTAAAACGGTGTCAGAATTAGATTGAATTCGGATCGGGGATTTTGATGGCGTACGGGGAGCAAAGAGAGGTGCGGCTATGGCATGACAAGCGGGAGAGGGAGATGTTCGACAACTTCGCGGATTTGTTCGCGATTATCAAGACGACGGAGAAGCTGGAGAAGGCGTATGTGCGCGATGTGGTGAGCGCTAAGGAGTATGAGCCGGCGTGTTCCAAGTTGATTGCGCAGTTCCGGACGTTGAAAACGGCGTTGAAGGACAGTGTGCCGGATGTGGAGCTGTTTGCAGACACGTACAAGATGGATTGCCCGGCTGCTCTCAACCGGCTGCTGGTGTCGGGAATCCCCGCCACAGTTGAACATAGGAGCGCGTCGTCGGATTCGGGCACTGCTGCCGCTGTCGCTGAGTGCGTGCAGTTTTTTATCACCGCCATGGACACCTTGAAGCTCAATATGTTGGCTGTTGATCAGGTATGGAAGGGTTGTCAAATCTCCTATTCTGCTTTTTGTATGAATTTAGATTTTGTTCATATCATTTCTTTTCTTGTATCCGTTATGAGCGCTGAATTTCCAACCCTAAGAAACGTGTGCTTCAGCCAATTTAGATTAGCACGTTGGCGGCTGGAGCAATTGCACACAGTGCTTACTAGAATTGTCTTGTTGCAATTGCAACGGCACCCGTTGGAAAACCGATTTTAAGTTCAATTACACTCAAACTTAGAGTATCATTCGCTTCTGACGAATGTCTGTTGAATGAATTCGTGATTGGGATGAAAACATGACCATTTCGTGACGACCGTGACAATGTTCACTTAGTGTAATCAATAGATGGGTAGATATTTAACATTTTATATGCTGGCCGTCGGTGACATGATGCTTCGGTATTGTTCTTTTCAAACAGCAGATAGCGTAGCACAAACATGAACTATAATTCGTCATACTGTATTTCCTCGATTAATACTCAGAACGTTAAGATTTTCGTCTGTGAGCTTTTGTTAGGCGTTATTTTCTGTGCATGTCGTCGACTTCCTGTTGATTAAGAGTGTTCTGATGTTACTGTTTTTATCGCTTGAGAGCGTCCTTTTCTTCGCAATGAAAAAGGCTTCTAAATTGTAATGACTATCCAATAGTGACTGAAGTAAGTCGGTTGTAGTGATAACGTGGTCAGGAAGTAACTGGTTATGTATTTGAGATCTAAGGGCGTCCAGTTGACAAGAACTTGTGTGTATGATTCAGGTTCACCCTATGATGTCAGACTTGATTCTGGCTTTGAGCAGGGTCCCGCAGTTATCACCTGATTTTGTCGGGAAGGTAAAGGTGAAGGAATGGATAGCAAGGCTAAACAAGATGAGTGCATCCGAGGAGCTTACTCAAGAGCAGGCAAGGCAGCTCTCTTTTGATTTGGAGATGTCATACAATGGCTTCATACAGTCTCTGCCGAAGTCTTCTTAAGTACTGTTGCATTCAGTATGATGGTGTTTCATTTTCCAGATGTAGGTGATCATGTTTCTCTGAAAGGTCTTAGTAGGTTAGGTCTGTATATCAGGAATTCATTGTTCCAAATCAAATTATGTTTTTGTACATACAAGTACAGTTTTCGGGCAATCGAGCTATTCTAAACACGCATTCAGATCATACATATATTTTGCTGTTTTGTTCTATGTGTTACTGATTTAGTCGTATTTTTTCTACGACTACAGATGCGTCCTGTGTGGTTGTGAACATAATTAAATTTGGTGCATTAATTCATCCAAGCTCATGGCTTGCACTTTGGTCAGATTCACTAGTGCCAAACTCACAGTTGCCATGTGGAATTTATTTTCATTGCGTCACTTTGGATTCAGTTGCACTTGATCGGTCACGTAGTTTCACCGAGTGAAAACGATGTTTTCATTGTTCTTCAAAGGTGCAATGAATTCTCGATCATTTCTAGATCTTATTTAGGATTGAGAGTACCCAAGCCAACAGCACCACCACATCGTCCCTCCTCGGAGTCACGATCATGTGCATCTTTCAGGAGAAATAGATGAAATATTTAGAATTTGACTGCATTGTAGGTGACTGTTAGGTTAATCGTAACTCTCCTCTTTACTTACAGCTTTGGACCTTGGGTTGAAGGTATTCACAACTTCTGATTGGCTGTTAAGATTCCTCTCAGGCAGCATCATTTTGGTATCGTGTAGTCTTGTCAGCTTAGAAACTTCAATTTTTAAACTTAGCAGGGCGTTTTATAATCATACACCTCCCAAGGCATGGCATCAGTAGCAATCGTCAGGGGTTCATGAGCTTTGGTTTTTGTTTTGTGACCACGCTAAGTTATGTTTGATCGTGGGTTTGGCTTGCCCTTGGTCATCCTGTTGGCATTCTTGAAGTCTTCAATCAACAAGTAGTGTTGCAAGTTTGTTTTGGTCCGTTTTGAAACCACGGATACAGATACAGGGTAATCAGAAACTGAGTCAATTTCTGATACAACAGACTCCAAAATACAATGGATTGCCGTTCAAAATCTTTAAACACGAATATTGTAAAGCATGAATTGATGATTATTAGTGATGATTCAGGGTCAGGGACAACCCTCAAGCAGCTGGCCGAAACAAGCTGTGGTGTATCTCTTTCAACTAGCAGTGAGAATTAGATTCACGTCAAAACTTATGTTCGACCTGTCATTTTGCTGACCAATTTTGCAGTATATTGATTGAAACCAAAAGATTATCGGGACTACATGACAACCCTAAACCCTAAACCTTGACCCTGAACTAGATTACGCGGTTTCTCGTCAATCGAAAGAATGATCTGATGCAATCGCTACAGCTTCCAAGCCTGACCTAAAAGAGGGATGTAACAACTCAACTTGAAGCTCAGCCTTAAGACGGCGATTGGACACGCGCTTCTCGGAAACTTGTCCATTCGAGGTGAAGCTCTCGGACACTGCCGAAAGGTCGTTGTCAGAAGAAAGATGGTCGTCCCCCACATTGAGAAGCCGTCGGGCGTGCGCCATGGCCTCGGCACGCGGGCTCGGGTCATCATCCACAACATTGTAAACCCTAGCGCCTGGGCTGCATTCCGACGCCATGGCTTTCACAATTACCTGACAAACATCGTCGACGTGAACTCTCGACGTGAACCTTTTCTGCTGTCGCAGTCGCTGCGTCGCCGACTGGTCTCGAGAGCGAATGGTCTGGAGCGCGCTTCGCCCTGGACCGTAAATCCCGCCCAGGCGAAACACGCGCACACAAGCTCCCGTCCCTTGAGCGAGTTCCATCCATTGCTTTTCAGCCTCCCTCCTCGCCACCGCTCGCTTCACCACCGGCCGCGGCTCGGTTTCTTCGTCCACCCACTCGCCCTGCCAGTCGCCGTAGACGCTCGTCGAAGACAGATAGCCCATCCACTGGGGAAGCTCCCCTCTGTAGCTTTCCAGCACCGGATCCGAGTCTCCCTCAGGCGGGATGGAGCTTACAATGTGAGAAGACTCGCGAAGCTCCTGGATGGCCTCTTCTCGCAACCGCTGCTTTCCACAATTGAACAAGTGAGCTCGAAATCCGCGCGCCTCCAACGCCGCTCGCTTCTCTTCACTCCGGCACGTCCCGGAAACGTCCCATCCTTGTTGCTGCAACACATGCGCCAGCGCTTGGGATGTATACCCCATGCCAAAAATGAAAACACGGTCGGGTGTGGAAGGCCCACATCGCACTTGCCAGTTTCGCCTCCCCACCCTTGAACCCACACTGTGGTCTCCACACCAGGTACCTCGTGGCATCATGATCGCCGCCATAGCCAGCAAGATTGCAACAAAAATTCAGCGACTCTCGGTACAGCTAAGCTTCCTAAGGCAAAGCACAAACAGTGGGATACGTGATCAACACAAATGGAGTGGCTATATATGCCACTCACAGTTCATACATTCACGAAATATTCATATCACAAAAACTTACACCTTTGACCAATCGACTGTGCACCTCGATCAAAGTAGGACTACGATACCACATGGTTCATGATTCCCCACTGGAATCACCTTCTGCTTGTTTCTTGTATGTGATTCGGGTAACAACGTGTAGTCACGCTTTGAGACACCTCGTGCACTTTCACTGAGCGAACACAATTTTGTTTGTTTGGTGGGCATGGGACAGGTGAGGCGTGACTTCCTCATATTCGAGCATATGTATTTGCTGGGTCCTCATCGGGATTGCACCTGTCTTGCAGTGTAGCAAAATGACGTGTATGAATAGAACATTGTGTGTCTTGATTGGCAGAATTTTGACAAAATGGGGTGACAAGTCAAAAGTCCTCCCTCCCTCCCTCCCTCCCTCCCTCCCTCGCCCCCTCTCCCCCTCTCCCCCTCTCCCCCTCTCTCTCTCTCTCTCTCTCTCTCCCCACATATATTGAAATGTCTGGATCTCAAAGTTCAGTTGGAGCCTCTGTGGAATTTGAGGTCACTAGCTTGTTGTAGGCCATCCATCACAACCCTAAACGCAGTGTGAATTTGGAGCTTACTTGCTGGGCGATCACGTCCGCCTTTATTGCAATTTGTTCGTGGCAGTTTAATTGATGGTCTTCGCAAATTCTTAACAGAGCATCGATGATCGATCGATCGATCGCCTGGGGACTGTAACTTACTGTATAGTGCTCGAGACCAAGGGCGTGAGCCCGAGGTCGAGGGCAGGTGCCATCACAGGCTGCAACGCCCGCGGGGGCATGACTCCCGCTGCGTTAAGCAGTCTGGAGCCCTGCCCGGATTTCCTGCCCGGGAATTTTTTTTCCTCGCGCCACTTTCACGCTCGATGTTTGAAATTAGGGTTTTATACCATTTGCAACAAAAAATGATTTCAGATTTGGTTTCTTTGACATTAGCAACTTGTTAATGTTACAACTTGTTACATTCTTTTGGATTCAGTTGTGTGTATGATTGTGTATATGATTCAGTTGTGTGTATGATTGTGTGTATGATTCAGTTGTTGTGTGTATGATTTATTGCTTATCAAGAATAATACGGTTGAGACTGATTGGGGTTCGATGAGATTAAGTCAGTGGTTCACTTCTGTTTGCCAAACACACGGTTGCCATTATTTGGGTTCGCTGAGATTGTTGAGTCAAGGGTGGTTTTCTTTTGTCCGCTGCCCGGAATTTTTTTTGATCGTACCAGTGACTGGTTATAGTGCCAGGCATTGGTTATAGTGCCTGGCACTATAACCAGTGACCGGCACGATCACGGATGCATTCTGCTCGATAATGGGGTTGTTTTTTGTATAGGAGAGGGCTCCAGAGTGCTTAACGAATCTAAACAACGTGCGTTGGTGTCTGTCGTGCTCACCTGGAGTGAATTTGTGGCTTGAAAGAAGACGATTGAAACAGGATGAGTGTGCGCCACAGTGGGACAGAGAATTATGCAAACATTCGACTTAAGGATTTGCACTTTCTGCTTTTTCTGCTGTTTCTCGCTAGGGTGGCTCCGAAAATTTGATCGTGGTATCAATTGTTTGTAGCTTGTATGTCTTTGTGGCCAAAATGTGGAGTATAAGTTAGTGGGCTATATGCAGTTGATTTACTGTGCTTGCTGAAAATAAAGAAATATTGAATTTTATTGAAAAGAATAGGAAATGTTGAGTGGTACTGTATCTTCACAATAAAAGGAGCTTGTAAGGTAACAGCACCTAAAGTCAAACAATTAAGTAAATAAACATGGTTCCTAGTAATTAATTATCTAATGGTGTATTCCCACTTGGTGCTAAAAAGTGTTGCTTGGTAGTTGCAAGAAACACTTGTCTTATTCTTTGTCCCCTTGCCCTTGGACAGGTACTTTTTGGCTCATAACTTTTGCATACTTTGTTCGGTTGGCGTGAAATTCGGAAAGAAGGTAGTTACAAAAGTTTCAAACATTCTGTAATTTTTTGAATTTTTTAAAAATTAGTTTATTATTTTTAAATTGCCCCCAATTGGGTGTCTACCTTGGGCATTTTGGGGGGTTTTAGTCCTATTTTCGACCCAAAAATGAGTACTGGAAGCCACAAATTGAACATGAGGGAAGTTTAGGATCCTTACAAGGATTGACGAGGAGATTTTGTGAAAAAAAGAATACTAGACTTGCTCATAGGGGCTCAATGTAACCATCCTGTGCGCAAAAGTCCTAGAGAGGGAAAAAAATTTCCTAAGGAAATTTTTGGTGCAATGAGAGGCTTTTGTTGTCAATAAAAATGACTTTTTTGGGGGGAATTTTTTGAATTTTTTTTCCATTTCTAAAAAATGAAAAGGGACACAAACCCTTTTTCTACTATTTTTTGGCATTTTCAGACAATAGTGCCTTTGGTAGTATCCCGCAACAGTCTACAGTACTACTGAGTACTCGTAAGTGCTCCGCAGTGGGACCACATTCTCGTATGCCACCCCACTTTAATGCGCTTACTGTTGTAACTACCCGCCACCTGTCAAAATCGCAACCTGACTAAAATTCAAAACCAACGGTGGAGATTTCCGCTGCAGCACGTCGGCACAGTACTTGTAGTATCGATAGTACTGCCAGTCCTATGCCCCCAAATGTATTTTTGGCCAAGACCTATGAAGTGTTTCTTGCAACTACCTTGCCATTGGGGTCTTAAGAACAAATATTTAATACTACTTCTAGACCAAATTAACATTGCAAACATCACCCCAACACCAAGTGGTAACATATCATATGACTTTGTTGAATATTTTTAGAAGTCAAAAGAGGATTCTTGATTTTCTTAGGATGCATTTTTGAGACATTGTATAAATGAACTATGAATTTTCAACTATTGGTAAAAATAGGTGTTTCCAAAATTGCCCCCAAGCTCTCATGAATTGAACCTACACTTTTTAGGCAAGAATTTGTAGGGGTTGCTTTATAAACAATTCACAACTAATTTCAGTTACCTTTACTTCAATGCCTTATATTTATATTTTCAAAGAATACTAGTACAATGATGGTGGCCAACATCACGAAGCAAGCATCCAACATCACACACCTCCTATGATTTTGAGAAGTTGAGAAGGCTTGCAAGCTATACTAACCAACCAGTTTCTATTTTAGTGTTGGGTTCTCTTCTTTGTCATATGGTTCTACTTTGCACATTATATAATTTTGATGATAATGTAATTTCTTCACTAGAAATTGTAATAAAATATTTTCTTTGATGGCTTGATCTCATTTGGTTGTTTCAAGTTCTCATAAAGTTGCAGTTGATGAGAGAATATACTTATATGCATAATGAAAGTTGCATTTGATAGGAATCAAATATAGGATTTCCTTAGTAATATATGGTAATCACAATTTAAGATTCAAGGAACCTTTCAGATTTTAACTCCTTGATGACAATTTAGACAAATTGATAAAATTATAGGACATCTAGTATTTTGTAGAAATTGATGAAGTCTCACAACTTTGACTTAGGTTTAGATTTCAAACAAAAAGAAAGGAGACTTGAATGTTTGGATCAATCTACATGATTTCTATTATCATGTAGATTTAGGACTTCACCAATAAATAGAATTCTAGCTTCATAGATTTGGGCATATTTATAGAATTATTAGCTTCTAGGAAATTGAGTTCCAAATCTAGGAAAAAAAATTCAGTAAATTATTTCTTAAGAAAATTATTAAGTAGAAGTAGCTATAATATTTAAGAGAAATTTAAGTTGTTAATAGTTAAAATATGGAATTAAAACATGTCGATTGTAACAATGATAGTGAGGATGTTGTACAAGCAAAGTACATCTTATGGATGTTTTTATTTTGAAAAATTGTGAAATTTGAATTTGGAAACAAATCATATACACCACTTTTTCATGGAGATGCTATGATTGTTTGAAAAACAACTCTTCATAGTAACTTTCACAACAACCCCGTAATCCAAAGGAATGACTCAAATCTTTTCATATAGATATAAATTCACTTTATAAGGAATTCTTTTTTAATCAGCTTTTATTTTTTCATTACATAGGAGGGCATAACTTTTGCTAATGGGTACCAAATGTAATTAACATTATATTCCTAGAAACTTAGTGCATATTCTTACCGTCACAAAAAATTTCAAAACATTATTGTAAAATTTGTCATCATAGGAACTTGGCCAAAATCCTTAATCCTTAAAAACCCATTTTAGGACTTTGAACCTTTAGGGATTAAGTCATAAAATTTGTGACACCACTTGACATGTTACTATGCACCAACAAGGACCCACCGAAATCAAAATTTATAAAACATTGACACAAATATTTTAAACTATACATATCATTTGAATGTGTACATACATTCTATGCAATTGATTGCATGACAATTTTGGTACATGATACCATCAATATTAACTAATAACAAGCCTTAATGACTTCCCAAGACACCTCTTGTTCAAGGCTGAATAAAGTTAGGAACTGGAAAATGTCACGATAATTCAAATGACAGGAATCAATGAAGAACGACGCCAAAAGTGTTGCATGCGTAGTTAGCGCGTAAGTATCTTTAACACAAAAATGTGGTAAGATGACACGAGTTATCGTCCCAGGGAATTCTAGTATGTTGCTGCAAGTTTTGGGTATCCCGGATCACTTCCAAAAACACCCCAAGCAATCCGTACACTCTATTGCTATCTTCCGGAAACTAGTATTTTCCGGATTCCAATCCAGATCCGCCCTATTCCGGATTCCGGTTCCAACTCTCTCTCAAGTAACTGGTTTTAGATACCCCTGTTTCACCCTCAGGGGGTCCACTATTGATCTTTTCGAGGGGCAGGGACTCGCCACTCTTGGTTCACACTCTCTATCCGTAACAAACAAAACAAACACCCAAGAATTATACGGTAATAGCAAAGGGAGAATCCGTACCCTCACAATCTTCCAGATGACGTATCCGAAAAGTAGGTCACACAAGGCCCGGTTAGATCCACCTTACTACAACGACAGATCCAGACTTTCCGGATTGTAATGCTGACTTCTTAACTCTCGAGTGCTCCTGAGGTTGGCAGACCTTCCGATGGCTAGGATAATTCCTCAGGTGGTTGCTTATCTCCGCACGGAATCCTCCCTGGACTTCCGGACTCGCACCCTCACCCGTAACAGGCTTCCACCGGATCACCGTTCCAGCAATTTAAAGGCACCATGCACAGCTCTTCATTCACACATCTAAAGCTCTTCCGTCACAGCATATGTATCCGTCAACCCAAGAATCCGGACTCCCTCTCACACACTC
Organism: Antitrichia curtipendula; assembly: GCA_951230915.1. Lineage (NCBI taxonomy): Eukaryota > Viridiplantae > Streptophyta > Bryopsida > Hypnales > Leucodontaceae > Antitrichia > Antitrichia curtipendula. The sequence continues at coordinate 37,782,994 of OX579633.1, forward strand.
TCACTCACAAACCAGTGTACGACTCAATCATCAACGCGATACGCAAAGAGATGATCAAATTGATCTCCGGTAAGCTTCGATTAAATGACAAGAAAGGGAATGACAGGCCAACAAGCCGGCCTGCCCTTAAAAAGCAAACAAAAAGCGGCCAAAAGGCCCACACAAAACCCGGCCAACGGCCAACTAAAAAAAATCTGGCTAACGGTCCTAATAACCGTTCCGGCAAAATCGGAAAGCCGTTTGACAGCCTAAAAGTCCGGAACTAGGGGCCCACAGTCCGGGTTACCCGTTTCCGGAAATAACTAATAAGTCAAAATCCTAACTAAAAAGACATCCATCCGCACTAGTCATTTGCGGGGCTTCTTTGTCGATGGTCCGGCCCTAAGATTCGCTGGAGTAGACTTCCGGGCAGTTACCTTTGCTGGAGTCCTCTTCGTTGCCGACCGAGTCCGGATCTGAGGCGGATCAGAATCCGTCCCATCCGATTGGGAGTGAGACTCCGTAGATTCCTCTTCCGTCTCATCGATCTCCAGCGGCTCCTCGATCCTCGTGTGTCGCTGCCGTGTCGTCTTTGTCTCCGTCAAATTAATGACGGTGTTGCCCGGATTCGCTGGTGGTGGAGTGTTCTGCATATGCATAAACCTGTCCAGATCGGTCCGGGCAGGATTCCGGACACTTGCTGCTGCTATGGCCTCAGCTTCCGTCTCCGTCAATTGGAGAGGCGGAAACAAGTTTACCGCCGCCTGTCTTCCGGCTGTCCCCTCTTGGACGGTGGTCTGCGTGCTTGCTTCCTTCGGTGTTTTAACCTCCGGATAATTGACCACGTGAGTCGGGATTTCCGGATTCCTCTTTCCCGTTGAAGTTCCGGCTCCATGAGTTTCTTGGAACTCTCCTCCCGGAAGATCAGCGAACATTGCTTGGTCAAGCAGGTTCGGGTCGAGGCTTCCAATCAGCTGTCGCATCTCCTTCAGCACTCCCTCCATCCGGGCCTCGAAATCCGTCAGGATGAGTACGACCTTCGTTCCGGTAATGTGGCCTTGGGCCACCATCTGTGAGTTCCAGAGTTGGGTCCTCGAGATGGTGCTGGCCGGAAGGTCGATCAGTTCTCCCAGCTTCCGTACTAGAGCCATCGCTTCCGTGGACTTCCGGTTCGCGATGTGCATCTCCCGTTCCGACCACTGGTGCTGGCTCCGGAACTGATCCCGTTCCTCCTGAAGACTCCGGATCTGATCGTACAGAACCTTGACGTCTTCCGGATTCGGTCTTCGTGCGATGGCGGCCAAGATCTCTCTCTCGTCCTTCACTCCTAACGAATGGCAAACGTCTTGGAGTACTGCTGCCATCCGGTCGTTCACCGTCCTCGTCGTTCGCAGCCAATGTATGGCGTTCTCGACTGGATCCAACTCCTCGTGTGGGCTTTCCGGCTGGACGGAACCTTCCGCCACTTGTTTCCCTCGCGCTGTCCGGTCGGTGGACTTCCGCCTACTGGTTCCGGCCTTCTCCGGAGTGGTCTGTGTTTCCTCCGGAACGTCCTCCTCTTCAGATTCCGGCTCCTCCGGCTGCGGTTCCGGTCTCAGCCCGTACTTGAAGAGATTTTCCCCTTTCTTGTACATAAGCTACTCCAGCTTGCTCAGGGTTTCCATCCGGTGGTACAAGTGGAACAAGTACGGGCTAATGTAACTGGTCTTCCGTCCTGAAATCCCATTCGCTAACTTATCCACAATCGTGTGAATAAGTCCGCCCCAATTTACGGGTCTTGGGGGCGGGTTAACCCTATTTCCTAAAACCCCAAAAATGGTGTTGGCCACCGTGGTGGTCACCCGGCTAGGCTTTTCCGGATACAGGATGGGGATCAGGAACTCTAAGAGTTGCTGATCCCGGGCATACACGCAATCCGTCGCTGCAAACCCCTCTTTTGGGTCGGCGGAGTTCCGAAATCTTTCCGCCGCAAACTTCTCCGTCCGGCCGGCCCATCCATGCCCCCGGTTCAGTGCAAAGTACGTTCCGGCCCAGAGCTCTTGTGTCCACGCTCTCGGGCAGCCCCTCACCGTCAACTCATACTGATTGGGAACTCCGTAAAGGAGTTCCTCAATCATTCCTTCACTCTTCAAGTCCCATGGGCGGTGTAAGAATCCGACACAGCCCATGGTTTCTAAATCCTCCTGCAACTCTCTATGGCGATCCGTATCGAACGGAATCGCCGGGCTGACAGTCCGTGCGGTCACCGCCAGTCTACGGGCTCAGGTTTCCGTCATCCTGTCGGTCTTCCGGAGTTGCACCGACCTTACTTCCGCTTCCTACCTCGATCCTATCTCACCACTCTTTCTCTCACTAAACGTACTCGCGAAAATGCCGCAGAGAAAAGAGACCGAATGAGAATGGCGGCGGGGTTTATATAGCGGCGCGAAACCCTAAGTTCCCGAACCGGTGGAGTTCCCGTAAGTTCCCTAGCCGGAACCCCTACGATCCGGAACTTCCGACTATCCGGCTACTGGTTCCGGAACACTGTTTTAACCTAATTAGAGTTTTAACTTTCCTACGAAAGAGATCTTTTCTAATGTAGGTTTCTAGCGTCTAAACTTCTACACTTATGCAAAAATTTCAAAGTTCTTCTCCTATATATCTCTATTTTATGTTTTAAGTTTAGTTTCCGGACGTTCCGTAACGTTACATCTTGGTCCATAGTTAAATAAAACAGAACACAGAAAATACTCATATGTACCACGCAACAGTGCTAAGAGCAAAAAAACTGCTGGGCCTTGAAATAAAGCTCACTACCAATTCAAGTCCTTGAGTTCTTGGCATTCCATATGAATAATATGTTCTAAAGGCGTTACAGTTACATAAACAAGATTTAAAGGCACAACAATGTCGAAGGTTTCAAAATTATTTTACCACAGTATGTAGTTGATGGACAAGGATGTTCTTTATTGGCTCAGATGTACATGAATGATGAATCTGCTCGCAGTTTGAAAGTTACTGAGTGTTGTTTAGTAAGAAAGTTTTCTAGTAGCGGTGCCGAGTTACAGCTCCATAGGGACTACACTAAAAATTATATTTAGTGTTAGCAACACTATCTACAAACCATGACACTAAATATCATTAAGCCTACTAAAGTAAGTAACATTAAATGTAATTTCTAACACTAAATATACTCTATGGTAAATCTGAAATCCAAAAATGTTTACATTTAGTGTTAGAACATATTAAAAAAATGAATTTGCAAAGGAAAAGATTGAAGACAAGGAAAATGATGGAAGGAGTAGAAAATATGAAAAATATTTGTAATGGAAGAAATCTTTGAACATCAAATAAGAAAAAATAAATTCATATTTAGATGTAATAAAAAAAAATACAGATTTCATACTTGGACTGGAACTTATTGGCCTTGAAAGTATAGTTCATGCTTGGCTATAATTTCCTGTAGATGTGGAAAGAGTTGATTGACACTCCAAGTGCCATCAACACTCAAAGCTATACTTGATCTAATCACAACTTTCCTAGCATATGACATATTATCACAATCTACCTCTTTATTCACATCTTCAACGCTATCTATAGTTAGGTGTAAGAAAAATATTTTTCTCGGGTTTGTGAGTTTTTCTGACCACTGTCCATCAACTCGAGGAGTATTTTGCCAAGCATTGCTTCCAATGAGCTCAACCTTCTTCGCTTCTCATCGCTTGGTATAAGCATCCTTGACCTTGGAGATGATAAATGTGTCTGTTGGTTGACACAAATGTATCGAACAAGGTGGTAAATACCTAAAACTGGCCTGTTTTGCTTCCAAAACAGCCGTTAAGCTTGGGGTCATATTATGATCGACACAATTGTCAACCCAAATGGCTTTTGTGCGGCCATGAACATCGGCTTGGAAGGCTCGGGGCTCAGTGAAGAATTCAGCAAGAAGGGCTTGGTCCATCTAGCCTTTAGGTCTGGTTCTGTAGCATACCCCTAAAATATTGTCTTCCAAGCCCCAAATAGGGTAATTACTATTGGAATTGGTAAAAATAAGCATGAAGGCTTCAATTATAGATCGACGCCCTCTAGAGATTCTAATGACCATAGTCATAGAATCTCTACCGGAAACCACTTTGGTGTACTTAACATTGTTGTCCCCTCTAAATCCCAACGTTCAACCATTGTCTAAATTCACGACAAAATGAGTTTCATTAATGTTTTCCATTAGATTTTCATCAAAAACATTGGTTTGGAACCCCCTATGCAGCACACCTAGATGGTAAGCTGTTGCCATTTCGATTCGCAATTCTTTCTCGGAACTACAAGTCAAACATCTACGTTGTGACAACAAAACAATATTGTACACATGCATAAATTGTTGAACCCAACTTGGGGTCAACTTTGACATGAGTAGGACATTGTCCTTGGGATCACGAGATTGGGTTATATATGGAGAGGTAGGATCCATCAAGATCGACATAACTAATTCAATGAACAATTTGGATGAGAATTTGACTCTAGCTTTTCTAAATTGGTCAAATGCATTCAAGAACTTAGGACAGATCCAAAATACCCATTAAGATCGCTTGACACTACGACTGGACTTGCCTTTGGATGGAGTTGTTTTCGCCCTCCCATCTGATTCTTAGTGCATGAAATTGGTGGAGATGTTATATCTATTTCTCCTTCATTGCAAAATTGTTGACGTTGAGCCCACCAATGAAAAGCCGGACAAGGTTGGTACTCCTTTGAGCACGAAAATGCTCTAGAAATGTAGTAATTGTGCGGATGTAGAGACCGTGGATGCCATGCGCGATTTCATCTTGAACCATCCAGGTGATGATGCGCTTGCGGACAACAATAATGGAAACATGTTGCAAGCGTTGAGATGTGGAATTTTTTTGGAATGGCAGCCATGACAGAATTCCTACAGTGCCAAGCAAGAATTAAAAAAAAAAAAAAACAACGAATCAAAATCGAGCTGCAGAACCTACGAAATTGAGCTGTAGTCGGACAAATCGAGAGGCATGGGTACAATCTAATCTCCAAATCAGGCACAGAAAGCGGCAAGAGATTCAAACAATGCCGGAGCAGCGGGAATGGGCGGAATATACCACCCCCCCAAAAAATTCCATCACTTGTTGAATCGTAAGGAAGAGAGCAACAATAGAAGGGAAGAGAGACCGAGTTGGGAATGAGGATCGCATGGGAGGGGATGATGCGACGGGCAAGAGAGGCAAACAAAGTCCAATCGCAAGGGAAGACCAGGGAAGGGGAAGGTAGAAGGGAGGGGAAGGTAGAAGGGAAGAGAAGGCGAAGGCGATACTAATTACTCCAAAGTTCAGATTTAGTGTTGGGTGGGATAAGCTGATAATTACACTAAATGCAATCCAACACTAAATATAGTTTTTAGTGTAATAGAACGAAGATTTGAGAGCCCAAACACGGCCCTACAAAATTGACATCGAAATCTAAATGAGTTTTGAAATAGGTACATTACTCTCTCACAATACATTTGAAATTCATCCCTTGCAAAGTAGATGCATAACTAACCAGTTATATCCGTGACGAAGTTGATGGAAACTTAACGAGGAAGATGACAAAGTGGATTTCCAATGCTCGAGTCAAAGCAATAGTCAATGTTTTTATTTCACCCAGGTTGATCAAGTGTAGTCGGTGCAAGTCATGATCCACGCTATATTCGCGGCTTAAAAGCTCCAGCAATTATTGAAATATATAATGCCATCTCTCCTGCCATTCTAATCAAAAAAGCACTTGCCAAGCGCAAGAATTGTATCTAGGGCAAAGTACTCAAACGTCTCATAGTCACCAATCAGAATTTCAAACGTCAAGGAACGGATGCAGATGACGGCCAGCCGGGAACAACAGCATCCTGCAAGAGCACTAATTCAGCTTTTCCTCCATAATCAGCAGGCAGTTGGTCAGCATCAAACACACCGAGCAGTGTTTCCTGAACTTTCTTGTTTCCGACGAATATTATCTGCAACATAACACGAAATGATATTGTGAAGTCTCTCCAAACATTATAATTTCTTCAAAAACGCAATCAAATTAATCAAGACCACCATACCTTACTGCGAGTTGCTTCGTTGATAAATGGCGTCACCACTTTCCAGAGACCGTTAAAAATTAGAGGCGCATTGACCATGTACAATTTCTCAATGCGCTCTGGATAATGCGACTGCACAAGACATATTCAGGTTTAGACTGAAAATAATGTGAGATGCTGTCTTTCAACTCAATCAAGCATAAGTAAGAGATGACAACTACCAGAGTCTCGCAACATGCCAATATCTCACTTGGTAGATGTCAAATCCGGCTATAAATGCTTTGGAGTCCAAGTTTTTGAAGCCAAGTCCCTTGAGATCGATGATGCCAATAAATTTACCATCTGTCGATGCCCTGGAATAAATATTGAATATCTCGATGACTTCAGTCATAGCTTGAAAGAATAGAGCACATGAAACAAGTTCGGTTACCACATAAGATGTGCAGATGAGTTAACCTCAGGTAAGTGACCTCACGCTGCAAGCAGTTTGTCCAGAAAATAAACGACAAATCCTGCATTGCAGAAACACTCGCTGAGTTTTCTCATAAACCATCACAAAAAAGGAAGGAATTCTCTCACTGCATAGAAGTCTAAATATTTCTGGCGGAATCACAAAACTGGTTACGAACAATCGTCAGTTATTCATTCTGTTAAAGAATATGACGAAGCAATAGCCATTCCGGTTCACACGTGTAAATATGGAATTTCACTATTGGACTTCACCAGCAACAAAACGATGTGTGCATCTTATGTAAGCGAAACACATACGGAGAAATTCATCAAAATCTTCTTTGTTGTATACATGGTTGCGCGCTAGTGTCACGCTGAGAGGACGCCCTTGCTTGTCTCTTCCTTGCATGTACGACTTCTTTGCATTCAGTTCATTTGGTATTTCCATTTCCGAAATGAAGCCCTTCGGTTTGAAGGATGCCTCCCACTCTTGGTGCTCTGCAAATGCCTTTGCGGCCTCATCTATATTTAGAGAAAATCCTTTCAAAAACCACATCAAAGATGCATCGTCAACGCCCTGCGCAAACAATACAGACAACCTTTAGATGAACTCGATCATGTGGAACTTTATGCTACGTCCTAGAAGGAACCTAAAAGTGATAGAAGGTGATGCGATGCAAATTATGGCAGCCGAGCTCGTACGGCACACACAACGGATTGAATTACAAGGATAGAGAAAGATTTATAAGATTTATGCAAAGAAGGTCAAGCAGAAGCCACCTCTGCTTTTCCTCCCGCAATGTCCACTAGTTCGCGCATTCTGTTGAGCATGTCCACGTTTCCCTCGCTTATAACTGAGACTGAGCTTGCAGTGGAGCACTTCAGAAATATCCTTTCTGCCAGTCACATTCTTCGTTAATGAAAAGAAAATGTGAACCTGGGAAAAGGAGGTAAGTAGACAGACCCGGTAGACAGGTGATTGTCCTTGTTCCTTAACATCGCAGAGGATGACTGTAAGCTTTGCGACAGCCATGATTACATAATATTCTTTTGGAGAGAGGTACAGAACAACCTTCAATTTCTTCCATGAGACTTTAAGATAGGAACAGTCAGTAATTCGAGTACTGAAAGAAGATTTATTTGCAAGTCAGCTAACAAGGAAACAATAAGTGGAGTACTGCTCGGTGGAAGGCTATATCAGCGCAGGAGTTGTCACGAAGGTATTTTATCGCTTTAAAACAGAAATATTAGGTGTATTAGCTCACTTAGTTGGTGGAACGAGTGATCCTTCAAAAAGTAAGATACCGAATATAATTCAATGCTGATAAGGTCTGACCGGCTCATGGCTCACCGCAGCAAAGAAGAAACTCTCGCTACAAGAAGCCACATCGGGATACGTGAAATTCCATCTAAATTCCACACGCCGCGAGCAAGAGGTGAAATACTACCTTGCTACTCATGCACGCGTGTCTACATTCTTAGATATCGTTCAGCAACTAAGGTGCACCGTTTTCATATTTCAATTCAGTCAAACATTCGAAATTGCGCAAACGCTTAAACGACATTGCTGATACTAGTATCTCGAAGACACACAAAGTAACAAAGAAGCAAGGTTCTACACCTGGCTAACCTAATATCAACACCAAGAAACGAGCAATCATCAAATTCCAAACACAAAACACTTGATAAATCTGTCAGCTCGGGATCAAGGCGAGCTTACTTGCAATCCTCCATCGTGGAAACACGGATTGCGGAGTCCGAGCGGGAAATGACGACGCCATTGAAAATTGCAAAGACTTCAGAGAACTCCTGGCTAGCGGCATTGCCATCGTAACCTTGCTCTTGCAGTTTGATGCCCCGGAGTCGAAACAGCGAGACGAGAAGTTCGCCCAAACCGTACGATAATGAGCGGTCATTATTGCAGACGTACTGCTGAAAACGCAAACTACACGCAAAGACAACAGCACATACTTTACGCACACGTACAAGAAAGAGGAGGACAGCCTTTGGTCGGTCGCTATCTGTCCATTCGCCGACGGAGCTCCTTCTTTAGGACCGGTTTATACTTGGGGCCGAATTGAAGGCTGATCGTAAACCACTCACAGGAATTTCCCCGTACATTTGCGGGGAGGGTTCTGAGGCGTAATGCCCGATTGCGCGGGATTTCCTGCGTAATCGAGCATTACGGATTCCTCATTCGAATTCGATTTGTCATTCCCGATATTCCCCGATATTCATCCAGTTCTGCTCGTGTTTTACGTCGGACAATGGCCTCTCATCGTCGGGCATTTCGGGAAATAAAGGGCCGACGAGGAGGGCGGATCTTTAAATCCCGCGCAATCGGGCATTACGCCTCAGAACCCTCCCCGCAAATGTACGGGGAAATTCCTGTGAGTGGTTTACGGCACTAGAATTAACATGTACAGTAAAACCTATTTTACATTTATCATTCAAGTTCATTCAAATTCTCATAATAAAAAATTCTATACTTTAAAAAAAATAAAAAATAAAAATATAGATTTAAAGAGATGAGTTCTCAAATTGTGTGTTAGTTGTGTGATTATTTTCAAGCCCCTACAATAACAAGACCAAAATGATTTATTTCTTGAAATTTTTGAAATTCTCATGAAAATAAATGACAACTATTATGGAGCAACAACTCTAATTTCAACGTCAAGAAAAAGGAAAAGGTTAAATATTTAAAATAAAAACTTTCTCTACTATTTTTGAAATAGAAAAAATTGGAAGAAAAAGGAAACTAAAAATAATAAAAATACTCTTTTAAAAAAAAAGATTGAGCTAGAAAAAATAAGAAGGAAAAATAATAAAATGGATGTGATATTTTTTCTTAAATGAGCATTAAAAAAATCCAAGAGCACATGAATCGGAAATTCGGCCCAAGAATTGGGTCTCGACACTTTACATTAACTGGGACTGAAGTGATGAATTGAAAAATTTCGACCCTAGAATTCAGCCTCACCACTTTACATTATCTAGGGCCGGAGTGGTGAATTGGGATTGGATTGAGGGCCAGATTGATGGCAAATTGGGCCAATGCCACATTTAACTACTTTTGGACTATTCAATGAATCTAGACTTTTGAAAGTCTATATTTAACCCCTAAAGGACCAGCCTGCAGAAGTTGGCAACATAAAAAAATTGGGCAGGTACATGTGGCCAAAGATTTACAAGTTTGAGGCTGAAATTTTAATAGAAGTTGTGGACGAGGAGTACCTTTCATTTGAACTAAATTTTATGACATTTGGAAATACGAGTCAAAAGTTATGGCCTAATATGTTACTTTTTTCCTCAGCCGGGCAGTTAGGGCAGATCAGAAAAAATCACTTTTTTCAAAAACAAAAATTTGAAACTAGTTTTCCAGAGCTATCTATACGTTGAAAGCTTTTAATCATTCCATTTTGACCAATGAGTCAAAAGTTATGAGGAGTTTTAGTTTGCGGGCAGTTTTGGAATCTCTACTCTAAAATAAACTTTGAAGTCTTTTATCTTACTCAATTTCCAATATTTTTTGAAAAAAATAAAATCATAGGATGTAGATTGTTTAATACAACATTTCAACCATTGGGATTGGCGTTTTTCAATTTCATATCTAAATTCTTAACAATTTAGTATTTTGAATCATTCTCTACTTCATTCTACTTACTATTTTTTTCCTATATGTTGTACAATTCCAAATGATGTGAATTTTTTCAAGCATGTAGCCAACTTGTTTAGGAAAAAGAATCCAAAGAAGCACCACCATTTTGGACATTTTTTCATAGAAAATTGAGATTTTGAAGTGCAGCTGCCCGGTTTTTTGCAGGGGTCAAAAAATGATTTCAGTGATTTTGAATGCTTATATCTTGCAATCCACGTGGTGGAAATTTCTGAAATTTTTACCACATATTCTCAAGTCAGCATACTACAAGATCCTACGGTTACATGAGTCAAAAATAAGTTTTTTTCAAAAATTTGGTACTTGTACTAAAAACAGCAGTTCTTGAGCGTTTTCAGTGAAAACATAGTCACAGAACTTTAGGGGTTAATAATGGTCATCGGGAGATCTCACGATGTTTCTATTGATCTCTTGATGTCTTAGATTATCTCCTGATGTTTTAGATTATCTCCTGATGTTTTAGATTATCTCCTGATGACCACTATTAATTTTGGACTTTCAAAAGTCCAGAAGTAGTTAAATATGGCATGCCAACCTTCCATCCCACCCTAAAGCTAGTATAACCCGGGCCTAATATGCAGACGTCCAAGGTCCACTACGACTTAACTTGCAACACACAATTGGCACCGTACCTACTATCTACTCTCGTACCAAACATATTTGACTCCCGTGAGTATGCAAGATCGCCACATCCGACATCGCCATATCTAACAGCAGCGTTTGAATGCCCCTGCATATCAGGTCTCCCAATCACCAACGCTAGTGTAAAACTTGCAGGAGTATTATCAAATTTGAAACAGCCAGACGTTGAATGAACACAAGAATAGTGAAATCAAACCGCAATGATAAAAAACTTATGGACCCAAATGGAATGCCAGAAATGTTAGCTCATCAGATACTGACGTGAGACGTGAATTTGGCATGACCCAATTGTCAGAAATGTGAGCTCATCAGAAACTAAGTGACAATGAGGCATGATTGTGTTGACTGAAATGTGAGGTCGTAACTTCCAAACAGCGTCAAAAGTTTGGAATGACGCATGATTGCGTAGCACTTTTGTCTTCTGAGAGTCAGAAATTGGTGGACAATGTGGACTACTGATTGGTCGCAAAGTATCTCCAGAAGAGTATTGCCCACAGATTTTATTTGGCTTTTGAAAGGGATTCTGTAGATTTGGGACATCATATTCAGTACTCAGTCTGCCCTTCAAATTCCTCTTGGGGAGTCTTCTTCATTCACAGAATTCATCCACCCATCATTGATGGAAGCTTCAGTACCGGGATAGCAGCAGTACATTTATGGTGTACTCCATTTTTTTCATTCTACTTTTAGGATCAGACAAACACATCAAAAATTAATTGTAAAGAAAGATAGTTTATTAAAAAATTTGAAGAACTATTGAGTCAAATATCACTGTCATTTAACCATCTACCATCAAAATCAAATTTTGAGAGTAAAGTGAAGGGGTTGTTCTATTGACATTTGTAGGAATGGTGGGTGGAGACGTGATTTTTATGTTGAAATTCATTTTCCATTTTGAATACTCTAAGGATATGGGATAATTTGAAGATGAGAGCTTGACCAGTCATTGTCATAATGCAAATGTTATATTTGAAGTAGAATTTTAGACTTCATTTAGGCATAGTAAAATAAAGTTTAAGGAAAAAAATGTAATTGAAAAAAGTTGATAAATCAAGTTAAATTTTATATCCAAAATGTGTTTGATATTTTAAGACTCCAGTCAAAAGTTATAGACAAAATTCAAAGAGGATGTTTGAAAATGTCAAAGAAAATGTCCCTTCCACCCCCTCTCTGAACTTTCTCCATAACTTTCGATTGGAGTCTTAAAATTTCAAACACATTTTTGTACATAAAATTTAACTTGATTTATCAACTTCTTTAGTTAAAAGTTTTTTTGAAAAAAGTTATTTTACTATGCGTAAATGAAGTCTAAAATCCTACTTCAAATACAATTTCTGCTTTTGATTTAACCCTTAAAGTTTCTTGACTATGCTTTCTGACCAAAAACACTCCAAAATTGTCATTTCTAGTACAAGTACCAAATTTTTGAAAAAAAACATTTTTGGACACATGTAACCGTAGTATCTTGTAGTACACTAGTTTGAAAAGATGTGAAAAAAATTTCAAAAGTTTCCACAATATTGATTGAGAGTATAATGTTAGAATCAACAAAACAACTTTTTATGGCCCTGTAAAACTGCACTTCACAAAGTCACATTTGTATGAAAAATGTCTGAAATAGTGAAGCTTCTTTGGATTCATTCTTCAAGGCGAGTTGTGTACATGCTTGAAATTTTTTAGATAACTCGGAATTGTACAACATATAGGAAAAAAATAGTAAGTAGAAAGAAGTAGAAAATGATTCAAAATACTAAATTGTTAAGAATTAAATTCTAGAGTTGAAAAATACCAAATCCAATGGTTGAAATGTTGTAATAAACAATCTACATCCTACGATTCTATTTTTTTTCAAAAAATATTAAAAATTGAGTTAAATAAAGGACTTCAAAGTTTATTTTAGAATAGGGAATCTATAATTGCCTGCAAACTAAAACTCCTCATAACTTTCATCTCACTAATCAAAATGGAATGATTCATAGCTTTACACGTATATATAAATATAAAAAATCAATTTGACTGAGGAAAAAAATTAGGTATTATCATTAGAAAAAATCTGACCTTTGCAAAGGGCCACTAATTGTTCATTTTCGGCACCCCCGCGGTGCAAATACAGAAAAAAAAATTAAATTTAAAATTATATATATATATATATATATATATATATATATATATATATATATATATATATATATATATAATTATTTTAAAATTTTAAAATAATAAAAAAGAATAGAATATCCAATCTGACTTGTAATGCTATGTGAGTTTCTAGAGGAAAAAAATTAACAAACAATAAAATCATCATGTTTTCTCTAATTGCATTCATTGTTGCCATCCAAAACTTGCAATCTCTTTTGAAGCTTGAAATTTTTCTAATGACAATAAATTATTACCCATGCAATCAAAAGTTAAAAAAATTGTTGAGCCTTAAAGAATTTTTTTGTCCCCATGTTGTATGAAAATTTCAAAGAAAAAAATAAAAACTCCATTTTTAGCGAATTGCCAAAAATTGCTATATTGCCAAAAAATGTAGCTTGATCCTTTGGGGTTAACTATGAGCAGTTCAAGAGCTCCTACTTATTCTAATTTACATATCCCACATTGATTGTTTCAATCCCTACCACCCCATATGAATATAAAGATCTTAATTCCAGAATCCAAAACACAAACCATGAATGATTGTGAAAGTAAATTGGAATAATTGAGTCATTGAAATGATTTCTATCAATGTTTTGAATGCTTTTTAAAAAGAGTTTCATTTAAAAATTCAAAAGCTTATTTTACTAATGACCTAGTTAGTATGTAACTATGACTCCAATGACTCAATTGAAATGTATTAAGTTTTCTTGACACTTTTTGACATATGGCTTTGTAGTTATTGATGGGTGTATAGAATATTCCACACCATTTCATCTAAGGAATGAAATGATGTAAAATGTTCCACATCAATTTGTTTGAGAAAGGCAACCTCATTAGATGGGATTCCGGGGGGCTGGAGGGCCGTTTCAGCGTCGTTCCCAGCCCCATTCCCCGGGACCCCCATCGAACGCGCCGGCATTTTTTTTAAAAAAATAAAAAAATAAAATAAAATTTAAGTCCTTAAAATGAAAAACAAAGTAAATTTTTTTTTTTTTTCAAAAACTCTGACCTGGCGGTCGCTTGGCCAGGTCAGCACAGGCGGGGAACAGCGGGTATTGGCGGATTTCGACTAGGTTTCGGCTGGAGAACTCACAGCCCTCTCCGATGGCTGAATCCCATCTAATGTTTTTACTACTACTGAATGTTATGAGGGAATTTGTAGATCTGGGATCCTCACAATGACAACAAAAATGAAGAAGTCTAACCCCTTTTGAATAATTCCAACCACTATTGGATTGGCTCACATCAAGAGAAGTTTGAGAAGTTTGATAGAAAAAGTACAAAAGTGCTGCAATTTGAGCTTCCAAGATGCTTTCTTCAGAGTGCTACAAAAATTACAGTTTAAAAATCTTGAAAAAAATTTCAAAGTAGCATAACATTCATTAGCCTTCAGAGAGGCTGCCTTTTCCTCTCTGGGAGTACTCATCCACAGAATTCATCCTCTCAGCGTTAATGCAAGCTTCGGTACCGGGATAGTGACAGTAAATTATGATATTCTCCACTTTCTTTTGTTAATTTTAGGACCAAACATACAAATCTAGTTTGCCAAAAACACTAAAAATCCAATGAGTAATACAATGTTGTCATCTTACCATTCGCCATCAACAACTCATTTTGAGATTCCTAGTGAGAAGACACTCTTTATATACACATGGGTTGGTAGGAGGTAGAACAAATCATGTGGGATAAACAATTTAGTATTTGTTGTTTGTGGAGCACTCATAGTTAAGTCAAAAACAAATAATTTTGTTAAAAGTGAAATTTAAGACCTCATTTAGGCATAGTAGAATGATTCTTCTCAAAAAACTTTGAACTAAAAGAAGTTGTTAGGTGAAGATAAGTATCACCTCCAAAAATCCGTTTGGCATTTTGAATATCCAATAAAAAGTTATGGACAAATTTGAGAGAGGGGTTGGAAAAATGTTAAAGAAATTGTCCATTCCAACCCCTCTCTCAAATTTGTCCATAACTTTTGATTGGATATTCAAAATGCCAAACGGATTTTTGGAGGTGAAACTTATCTTCACTTACCAAATTCTTTTAGTTCAAAGTTTTTTGAGAAGAATCATTCTAATATGCCTAAATAAGGTCTGAAATTTCACTTTTAACAAAATTATTTGTTTTTGACTTAACTATGAGTGCTTCACAAACAACAAACTCTAACTTGTTTATCCCACATGGGCTGTTCTACCTCCTACCACTCCAAGTGTATATATATAGCTTTCTTTACCATTAGAAACTTGAAGTAGTATTAGTTTTACTCAAATGCAAGCCAAAAGTTAGAAAAACAACGAATCATGTTTTTGGCTTGCATTCATACAAAACCAATAATGTTTTAAGTTTTCAAAACATACAATGTATAGGTGTAGAATGCTGATGATTGTGTGTTTGTTTTAATGGGTGTCTGGACATTGGGTTAGTTTTAATTTTTAATGTATGTTGTACAGTTGCATCCAACTGACTTACCCTCTGACAAATTTTGACACGTGCCCCCATAGCTACTGATGGTGTGGAATATTCCACACCATTCTGTCAGGGGGAAGGCAGCCCTTCCCTCTGCTACAGAATGTTATGAGATTAATGGAGCTTCATTTTCTAAGTTAATCCCTAAATACCTAACAAATTGTATGTGGTTGATTTGAAATTTTGAACTTATTTTGGGGTTGGCAGTTAAATTCTTTTTATTGTTTTAAACTTTTTTACCATCAGTAATGAAGGTTAACTATTGGAAGCTTTTATTTTTCCACTGAAAAAAGACAAATATTTGATTCTTTTTAGAGGTCCTCAAAGGCATGTATGTACCACTAAGTGGAAGTCTAAAGCTTGTGAATTTTACTTGATTTTCTGGCTTTGAACAAAGCTTGCCAATTTCACTTGATTTTGAGATCTAAAAAATAATACTTATCCATTTGCTTTGAAAATGGTTGCAATGGAAAGAGTGAAGTGTTTTTATGATTTTCACTATTAAAAGTTTAAACATGCAAGTGTTGATTTGGGATTATTTACAATTTCTTTATCTAAAATAAAGTTACATTTTAACAATTGCAAGGTGGATTGTGTAATGAATTTGATAGCTTTTCATTTGAGTTTAAGTTTTTTGGAAGTGCATATTTGTGTGCTTACACAATTTCTAGTGTTCATGTCACCTCCAATTCCAAAAAATTCTTATATGAAAACTTTTCAAACATTGTGGGGAGAGATAGTATACTAAAAATAGGATAGTTATATTTTTCTTGTTATAATTTCACAATTTCTATGCAATTTTATAATTAAAAAAGTATCTAAATTAATAAGAAGGCTCTTTAAACATCTTTATAATTAGATTTTGAATTTTTTTTTGCTTCATTTGGCAAAAAAATTACAAAAAAATTTCAGTAAAGTTACAAATGAGTCACAATGAAGTCGTAATGAAGTCATAATGAGTTGCAATGAAGTAAAAAACAAGTCACAATGAAACCATAGATAAGTCACAATGAAGTCACAGATGAGTCGCAAATGAGTCATACATTAGTTGCACAATTCAATAAATTCATCAATTGACTGATTTAGTGACTAACCTCACATGGCAACTAATACCTCACAAGAAACCATGTCAAAAGAATTCATTGATGAAGTTTCAAGTAGGTGGTCACATGAAAAACAACCCGTTCATCTTTTGCAACTACAATTCCATATGCAACTTGTCCACAACGACTGTAGGTTTCTAAATTAGCACTAGTCACAAAATGTCCTATGCAACTCAAAACTAGTTGTTCTTTTGCAACCACAAAAGCCCTCATTTTCTTCTAATGAGCATCCTCTACTATTATGCGCTTGCACTTGTTTAAACAAATTCAAGATCATTTTGACTTGCTCTCTTGTCCAACCACTATCCCTTGTATAATTAAAAATGTGGTGTACAATGTCATTGAGCAGAAGACCAATTTTCCTATGTACATTTGGATTTAATTCTTTGTCCACATGCATGTATATAAGACAAAGGGTATAACCCACATTATAATCAACTTGAGATCTTTGGCCATGTAGTAGGTATGGATTTCAATGGGCTTGTAAAACCACTATCCAACCTTCATTTCATGTGGGCATGCTTTCTCAATGACAACACATATAATATTTTGACATCTTTCGTACATTGTATTCATAAGATTTCCTTGAACAATTTAATGGTGTAATATGTGAATAATTGCAAGCATGCCGTGTGCATGACATCAAAGACAATGTCCACTAGCATATTAAATTTATAGAGGTGATAAAACCTCCAAAGTGGAGATTTCTTGGAAATGCCTAAATTCTTTCTAAACTTTTAAGGTTGGAAACCCTTCGATTTTTTCTGTCATTTACAAAGATTTTCATATAGTTCCTTGGATGTTCATTGTTGGGTATTCCTTAAGGTTTATCAAAGATTTTGCCTATATTCATATTCCCTCCTTCAAGTTTCACTACATCCGGATGCAATGTATTCATGTTTGACCAATTGAGTACACATCTTGAAGTAGTGGCATAGTGTCTTTCCTAATTGCTTCAGTTTATTGATTTTGCAATTGGTTGGCTGATCCCCAATTACAAGCATATGTATACCTTGAATGATATTTCCATCTGCTTCAGATTGTAGTAGAAGTGGGGCTTATAAGATTGGATGGATAGTTGTATTGCACTTTAAATTATCCACTACAAAATATTTTTTCCAACTCCTTAATGAAAGGTCTCAAAAATATTGTTGCAAATTTCTTTACCATCTTTTTCAATACTGAATTAGTTGTTGCAGCTTGAACTCTTAGTATAGTTGGTGTGAATAACACTAGTAGAAGCATAATGGAATCTGATGTACTTTCATTCATTACCTCAACATTCACAGCCCATTGTGGGCGCTTATTTACCCACCCTTGGTAAATAGGCATACACAACCAGGTTCTAGGTTCCTACGGAATTGTATCCATCCTAGCGGGTGTCTAAGCGTAAATCCATTGTGCCTCCTAAGCAATGGATCTTTTTTAACTAATGCCTAATCACCAAAACCTCGCATGATTGGCTCCTAGGGTTGGAATCACGATGGGAATTTAACAAGGGGCAAATGGCCACTGAAGCTGCAAAGATTTTGATGTATAAGCAAGGACAGTCTAAATTTAAGAATCCTAAGTCATAGAGCACTTCATGGCATTTCTAAAAACTTAACATTCACCTAAATCCGACACTCCTATCGAAAGTTATGGCCGGATGAAGTTTTAACCGCTAATCGGTGTCCAAAGCTTCATCCACTACTTACCACTGATTCCCCTTTCTAATTTGCGCCTAATCTTCATGGTTACTCCTTGGAATTTTCTAAACACCCCAGATTCCTAATTTCATCCCCCTTGGATGAGTCTAAGTTTATTTCATCCAAATTGCATGTGGAACTTCATCCGCATGTAACTTCCTCGTTCAGACTCTGATTTGGACGAAGGTTGACTTTTTGGAATCCCACATACTTGTACTACAACATTCTACACTTACTTTTGACCTGACTTCCCTCCTTTCCTACTCTAGCTCTCGGCCCTAAAGATTAGCGTCAAATTCTAAGTAGATTCGCGTGAAAAAGGAGAGGCTTAGTGGCCTACCCTAAACTGTAAGTCTGGAGGAGATTGTCGAGGCTTCCTACTTCCACCATTGCACTCCTCTTGATGCCCGTCGGTGATCCGGTGTGAGTAGGATCGGTTGGTCTTTTCTTTCTCTTCCTTCTTTCGCTTCTCTACTATTCTTTTACACTATGCTAATTCTTTCCACCTACCTCTTACGCTATGCTAACTTTCTCCAACTACATCTTACGGTCAATGGGTACGCTTCCCCGTTCTTACGTGTTTTACTTCTTTTATGGTTCATACGGCTTTTGGAGATTTTCTCTAATCCTCTTCCTCCCTCTTCTCTCTCTTAAGTCCCCTCCTTGCTCATTCTCTCCATAGTTGTTTGCTTGGTGTGGTTTTAGAGAGCTTTGAGTGGTGAGGGTGTTTGCAGGTATGTGCATGCGTGTGGAGATTTCTTCATGTAGTGGTTACAATGTTGGTCCTATTCTCACCTCCCTCTTCTACTTACATTCTAGCCTTCCCCTTCCCTTCTATGCACCTAATATGCCTATTCACTATGCTTCCTATCTCTCCTTTCCAACTAAATTTGCTCTTCTACTCTCAACTAACACTATTATCCTATTTAGTCTCACTTACCTCTAATTTTTTTTAGACAAATTTAGCCTTTGATTATGACCCTACAATCCTCCTTTACTAGTCCTAATTAGAGTCCTAATTGAAGAAAAATCCAAAAAAGAAGAAGATTGGGGCCTTATAGGGCATTGTCCCGTATGGTTTGGAGGTCTAGACAATGACCACGAACTGGTGATTGATGGCTGCTAGACAGTTGGGGGATTGGCCCAATGGGGTACCGACCCAGTCAGAGTCTGGCCGATGGCTCTGGCTGGGCTGGGTTTTTTTTTTTCTCCAATCCAACCTTGGGTTCCCTCACGGGAACCCACTAACACAAAAATAACTTGGATTTAGAGGAGGAAAAAAGTTAGCCCCACGGCCAAGGCTTCGCCGTACTGGGGTTTAAGGTCAACTTTTGGATAGAGTGTAGACAACACAAAATTACTACTAATGCCCCCTCTAATGGCCTCCCCTATTTTCTTGGAATTGAAACCTTTTGACTTTTCCAAGCGTGTCTTGGAATTGAAACTTTGGACCCAAGTATGGTGAAGGTTCAAAGTCCTTGTGCTAAATTGGGTTTAACACCAACTATAGGACTTCGTGACACTTCCTAGAGTTCAAAGCTTCGCCATCCGGAACTTTTAACACACACTATAGGACTCTATGATATCCTAAGGTCAAAGCTTCGCCATCCTAACGGGGGGGGGGGGGGGGCCCACACAATGAAGAAGACTCTTAGAGGAAGATGCGGAGACCATACACAAAAAATCTATACCTACAGTCAAAGCTTCGCCGTTCCCGAAGGAGGTACACTTGACAAGGGAAACGTTAGAAAGGGGTGAGTATACGTAAGTAAGGGAAACACAAGTTTAGGACAACGTAACGACAACCCAAAGACTTATGCGCTAAAGGCCTTCCAAAGCGGCATCGCCAAGGTACGGTAGGGGGTTGTTCTAGGGTTAGTGCAAGATTCAAAGAGGACTTTAACCACCCACGTGAGTTCACAAAGGTATAGAGAAGATACCCAACGTACAACAAAAGATCTCCCAACTAACATATGGGCGCAAAGATACACAAAAAGGACACAAAGAGGTCACGAAGAGAGCGCAAAGAGTACAAAAAAAGGACATAAATAAGATGGAAGGACCCCCAAGGACCTTCAAAGCTTGAGAAATAGCAAAAAAAAAAGCAAAAGTGCCCTGAAAACACTGTAGAGTTTTTTGGCTTGAAATGCCAAAATATCCAAGATAACTTGGACCCACGGACCCAAAACAAGAATTGGGGGTGGTTTGAGAGAGAAGTGGATCTCCTTTTATACTTTTCAAGGCCACCCACCTTCCTCTTTTAACCGAGGATAAACCTTTTTTTTAGGATTTTCATCCTTATCTTCAAGGATTTTCCCTAAAGTCTGGGGTAACGTTCGATCCAACTTCTAACTTTTGGAGTGTAACTCCAAATCAAAAACAGATTGCGCCTTTGGCTTCAAAAGGCCATTTTTAGTCCAAGGGGTATCCGTACCTCCTATTTCAACCCTAAAAAATGCATCTAAGGCTAGGCCCAACTGGAAATAGTAAAAGGTAAAAATGCTAACTTTTGGAGTTTGCCTTTTCTAAAAGAGGTAACTAGCTAGGGTTGTTGAGGAGGTTCTAGGGAGTAAGAAAAGACTCCTTGTTGACTTTGTTCCGACTTTATGTATTCCCGGGATGCCGGTCAACTCCACGTTGATTTTGTCGTGTTGTCATTTTGGAGGAATGTTGGTGATTCCAGCACCTCCCACTATTGGAATGCTATGAAACTTGTTGAGGCACATTATTAGCATAAAACATTCTACACTAATTTTTAGTGAGATTTTACAGAGCCCGAAGTAATTACCAGGAATTTTCCATCAGGCTTTGAGGCGGTTAACCATCCGGAAGGGGTATCTCTACAATCCAGAAAATTCCAAAACTTCTTGGGGAACCTCTCATGGATTCCCCTAAGAGATGTATCAGCTCATGTCTTCTCTAGCACATTTTGGCAAGGAGGGAAAAATCCCAACTCCTTGCATTTACCGACAGTCAGGGAATCTTCCGCATGTGGGAGAATCTTGGCGAATAAAATTTGCTTCTGATCTCCTGACATGTTTCCAAACCAAGATCACAATCTGGTGGCCACAGATTCCATTGTTGTCCTGTCTTTGAAGAAGTGGCACCTACAAGCTAACAATTGGAGGTTCTATTGTTTTGTCGCTAGAATGGGGAAACTGAAACCTACCCTTGGGAACCTGTTTAGGGACCTCTAGGGACCAATTGAGTCAGTACAATTGTATGCCACATGGATTTAGGCTATTTCAGGTAAGAACCCTCAAACCTAGTGATTTCCACCAATTCCGTGGATCTAACCTATGTACAAGTGGGATTTGGGGTTATTTTAGGGAAAATACTCTATTATAGACCAAATACTAGATTGGCATGTGACACACTTGATTTGGTCTTACACTCTTTTTAGGGTTTTTTTGTATATATTTGTAACTTAAACTACGAAGTTTGAAAAAAAACAAAACTATGAGTCCCAAGTGACGAATTAGAAGCTTATACCTATGTACTCCAATGAAGTGATAAAGCAATATTTTGAAGCCCCCCATGAACCAAGACCTTTTGTCTAGATATCCAACTCTTACACAAATCACAATTGAACCCATATGTATGAGATGTTTCATTCCATCTACATATTAAATTTGGGCTTTTTTTAAAGAATGTTGGGTAACAACTTTGCATCTCAAAGTCAAATACTGGATGGATAGTTCCCACACAGAAGCTAGATTCTAATAGTCTTGGTAGATCCTCAATATCTGTTCATGCCAAAATTTTGACATAGTTGGGCACTTTAGTTTAGTTTCTTCTAATCCAACTAGAATTGTGTCGTTATATAATAAGCATTTTTCTACAAAACACCCTTGCACTTATCAAAAAATGAAACATTACAATCATTGATAAAGTATAGTCAAATGTCATCATATCTTTCCTCAATTTGTTTATACATTTGTCTGAGTATTGAAGACAATTACATTTCATGACTCGATTTGGATTTTGAAGGATTACAATTGCACACTTTATCACTCATTCTATTGTGACTGTCATCGCCACTAGGTGGCAGGATGAAAAGGCTCATAATCATAGTCATTGGTCCCTACATATAATCTCCAACTTTGTGGTTAGATCATATTTTTTTGTATATATTCATCAATTTCTTCCAAGATGATGGAATTATCTCCCTATTAATTTTTCTTTCTATGTACTTGGCATGTTTCTAAATACATCTCTGAATGTGCGCTCTCAAGGTTGAACATTTTCATTATTATGCCCCAATATACTAAACATCATATATAGTAGACCCATTTGCATGGCTTAAGAGCATCCATGAGAATCATACAACCTTTGGATTTTTACTATTTTTTATTACAATACTTTTTTAATGTATTAAATTGGATCCTTTCATCAATCGGAGACACACCGCCTTCTTCTACAAAAATCATATCTTCTTCTTCTTGTAGAGACACATCATCTTCTTCCAAAGAAATTGCATCTACTTCCTCAATTGAAAATGCATCTTCTTATCCATGGAAATCTCATCCTCTTCTTTAGGTGGAACAACCTTATCTTTTATTGAAACCACCTCTTTGTCTTCTCTTTCTCCTTCATGCTACAAATGTCCTTTTTCTTCTCCAACTATCTTTAATGTAAATTTAAAATCCATTTTAAAATAAAAATATAAAAATGAGAAATGGAAGCATATTGTGCTATGTGGCTTCTAAACGTAGAGCTTGCATTAGAAGAGATCTAAGGCCATTAGGAGACCCTAAGTTCTCAAGATGTTCCTATGAGCCCACCTTTGTTGTTGGTTTCTGTAGGAAAGAATTCAATATGGTCGAGACACTACCAAATTAGACAAAGAATTTATTATATGTAATTAGCAATTTGAGTGTAAGTTAATTAAAATTAAGGACAACATAAAAAATCCATTAAGTTGGTTTCCCATCTCCCATTTGACCATCTTCCTTGAAGAACTTTATTGATGGCTAAATGAAAGAATGAATTCAATGAGATTTTATGAGATATCATGGTAGAGAGATTGTTTTATAGTAAAATTCATCGTCCATCCTAAATCCTCAAAGGCTATACAATAATTTGAAGATGAGAGCTTGATTGCACATTGTTAAAACATAATAATTTTGTTCAAAGTGAAATTTCAGACCTAGGCATAGTAGAATAAGTTTTTTCAAAAAACTTTGGATTTAAAAAAGTTAAAAAATCAATTTGAATTTCATATCCAAAAAATCCTTTTTAATATTTAGAGCCTCTAATCAAAAATTATGGACAAAGTTCAAAGAGGGGTTGGAAGAGATATTTTTGAATTTATATTTTCAATCATCAATTTTGAATTTTGTCCATAACTTTTGATTGGAGGCTCTACATCTCAAACAAATTTTTGTAGATGAAACTCAAATTGATTACTTAACTTTTTATAGTTCAAAGCACTACTAGAAAAATAGTGAAAATCAAGACGAAACCAACACAAGTCTATTGGTACCAACATAGAAAATAAATCTTCCCATCAAATGCATTGTTTCGGACTCCATCAACAGTTATTCTGTTGGTTCAATGGAAATCAACAGATTATGTAAATTTTAAAGAATCTAATGGAATCTTTTTGGAATCATTTTAGAATCTTTTAGAATCTATTGGAATCTATTGCAACCTTTTAGGAATCTATTGGAATCTCTAGAAATCTCTAGAAATGTATTCGAGTCTTTTGAGAATCTTCTAAAAAGCTATTGAAATCTTTTTAGAAAATTATAAATTTTTAACTGGAATCTTATAGATTTTCTTAAAAACATTTGGAATCTATATAGAATATGAATTTAAAGTTTAAATTTTAATCAAATATTTAATATGTTTAATTTTATTTTGAATTTTATTTCAATTCTAACGATATTCAATAAATACAATTCAATATTAGAAATTGATCAAAATTCTTATCAAATTCAACTCTAATTTAAATTATGGTCCAAACAACTTAATGAAAATTCAAATTTTAAATCTACTTGTGTTGGAAAAAAAATATAGAATAGAACTTTAGTTATCCAAAAGAGAGAAAAAATCTTTTAGCATTTGAATTTGATCTCTTCTTATCACAAGTAGAGGAAAAAACAGCAAGAGTCTTAGCTCTTCTTGGCTTAAAATGTTTGTTTTTTAGATTCTATTTAATTTCAGTAGCATATGTTTATGAAAATAAATTAGATATGGTAAGATAAGAAAAACTTAGTAGTAGTTGCACTTCTAGACAAAAAACTAGAATCTTGAAAAAAAACAAAATGATGCCTTGTTCTAGGAATGTACCAAGAAACGGATTTAAAGAAAAAAATTCTTTTTGAAAGCACCAAGACAAAATATCAAAAATGTATTGATAGGTGGTTTGAACCAAGTGTTCCTAACTCAGAAGAAAAATCAACACATTTTCTATTGAATTTGTCTTCATTTGGACCGTATTCTTCTAATAATGTAATTTTTTTTTTCTTATTTCTAATTTCCACTTCTTCCTTCTTCTAGCTCAATTCTAGCTTCATTGATTTTTTTTGTTCTTTCTATTCTCTTTCTTTCTAGTTTCTACGCCCCTCTTTCCAACTTTTTTTCTTTCTAATTTTCAATTAATGCATGGTCAATTGGTTGACTTTGATGGAGGGACAACTACCTCCTACTAAAGACAAATATCATAAGTTCTTTTTGTACACCTAATTTATAATTTTGTGAATTTCTAATACCATTCTTATCCTATCCTAATTGCTTTCCAATCCAATTTGTGAATGATATAAGAAAATATTTCAAAGCTTAGCAAAGTTTTTTCATTCTTGAATCTTTAGCAGTCTGGACTTTGCTCTTACCTTGTTAGCCTAAGGGTTGCTATTATGTGAGCCCAGGAGCATGAGCACATGAATCTAGAAGACTATACACCTATGTTATAGGTGTCTATTTTATAAAAAAAATTTCATGATTATAGTGTAACTATGATATAGGTACCTATATTATAGGTGTTTACATTATAAGCACTTTCAATGCTTGTAATGTATCTACTTATATATATGCTAAAGCTCACATGCTTGCAATTTCATGCTCACATACTAGCATTGTTGTTGTTAGCCCTTCCCACCTCTCATTCTAATTTGCTTTGGTTTTAGCTTGGCTTGTTCTTTGTAATTAATTTAGATTTTCTTTCTAGACTTGAAATTGACCTTTTCTAATTGGAAATTAAAAACTATAATTGGACAAAACTAATATGATTTTCTCTCTTTGTAATTAACTTTGATTTTCTCTCTGAACTTTGACATTGACCCTTTCTATTTGAGAATTGATAACTTTAATTGAATATAGCTAATCCAGTTTTTTCTCTTTGTAACCAATTTGAATTTTTCTTTGAACCTTGACACTAGCTTTTCTTTCTCGTTTGGAATTCTAATTGAATGAAACTAATATAATTTCTTTCTTTGTAACTATCTATGATTTTCTCTATAGACTTTGGCACTAACCCTTCTAATTTGGAATTTGCCCATAGTCAAAACTCTACTATTGCCCTATTATTGTTGACCTATAACCATGATATCTCCATGTTTCCTCTTGTGAACCTTGTTATCCCTATTGTATTTCAAGAGTGTGTGGCATTATTTTCCAAAAAATATTAAGCCTTAGTTTTTTCCAATTTTAAAGCTTAATTTTTTCCTTTAGGAAAAAATATGAGTTCCAAATTTTCTCTAGATATTGAGACAAGAAATGAAGGTGCACTAGTGTGAAATAGTCCACAGAACAAACTTGGATTAACAAAAAAAAATGGTAGCAAAGTGCTTGGTATGCGTGCACGTTTTCTATATTAGACTCAGTCATTTCAAAGTTGCTTTATAAGAATTTGTTTTTCTATGATTGTAGGTGTTGGATTTAAGGGACATTCATTTTTTTTCCACATGTATTACAATAACTACATAGACAATCTGGATTGCTCAAAATATTTTTAGTAATCTTCAAATTATGGTTATAGATGTACTGCTCATGAAATTTAATCACTGCTAATTGGATACAAATATGAATAAAAAATTTGAATATTAGTTTTGAGTGCTATTTAAAAATCATTTTGCAATACTAATCATTGCTGCTTCTTTTAGAACTTTCATTACTTCTTTCATGTTGAGGTTGGAGGCATGAATAAACTTATCCTTCTTGTAGTCCACCTTGTATATGCAAATAACAAAAAATATATAATAGATGTAGATAGTTCACATACTTTTTTTCTTCTCAATAGATGCAAACGCCATACTAGTGAACTACGAACACAAGTAAGCTAAAATAATACAAAGAGTGATTTAATATACCTTGTAGTTAGGTTCTATTTTAGATTGTAGGATTACAATAGCCCCAAATCTTAGATATGGAAGCATATTCTTTCCGAGAAGAGTTGTTGTAACATTCCGGGCACTCTTCTACTAGTTGTGGTGATCATCAGTGAACAACTTCTCGTTTCTACAAATGGTCTTCCCAATGTGTAATTAACAATTACCTTCAAATTTTTAATTTTTAGTGGTCTTGTGATCTTTTGGTCTTGTAGTCTTATGAACTTGTGATCTTGTAGAAAAGTGCACCATTACAATGTTCATCTACACTTTTTGTAACTTGTTATTCATAATAACTATCATTTTAGTATATTAAATACAAACTTTCAATTAAAATATTTCAATGACTAAATCATATATAAATCTACAATAAAAAGAATTGTTGCATCTAATTCCATGAATTCACATGATGAAAGTTTTCACCATTCTTTATGAAACATGTGATTCAAAAAAGGTAGTTGTATCCAACTCCATAATTTTTAAGTCGAAGGATCTCTTACTATTTTCCTAACCAAAGTTTTCATTATACAAATTTTGTTCTATATTATCCTAAATTTCAAAAATTATAATATTATATATTTATAAAAAAATTTAAATAAAAATAAAAATAAAAACATAATTAAGTTCATATTAATCTATTAACCACCAAAAGCTACAATTAACAAAAAATGGCCTCATCAAACTCTATGATTTGTGTATCATAGAGTAATTTAACATTTCAAATTGACAATTCATCAATTGGCACATGATTCAAAGGAGACAACTACACTAAACTTCATGATTTTCAAATTATGATGCCTCTCATTACTCCTCTAAACACATGCCTACATTTTTTTTTTATATTTTACAAATTGATAATGATTTTGAACAAACCATGTTCATAGACTTTCCATCATAGCATTTAAAGTATTAAAGACCTAATGAAAAATTAGATCCTCAATAAAAAAATAATAATATTAAATTCAATACAATTGATAAATTAAAGGCTCTATCATTTTCAACAATCTAAAAAAAGAATTTCCTCAACCAATCTTGTTTAGTATCACCAAGTCCTTGGGGAGAATGTTCCATAGAATGTTGAAATCATTGAGATTTTTTTTATGTTCTTGTTGTGTTTAAATTATTATGATGTATAATGATTGTGCATAAATGCTTGTCCATATATTTTTTCCTCAAGCTCATGAAGGGAAGGGTCCTGAATATTTTATCGTACTCTGGTATAATTCATTCTCCCAAGTCATGAGGCATTGTTCATGAGATTGACACAATGTTTCTAACTATAGCATTTCTTGAGGTTAAAAGAAGGAAGAAAAATATAGAAGGGAATTCTTACAAATTAAATAAAAAATTTAGCTCAACTTTCTATGATCATTGTGATCATTGTATGGTGAGTAAGTCCTTCCAAACTTGGTCAATTAATTTTTGATGATCTTTTATTGTTACTAGTCGGATTGGTTATTCCATCAAGTCTCCAGGCACTAGTATCTCGTAGAATAAATTTTGCTAATTTTCATATTGGCTAGCCATAGCCCAAATTCCTTCAAACTCCTCCTTTATCAAATTGGTTCCCGTTATGAAATTAAAAACTAATTTTTTAATTATATATTTACTTTTCATAATGGCCTTAAAAAAAATAGTTTAAAATTTAAAAAAAAAAAACCGTACTTATACTTTGACATGTCAAATTTGTTGAAAAAATCTAAATTTCTCAACAAATTATGGCAATTTCTAAAATCTATGAATACTTATGAGAGCCATTGTCAAAGACATCCAATTTCGTATCTGAAATGAAAAAAAAAAAAAAAATTCATTCATACGGAGTACATACAGTAAACTTCTACAGTACCGTAGTGGCAAAAGCAAGTACAAAATGTGAACAATTTTGACGTTTTACAGTTCAGTCATTGGCTGTCCTTATAGTGTAGGATGCTCTGGACAGGGCTTATTTGTAGAAAATGTACAGGGAGAATACTAGAAATGCAAGGATTTTTGGTAATTTTCAATGGATTATGTACAGCAATGGAAGTAATACATAAGTTCGGTTTTCAAGGCAGATTTGTCACCATTCCATTGGATAGTCAGAAAACCGCAGACCCATAGATTTGCAAAAAATACAGATACGGATGTTTGTGATGAACTTTTAGACTTGGCATTATGTCCCGACTCTCGAGCATTATCTAGCCCATTACAACAAAGACAATTCAGGCGCAAATATCAAACTAAAAGCCCTGGTATTCAATTCTACCCTTCTGAAGCTAGAACTGATGGTCAAGCTTGAGTAGAGAGGATTCCAAAACTGAAAGGCTTTGAGGACATTCATAGCGCATGTAGAAGACAGGGCAATCAGAGTTTGTACAAAGAACAGACTGAAAATGCCCTCCCGATTGACACCTGTTACACTCCGCATGAGCTCCAGCCAGCTTGCTCTCCTGCTCAGCCGTATCATAAAATATAGCGGTTGCTGCTCTCTGCGCTCGACCTGCCAGAGTGCAGTCTTGACATAGAGCTCCTTGGACGTTTTCCAGCGGTTTTCTGTAATAAAAATAAAAGCATAAGTCAAAATTTGTTCCACTTCCTGTTTCACTTTGGCAGTTGTGCACTTGTTACGAACATCAGTGGAACAGGACATGAGCAGATAAAGGCCTCGATAAGAAGAAGCTTGTGGGCGGGGCTAGCCACCACCTGCCATACAGGTGGAAAAAAGGACTGAAAGTGGGGTGTTAATTCGAGTCCAGATAGGACTGCTTATGAATAATAATCTCTTGGAACTTTTATCATCGTACCTGCAAACGAGACAAAGTGCCTTGGGTCGGAAGAAGTTGCTAACTAAGCCCTGTGTCCGGTTCGGTGCACCCACGTATGCATTTGGAGGAGGGACAGTATGGCTACCAGTAAATAACTCCCTCAATGTTGAAGGATCCGTAACAAACTCCAGAATCTGATGCATCAGAAGATTGCAGTATCACAACTTAAGGCGGTGTACGAACCTTCTGGAAAGAAACTACATGTTCAAAGTACGTGCTAATAGAAATTGAGATATATCTAGCAAGAATTAGATCAATGATAAATGCAGGCACAATAAACTGCAACTCACGGAAGGCAACTCCGCTCATCCCATGTAAGCATACATCAGATTGAGAAAGAGACTTGGAAGTATAAAAGACAGAAAATGCAGGTTCAATAGTCTTACAGATTCCAGAGGCTTGCGAAGCTTGTTCTCAAGATACACATGTGTATTCACCGGAATCCCTCCAAGGAGTGCATCAATTGGATCTTCCGCCATGTCATCCTGCCACAGTAAGAGTGAGAGAAAACTCTAGATCTAGCAGTTTCTTTCTTCTCTAATTCTTTGAAGTTGTCAGAAATGCCTACAACTTGAACTTTTACAATTACAATAATTTCGAATGTTAGAGACTTGAGTAAAAAACGATGTGATCACTGGCCAGTCTATCCCGCCTTCCAAATCTGTGCATTGATTAAAATGGAAGTTCTTGTAAGCTTAAATGGTGAGCATCAGCCGATTTACCTGAAGCTTGTTTGAGTTAGCCATGAGAATATAAGGCACCCTTTCCCCAATATGAAACTGTCGATCTGGATCCTTGCGTTTCAACCTCACAGAAAGAGCCACATGGGGGCCTCGCCCTTCTTCAGCAGTTGAAGCCCCCACATGCTTGTTGGAACCCTTCGTAACTGCAGCTAGCTTTGTAATATCATGATCATCCACACGCCAAAGACCCTGCATTCAACCAATCAATAGCGTATTAAATGACCTGAAAGACATCGACGCTGAGTAGACTTTGTTTGAAATCATGAAATGATAATTGACTCCTCACTTCCTATTCTCTCAAACGATCCAGTGGTTAAGCGAGAATCCTCATAATAAGAGATCATATTGAGCATGCAACATTACAAAAACCCATCCTGCAATGAAAATGAAAAACAGAAGTAAATTGCCCCTCCACGCGCGAAAATAAAAAGTTCCACCAAGGTGGAATATGACCAGAGCCTTACCCCAGTCATGACATACTCATATAAACTCAACTTAGCTGACACCACTTGTCGTATGGAGTTCTTGCAATTTTCCAAAGCTCGTGATACGTCGTTTTCCACAAGTATGTCACTCAGAGCCTGCTTGCAGATTTGTCGGACAAATCTAGGCACATCTCTCCTTTCGGCTTCAATACCTTTCACAAATAATGTACCCTGCCCTTTGTTTGCTTGGTTGCTCGTGTACTGCTTGCCAGCGTACCTATTCACCTGCTCGTACGTCAATTGTTAAGTGTCAACAAAGGCGATGTGAACAAACTCAAATACCTTCTCAGAAATAAATGAAGCATATGCACAAATATTGAAGGGTAAAAAATGACCTGAAGGAGAAGAAAAGGACAGAGAACCTGCAAAATGAAATTTGTTCTGGCGTCAGTAAGAGCGAAGGGGACCCAAAACCACACATCTAACAGAAGCTAGATTAAATATTCAAGGATATTTATTTCATGATTGAACATCGAGATTGCTGAAATGTGAGACTTTTGAAATTTTGAAATCACCCTTTCGAACTTGAGAACAATGGGAGAGGGAAAGGCTTGAGAAACGATTTCAGCAGCTTGTGTGCCCAGTTTGATAGCGTCATCAATGCTGGCATCTTGGAAGCGAACAAAAACACTGTCGGTTTGTGCATAAATGACCTGAAACTTTTCAGAGACACCACCAACAAGCTCCACAGCCTGCTTACATGTGGCCGCCCCCATGCTGCAGTAATCAAATACACCATTAGAACAATCACGAATCTACATTAGACACAGTATCAAACTTCAGAGAAGCCCTCATGTTTACAAAATTGCAAACCCTAAGAATGTCATTGTCTGGAATTGTCTAGCCGAACGGCCAGATTTTTGGTTCCTTTACTAAGAGTAACAAATCCCAAGCACACAGCAACTACCGCAAGGTAAAATCCAATAGCATGGAACAAGAAAGACTCTCCAGAAAGTGGCTTGAACCCGCAAATCTTTGTCTAATTACCACAATCCCTACACATCTTGAGATGATGTGAGATAAATCAAGCTCAATCTTTGATAGGCATAGATAATCTCAACTGTTTGTATGTTACCTCAAGCAAGTGTCCGCTAATGGAAGTGCCTGCTGAGGTGATGCACTCGCACCTGTGAATCCATATAAAGCATTTGAGCAAAGCTGCAGCCAGTCGTATCAATACAGATTTCAGTTAGTGCATGCTGAACGGCAGATACTACGGTAGTGGAGAATCAGGGCACCAAAGGCAATTTTATAAAAAATTAATTCCCATCACAAGTCACTTTGAACTTAGACACCAAAAGCAGATGATTGCACCTTCAGTGCCTTCTGCCTCCCATCTAATACAGCATGCTCTTCAGGACTAATATTTTCCGTGGCCATGCGGTCTCTAGCTTGCTTTCGTGCTGTAATCAAAGCACCTGCGAGGAACTAAACGTTGAGAAAGTACATAAACGACAGTCTTCAGAGTTTATTTAGATCAGAAAAATGTACAGTTTTATCATTAATAAGCAGAGAAGATTCACAGTAGAAACGAAAGCTGATGACATCTGACCCAGAGCACGCTTTAAAAAAAATTTCCCTTGGAGATTGGAAAGTCAATATTTATCACAGAATATGAGACCTCGGAAAAATACTTGATTGGAGGTTGATGGTTCAGTGAGTTGAAACTCATACCACATATGCGGGGTAAGACACCTCGTCGTACCGATGCCACTACAAATTGAGCACCGGTTGGGCTGAGAACATCCACCCAATAAAGAAATGAACATTAGGTGAAGCATCAAACAATTGAGCATCACAAACTATATCGAACGTGCAGGTTGATGTTTAGTTCCGACTAAACTTTACAGATTGAAAATAGTTCTCCGAGTAAAGATAGATTTCAGGTAGGAAGATAGAAACTTGTTCGAAGAGCCCAAAGTGCAGAGATAATGAGAACAGAATAAAAAGAGCACAGGACTAGTGGAGAATGTTCTTATCTGCGAAAAATTCAATAGACAGTCTAAACAGAATTCCTTGGCCTACCTGGTTGTTAACAAATGAGCAGGCATTGTTTTAGCGTCCTCTGGATGTACCAATGTTGTGTAACACCTAAACAACAAAGAGAATCTTAAGGAACTTATATTCTTGGAGACAACTGAATCAACCAGTGTTCAACACAACACCGAAACCAGAAACGATAGAGACCCAGGTTTCAAGCAACATAAAGCACACCTTCAAAAAACAAGTTCATTCCAGTTCAAGCTGTGAGTCACAATTAAAATCCACTTATTTTAAAATAATGATCACGACTTACAAATTATGAGCCATAAATAATGATGGATAAAGCGAAGCAAAATCCAAGATTCCGATGGGATCCTGCATGCAAAAAATCTCAGCTCAAAAGTATGGAAGTATCCTCTACACCTTTCATGATTAATCGACCAACTATATCACTCATCTGCTTCAACAACTTGATGCGTTGGTAATAGCAAAAGTTAATTACTAGCGTTGCCACTGACACCTGAGATCATCCATCCTACGTCGGGTACCTGATAAAACCCAGCAGTGTGACTGTCTTTTGGATGTATCAGAAAAGGACTCTCTGATAGTTGCCCTGTGTCAAAGAAGCCAACAGGCACAGATTTCTGAAAAGGAAAAGAATACTCAAATTGTACAACAACGTCAACATCATTCAGGATCAGCATCAGTATCCATTGTCTAGGCATCGATCCGAATCCAATGGCTGGGCATCAGCATCAGCATCCGCATCATCATAATGCCAGCATAATGCATAAACCAAGTTATCAAAATTTCGCTCTTTCACATTTATTGTGCTCTTCTAGAGATGTATCTAGCTTTATGTCCATCTTCAAATACTTTGGGTTTCATAAATACTCAAATTTTCTTCGCAGGATACATTAATTAAGAAGGTTGAATGCGTGTGAAGGATTTTTTTTCTTTTATATTAATGCTCATGATTTAACAAACTTAAACCATGATTTCCTACACTAAATCTAATATCGAATAACATCAAAAAATACAGAACTCACCGTTCAAAGTTGTTCCTCCTAGAAGCCAACCTTCTCTGCGTGCACTTCGTAGGAGCAAGCTCTGTGACCGGTGCAATAATAAAGAAGTCAGGCATACTAACAATCAATTCCCTGCATCATTATTAAATCAGAATAATAGAATAGAGTAGAAGGGTTCCAAATGGAAGGCGCATGACTTGATAAATCAATCCACTTACTTGAACTCGCACCATTTGAGCTTTGTAGAGGACATCAGAAAGCGTCAATCCCGTAACTCTTGCCATCTCCACTGTCTCTGGAAGTGTTTGCAACTTCTCCATAAGGTTGAGAGAAACCTGTCGACGACATGCGTCAAATATGAATAACACATGCCATCACTTGCACAAGATTAGCCAGAGAGACAAATGGCTTGCGCAAACACCACGGAACACACGACTCGGATGCGAAGACAGCCTTCACAAGGTATTGAAGTAATGCCTCCAGTAGATATATGCTCAAACGTTCAAATGCCCACCTCAGCTTCATGGAGAGAATATGCTAAAAGTCGGGAAAGACCGCCATACTTGCCTTGCCAAAGCTCCGACACTGCAGCAGTTGAAAGCACCTCTTTCGGAGATCCTAAAAACAACTGTCCCCACCTAATGCAACGCTATTCAATTACTGTGGTTTGGAAGGTAACCAGAAAGCAACTGCATAAGAGTGTGTAGAGGATCTGAAGTCTGAAATCAAAGAAGTACAATTTCCGCTCACATCTCCAACAACCAAGGCTCGGTAGCATGAGTAACAAATTTCGTAGCGATACAAAGTCGGTACACTAGACCGCAAGGACTTGAATAAGGTAAACTTAAACATTTCTAATTCTCATACTGAGGAAAGAAATGAAAAAGAATTACTCTAAGATAATGGGGGCATCAATTTTGAGATGCAGACCAAAAGATACATAACTCTAGCCACTGGCAAAAGACAAGCTCACCTGAGAACACTCTCCCAGAGTGAAGGTAGAGAGGTTAAACGACACCAGCACAACTCGAAGCATGTCAATAACCAGTCGTCCCTCTACGTAGGCCCGAAAGACTTCTTGATTAGAAGTTGAAGTCATACGCGCTTGCTGTCTCACCCAATGCTTTCCATAAGTCACAACTGATTTCACCTGCAAAATTCACGGATAACAACTTTAAAGTCTATTATATGATCAGCCACACCACACGCTCGATCAAGTCTAACCCCACCAGCACTCACCCTTATAAAAGCATCATGAACGCACTGAATGGGCATGAAGACAGACCATACCTCAGTTATTTGGCCCTTCCGTCGACCAATATCAAAAGCTCCCAGCTTTAGGACCTTGAAACGTTCTGCTATATACCGCAAGCTCTCCTTCATTTGATAAACACACACTACATCCGGATCGATCTCCCAAAAAAAGAACTCGCGCCACGCTGTTAGCATAGCTGGTTCAGAGTCAAACTTGCGAACCTCAACTCCTGGTAGTGCCCCTTGGTGAGGACTCTTGCCATAGGTGAAAACAACCTTTCTTGTCCTATCTTGATGCCCCGGAAAGCGAAGAATGTGAGATATCACAAGCACCGGGTCCCGTGATGGAATTGCTGAGCCCCCACCTACTAGGCTAGTGAGGCCCTCAATGTCTGTGACACTGGCTTCCACATCTCCAGGGGACCCTGATCCGATTCCCCCACTGACCACTGTCGTGCTCGGCTTAACAAGAGGTTCAGATCGTCCTCTTCCTTTACCTCTACCCCTACCTCTTCCTGATTTGACTGGAGAAGAGATGCTGATTTCCTTAGTTTCCGGCAGCAGTCCACCACCAGAACACTGTACATGCAAGGAAAGTATTCGTAATGGAGCAATCAAATTCCAAGTAGTCTTGCCAGAAATTGATGGCAGAGAAGGATCGCTACTGCTTGAATCCCTTGATTTCGGCTGCTCCCATACGCTCATTTTACTTTTAATCTGTGTGAAGTCCGGGAGATCCTCTTCGTCTGGAAGAGATGTATCACTTCGTTCATCCACGTCCAGAATAATATCTCTACTCTGTAACATACCGAAATCCTGGCTATTACAAGGGACGCTTGGTACGCTTGCAGCTGATTCCGTGAACTCCATGTGATTTGTCGCATCTGCGGTCAATCCAATAAGATTTCGCCAGGATGCAACTAGCTCCTTGGAGCATCTCGTCTTCTGCTGATCATGTAGAATTGGCTTAGCCTGCTTGATTTCTACCCAAGAGCCTCCTGCAATAGCTGTATCACAAAAGAATCGCATGCCCAACTGCCAAAACAAGTTAACTATCATGTGGGAAAGATCTTCAGAGAAATGTAAACAGAGGATAGAAAACACAGGCACTAAAATAACAAGATTATCTTTAAAATTCGGTTTCATATTGTTCATTCCGAGGTCTCGTTCAGGTATTTAAGTATATAAACACACAAGATGTTGCAGTTATGCAAATAATACTAACTTTGATTCCCTCTTCATGAGAAGTCCAATCCTTCCAAACGAGACATTTGGATCGCATCTCGTTCTCCTCAGCTAGTGCAGTCAGCTCCTTTGCAACTATACCAATGTCTTTACCTCTCCAGACTTCCACCTACATCAGATAGTCAGATGTGGGAATGAGTTTACAAGCAGACCACGTCCACAAAGGACATGTCTTTTCTTTTTGTCCTTAAACCCCCACCATTCTGTAACCTGTACGAATATAACATTGAGGCGAAAGGGTCATACCTTCAGAAACAAAAATGGTCCCCCATGACGGTAATACATAAGCGGTGTCCTGTATTCTACAGTAATTGCAGTGATCTGCAAGACCACAACACCAATGCGTACGAACACAAGTAAATCAGATACAAACTGATACTGAGGACAAAAAACCCGCATACGCCAAAGACTTTATGCTAAGTGAATGCAAGTTCTGTTTTTTGTTAAAAAATTAAGACTTCTGCAAAAAGAACTCATTCTGATTCAGAATTTGGATTCGATTTCCTTCATTCAGCTGTTTTTAAGTTGCTTAGAAACAGTGTCAAATTCTATCATCACTTGATCCACAATACTGCAAAAATGAACGATTCCTCTCAGAAGCCAAATGACTTACAAATTGATCACAGGAGACACCTGTTTTCTTCCGGCTGGCTAACACTTTACGATTGAGATGTTCTTTGACAGTGGCCAAAAGGTCTTCGTTTAAGGGCACAACATTCCCATCAATGTTGCACACGGGAGCTGGAAACCAGAAATAAGGCACGAAATCTGCTCCACAAACCAACTTAACTCTTCAGTTCCAAAAATTTGATAGAACTTAAAACTTCTGAAGATCATACTCACTCTTAACAGCATACGCGTATTTGTGTGGGACATCGTCAACGTTTGTCCGGATACTCGACATCACAAAAAACGAACACTGTAGAAGACGTTTGAGGGCCACTCAAAGGACATTGAATTCAAACACGAAATATAGTGCATCCGAGCTGAATCCCAAAACATTACTGCATCGATGAGCAGCTCAGCACAAAGTCATGTCACTGATGACAACTCAAGATTCTGCTTGGAAAGATTACACCCACTTCATTGATCAAGATAGAAAGAATGCTAGTAGGTCTGATGTCCAAAGAGAAAACCAAAAGCACTCACCATTTACGTGAACTGCAATACTCACCCCTTCCGAATTCAGCCCATACAGCAGCACCTGCTCACAACAAAACGGTAGAATAAAGTTTTCATCTTGATTATTTCAATTGTGTCTCTCACGAGAGCATATTGCCAGGAGTACGTCAATAAATGATTCAAAAGCATAGTTCCGTACACGCAGTTCACTGTACTACGGTCTAGTGATCAGAAATTGCATCTGAACGTCACGTTCCAGTTCAAGCTGCTAATTTATATTTTACCCTTTCAAAAAGAATCTAGCGATCCAGGACAACGTCATCGTAGAATTCTATAACATAGGCATTCGGCCAAGTCAAAGAATGTTAAAAGGAAAGGAAATGTCGACGTACAGAAGGCGGAGTGGCGGGCGAAGAAACCGGAGCATCTGTGAAGATGGCGTCCAGCAACATCATACGCACAGGTTCTTCCATGGCCCCGGTGACGAGACCACCACTTCCAAACTGCTGCTCTTGTAGTGCTTCACGTCTTCTTCATTTCGGTCTCATCAAACTTCAAACGCCAATCCTGCATGCAAGAAAAAGGATATTGGCTCCCGTTGCTATTGGAGGACACAGATCCTGTGGTTTATCATTCCGCAAGTGCATACGGTTCCTCAATCAGGGAAAAATGTTTCATAGTAGAAAATCACTGAGTTCGTTGAAAGAAAAACCCAAGAAGCATCTAGTGAAGCTCGTGAAACTCACATTCGGCTTACATGTGTACAAGTTGCACCACATGAAAATGATCACACAATGCCCTAACCCCTGAGCATCAACAACAACGCACACATTCTACGAATTTGCGCAACTAAACCCCTAATGTCGTCCCTCCGCCATGCACCATTGCGCTACAACAAAGAACGATTCGTAAAATCTGATCTTCATGATTTATACATGCTGCTACCGATACCCGCTAGGGATCTTTTCGACGCCTTACCTCAACACGACGCACAATCCACTTCAATTCGCAATTCTCCGAAAAAGCATGCCGACTAAAAAGAAAAATCAATGGCAGCCAAAGAATGGTCAAATTTCTTTGACTTAAAAATTTTCTTGTCCTTCCTCGACGATAGAATTCAAAGCCGGAAAATTCCAAGGGCAGATATTGACGTGCTCTCACTGATCCACCAAGAATGCGAAGCAAGTGATCTCGGAGAAATTTGCTCGGCAGCTGCTCGTCGAGGCTGGAACTTGCTCGGCATTGGGAACAAGTTTGAGAACTCTGGGCACGCGTCCGAAAACACACAAACTAAGTTACAACCAGGTCTGATCTGGGCATAAACTTAGCCCTAAAAGGACGGTCCTATTACCACTTTTTCAAACAATAAACTCAATCGCTTTGTAAGTTTGTATGCTCCCATTTGGAAATCATGTATGAGTGGAAATTTTTATTTTTATTTTTCGCAGTTGGAATCATATGTCTTTAATAAGTCTTAAAATTTTCAGATTCTTTTGTGAAAATTTAAAATTACTGTGATTTTTTTAATAAAAAGTGAATAAAATTTATACTGAATACAAAATTATCTCAAAAAATCTGAAAATTTCACCATATGTGATTGTTATAGTGCAAAACAAAAAATTACAAGGTAAGACAAATTCTCATGTCATGTTATAATTATAAATTTGACATTCCATGATTATAGGTCCAAATTTTAATTTGCAACAATATTTCAAATTGGAGTAGAAAGTAAACTTTGCTAACTCCATTTCAATTGTTGGTCTCAAATTCATAAAATGTCATTTTTATGAATAAAAATTGATCAAGAATAAGGAGCTTAAAGTTGTCATAATACACTATAAGGTGTTTTGAAAATCTCCATTTGTCTATTATCAATGCAATCATCACAAAAGAATTTTGGGATATCCCCACTTCCGTTTGAATATCCTTGATATGTCACCACAAATCTTGGATGAAAAATTGTTTTTGTGTATCTTTTGTAGTGGTTCACATCTATTGAATTGGACCATGATGATTTGCATTGTCCTTCTAGGATTAGAGCATTTGCACCCTTACATGCTAACACCAAAACTAACATATTATAAGTTGCAATTCTATATTTGACATATCTTCCAACTTTTTGATTTCCACCATGGATTTTTTTTGAAAGATGGACATCAGGCAGGAAGTCTATGATTGTGGATTGTTTGGTCACTATACATAGATATTGTTTATTTTTGCAAATAATGGCAAATCATGGTTAACTTCACATGCATTTTGATCAATTCATTTTTGGAAAAAAAATGATGCATTATAGGCAATGAAAGCAAAAATGTACAGCTTCCCATTGTAAAACCTTTGGAGGAACTATTTTTGTTCTTTTAGATTATAATGTAGCTCTCTTACTTTTCCACATGGTTTCAATGGAAATCCCAAAGCACCCTTTTATACAACAAAACAATGAATGAAGTTTTTGTTGTGTGTAAAGTTGCATGAGTTTGCTCACTGGATTCAATAAATGGTAACTTTCCAACCCAATTCCAAACTTTTCATCTCCAATCAAAAAAAATTGAATCCCAATTGTACACTCAATACAATAACAACTACATTAATACAATAGATCTAAATTGGATCCAATAGTAGAACTCTAAATTTAACTGCATACCATAATGAATCTACCTACCTTAGTGGAAGGACCGCTCATATTTCCTTATTTGGAGGGAGTGTCACTCCCTTCAAAATCAAAGAATATGCATAAATGGTCCTTCCATTAGAAGTATCCACTGGAAGTATTCCATTAGAATGTATCTCTCTCAAAAAAATCCTTGTTTCCCACCTTTACTCAATAAATATGTTTCATAAATATTGAATTGATTACTTATAAGCTAAATGTAGAAAAAATTGGTTGGATAATAATTTTGTAGGTCTAATCTTGACAAGATATTATAAATTCTATAAAAAAAATTTAGAGGAACATGGAGCACACTTCATCTACTTTGGCCATATATTTTAAAAATTGGAAAAGAATTACTTAATGTCTACAATTATCACATTTACCTTCAATTTAAATTTGATAGAAAATGGACTTACCATGCAAAAGTTATAAGCAAAAAACCACCTATCAAATGCCAAGGAGATAAAAAAAAAAGGACAAGTATTTCTTGCAATGACCCATATGTTAGGCCCTTTTAGTACAAAGTGTAGATGCTCCTAGCTACAAATGCTCCTAGCTACAACTAAACAAGAGTTCCTCGATCTCTTTTGTTAGATTTCAACCAATTATGTGATGACAAATGAAAACGTGGATAAAATTTGTAATGAATTTATGAAAGTTGAATTGACATAGAATTATAACTTTGTTCAAGAAGGCAAAAAGCTCTCATTATTTTTTTTAAATGAAAAATATTCTATAGAGTTGGTTGTTCAACAAATTTGTCAAGTGAAGTAGAAAAAAGACACTAACATCATGCAATGAATGAACATGTTACTTTGACAAGCCTTTACAATGAAAGAGCTTATAATAAACACTAATGCAAGTGGGTTTTTTTATTAGTCATTTGTCCTATAAAGATGAGTAGAATATATTCTTTCACATGAACCTCAAAGACACCCATTGTGGAATAAATTTATGATATGATTAAAGTTAAAGTCACTCAAAGATTGCAAAAACACATCTTCTAAACTCTTAAATTTCTACAAAATCTTGACATAAAAGAATAATCTTTTTTATTTCTTTGGAATAGAAATGACAATTTTGAGTGTTTTTTGTTGAAAAAATGACCTTTGGACTTTAGTGGACAAGTGATTTTTCTCTCAAAAGTATAATGAAAAATTTGAGAGATTATTTGGCAAAAAATGGTCCAAAATCTTAGTAATATCACTGCATTTGGGATGAATTAATATATTTTCTCCATGTTCTACATCAAAATCTACATTAATGGATGTTAATAGTTTCATTTTGGAAAGGTTGCCTTATAAAACAAATCAAAACAAAAAATCATTGGAATTAAGGAGTTGGATTTCTAGCCTTACAACAAGGTTGACTATTGGTAGTACAAACACCCAAAAATGCCACTTTTTTTACAAAATAATGCATAATCACTATCATTAAAAATTTAATATTTATCTCTTGGTAAATGAAAGGAAGCTCTAACACATTAAAAAATGCAACATTTAGATAGTGCATGCAAAAATTATGAAATGGTCAAAGTTTTTCTTGGTAGATGTTCTATATTATTTCTTCAAAATAGATACTCCCTTTGTAAACCTCCAAATCAAGCAGAATTTTAGATTTTGATCGTTCAGTAAGTGTTTGCTGTGTTGAACAACCTCGTGGCAAGCTTGGTCTTGCTCATATGAAGCACCTTGTACTAATTACTTCTTTAGGTAGTACTGTAGTGTTCATGATGCATTTAGTGACCACTTCAATATTATAAAAATTTGTTCGTAAAGTCGGCTCGATTTTTTTATTGCACATATTTAGGTTGGAAAACACATTTCTAGAATCCTATTGTTGCCACCACCTTTTAAATCATTTAAAATGACAAAGCTAGTAACATTTACAAATTATGCTCAAATATTGTACTTTCTACATAGATTTTAGGTGCCTAAACGACAACACCTAAACTATAAATTTTGCATAGATCTAGAAGATGGCTTACTTGTTCTTTAGTACATGTATTGCAAGCATTGTGACTAAAAATACAAATAATCCCTCAAAAAAAAGAAATTTGGAGGTTTTTAATGGTACAGAGGGAGTGCATACTGATTTTGGAGATATACACCAAGTGATGATGGTGGTTTTAGACAAGGTGTACCCACCTTACATTGATTGTAAGGCAAAGAATATAGTTCCATCATTTAAACCTACAAGCCCTTTGAAGTTTATCTCATGTTCTACGGTCAAGGCTACCACACTCCAAACCAACAATAGCGCGTCAGATTTGTGGAGAATTGGTGGATGTAGTATAGGTTTTGTCTAGTTCACCAAAAACCCAGGACTAAGTATAGGGGTTCTAAATTTCTAGGGGAATGGTCAAATCGTCTATCGTTCTGTGGCTAAAGCCACATGTACATTAGATTTATGAGAATATGTATAAGTATATGTTATTCAATTTTTAGAACTAGGTTATCACTCTTATTCCTAGGGATTCAAATTTGGTTTAGTCCTTTACAGATGTATGCAGACACAATGAATGACGTCACAGTCCTATATAGTGTCCTACAGGTGGGCAATGAGTCTGGGCAATAAGTCAGGTTGGGCAATTTGTCTTATGCAATGCATGCACTAGACCTAATCACACAAGATAATACTTTGAAAATAATACATGTAATTCCTTAATTAAACCTTTTTATGTTTAGGGCAATTGGTCCAGTAGGTGCTCGCCATGAGCAAATCCTATTACCAAATGTCTATGTCTGTCTTTGTAGGGCAACTTGTCCAATAATGTAAAGAGTAATGAGTTTAGGTTTCTTACCGAGTTTTGCCTTTTTCCTTAAGATTTTCTCCAGCTTTTAGGGCAATTAGTCAATTGGCAATTTGTCCAAACCACTGTTAATACACAAACAAAACATTGGAACAATTACAACATAAATCAAACTTAGAGAACCTAAGACCAAGCACTTTCAAATAATAATGAAAAATTCTTAGATTGTTGAACTGGTCCCAACCTGTGGCACGGCCCAAGGGCCGTTCGAAAAATTTGGACCCTTAGAGCTCAAATTTCCACAATCAAGCACTTAATAATTTTATATATAAAAATAAATAAAATAAAATAAAATTTTCAAACCGTGGACTGCTCCCCTAAAACCATTTAAATAAATTTTAAACTAGTAACAGGCCCTGTGGCCATTCAAACGGACCCAAAGCCAAGCAGAACCAGTCCCAACTCCCAAAGCTGTGCGACCTGGCCTATAACCAAGTTCGTACCTTGTCACCGTGGCAAGTGACCCGTGACCGCGCTGAAATCCCTAATCCTGTAAGTCGCAGCTTCCGTCGCCGGTCGCAAAGGAATCACGATTCTCAATTCACCCCTGATTTCTTCATGTCTTATCGGAATTTGGTCAATTTGGCTTCTGAAATTCCTCAATTTGAGGGTGAGAAATTCGTGAATTGTGGACACGTTCCAACTCGCAATCTTCCAACTCTGTATTCGCTTGATGGTGGTAATCTTCACAGTAAATCCTCTTCTTCTTCGGAACTGCTCCAATCTTTCTTTCTCCCGATCACGCTCCTGGATTTCGTATCAGGCCAAGCAGGTAGTAAATCGTCTGGCGTAGAAATTCCGCTGCAGCAGCGCCGAATTCTTGCCGCTCTGACTCCAGATTGCCCACCGAGCTCTCTTCGATGCAGGGGCAGCGATCAAAATCTCCACATTGGGGTCGTCCTCTGGCTTTGAAGATTTCTGAATCCACTCGCAATGATCGCACCAGGTGCTGGATTTCGAATTCGCCACCAATCTTCAATCGCAGATTGATCAGAGATTCAGCCGCGCCTCACAATGCACGGCCTAGCACCTTCGGAGACTTCATTGATCTGGTGTCAATTGTCTCCGTTTCCTAGTTCCAGTCTTCAAAGCAGGTTGCAATCACGAACCCACAGCCCAAGCAATTTCAACAATCCATCCAGAAATTCACACTGGAATTATCAAATACTGCATCAAGTTCAAAATGACAAACACCCCAGTTGGGATCTTCATAAGAAATCAACTTGTTGATCGTCCTGCTCCTCGTCACCCTTCTTGCTCAATTTTCTTGAGAATTCAATCAGTGCAGGTTTGTATTTTGAGCAGATGGAAAAATCTCGGCACTCTCAGATATCCAGAATTGCGACCCATTTAATCAACAGGTTGTTTCCCAGCAAATCGCGACATTCAGTCACCCAGTAATAGGTAGAGTTTATAA
Organism: Antitrichia curtipendula; assembly: GCA_951230915.1. Taxonomy (NCBI): domain Eukaryota; kingdom Viridiplantae; phylum Streptophyta; class Bryopsida; order Hypnales; family Leucodontaceae; genus Antitrichia; species Antitrichia curtipendula. Next base: position 37,827,062 of record OX579633.1, read on the forward strand.
TCAATGCACCCATCAATCCCAATTGCTCTCTCAATTACACTCAGTTACACTCAATTCTGATCATTCTGCAATGTAAGCTTCCGTTTGGCCAGATCCTTACTTAACAAAGAATGTTTCCAATTTGATGTAATACAGATTTCACACTCTCAGACACACAGGCACAGATTCCTCGGTAAAATAGCCTTACAGAAAGATTTCGCCAGAACAAGCACTCAACAAGGCAAAACCTAAACTTCACAAATATAAAGAAATTTCACAAAGCAAGAAACACAAATTATATAAATATATAATATAATGCAAATACTTACATATGGGTCATGTTCAAAATGCCAATTTTTTTATTGTTTTCAAAACCTATTTATAGTTTTCTTGGCACCTCTTCCCAAAGGGTGTGTCTTTCTAATTTTTTTTTACTTATACTATATTTTTTTTAATATTTTTTTTAAAATTTAATTTATTAATTTATTAATTTAATCCTATTTACACTATAACATATAAATTAACTTTATATTTAAAGTGTTTTCTACTTTTTCCTAATAAGGGGCCCCTAATGGCTCCTAATACTCTAAATTTGCTATTTTAAATTTAAAATCTTGTCTACAGTGGAGATGCCCTAATAGAAAATTAGCCGAGTGAAATCAATAAATTACTGTCTTAATTTTAGCATTTTAGGTTGTATAACTAAACGAAAAACTAAGAGTATAGGAAATGAACTGCTTATTAAAAGAAATCATGGTTTTTCAGCCTTCTTCCATCATGAGTAAGTGGATTTTAATTGCCCCACAGAAACTCCCGCCGGTTCCTACTTGAGTAGCCCAAAGATATAGCCAGGATTGAATTCAAAAACATTAGATGTATCCATCAATTGTCTCCCATGACTTCAAAAAACATTAATTGCTAGTGCTACAAGTGAAGAAGACAAACTCTTTATACAAGTGGGATGGTAGGAGGTAAAGCAACCCATGTACAATATATAAATTAAGATTAGTAAAAGCTCAACTACTCATAGTCAAGTCAAAAGTAGGAATTATGTGTAAAGAATTTCAGACCTCATTTAGGCATAGTAAAATAAAAAAATTTCAAAAAATTTCAACTAAGTTAATGTGGAAAATCAAGCTAAATTTCTTCTCCAAAAATCCATTTGAGATTTCAATCCTCCAATCAAAAGTTATGGACAAAGTTCATAGAAAGTTGGAAAGAGTATTATCTTTGACATTTTCAAACATCTTCTTTGAATTTTGTCGATATTTTTTTTGGAGACTCAAAATCACAAACAATTTTATAGCTGAAATTTAACTTGATTTCCTAATGTTTTTAGTTCAAAGGTTTTTGAAAAAAGTTATCTTAGTATGCCCAAATGAGGTTTAAAGTTCTACTTTGAATACAAATCTTGTGTTTTTGACAATGAGCAATCAAGCTCTTCAAATTGTCTATATCCTTTGAGAATTCATGACGGAGAATGGATTTCATTATAAAATGACCTCTCCACTCTTCATTCTTACTAAATGTCAATGAAATAATTTTTTATTTTACTACATCCAAAAATGTCTTGTTGGTAGATGGTCAAATGATAGATTTGTATTTGACTAAGCGGATTATTATTTGATCCCTTGGATTTTCAACAAACCATATTTACATTTATTTGTAGATTTAGCTATATGGTCCTAGAATTAGCAGGAAAAAACGCACTTTAAAAAAATTAATTTAAGCCAAACTTGCTAAATGAAAAAAATGCATCAGTGAATTTCGTCTTCAGTTCAGGGTGAAACACCGTCTTCTCCTTGTCTGTCAGTCTGTTCTTCTTTCTTCCACAGAATCGTGCACGAGTGGCTCTGAGATTGCTAAGAAGGAAAGCATGGTTTCATAGTTTTCAAAGCGGGCCTGCAGACAAGGGAGGCAAGTTTGGAAGCATTCGTGCACGTTTAGCTTCGTGTTTGTTGCTGTTGTATGCGTTTTTGGTGGTGCGTGCTGCGTCTTGCTGAGTATTGGTGCGTGGCTGCTGCAGCGGGTTCTTCCTGGTGAGTTCATGTTGCTGGTCTTCTGTGTGCACTTCAGGGTTTCAGAGTTGTGTTGGTTTGTGGTTACATTTTTGAGTTTTTTGTGTACATTTGAGTTTTGTGCCATCTTCATGGTTTAGAGACTTGTTTGAGCTGTGATATTCGGAAACACACAGGCCACAGTGGATTAGATTTGAGCTGTGATCAACTGGATTAGATTTCAATTGTTTGCTCTTAGAAACAGTGGATTAAATTTGAGCACAAGCCACACTGGATTAGGTTTCCAAGAAAAAACAGTTCATCTCTCCAATTCAGTTCTGCATGTCGCTTTAGCAGTTTTACTCATTCAACGTTTTTAGGTTCGATTTCGTTTGCGGATGTGATTTTTTCCCCTGCGTTTTTGGGTTAGATACTGTAGAGCGTTGTGCGCACCTTCACTTCCGAGTACCAAGCGCACTCAAATGAATATCAAAGCTCCTCAGTTTTGTCGCCCTAAGTTACAAGGCTCTGCGGTTCTTGGCTGAGTATTGTAGATACTGAATTAGAAGTTCGAGCTATCTTTTCTCATAACGATTTGGCCAATTCTGAAGCTAGGAGACGAGATAAACGCGGAAGGTACCATTGGTAGGTGATCTTCAAGTCATCACAAATGCATGCAGGAGAAGAAAATTTGGGAAGGTAGAGTTGATGCTCATGTACTGTGGCAAATTGTTGATTGTTTCAATTAATGATCTCAATAATTGACAACCATGAACTATAGATCCCTTAAACCTTGGTTCACTTTGTTCTTAGAAACCTAATCCACTTTAGGTTGCGAGGAAATTGCGTTCCTCTTTTTTTTTTTTAATGTTTCTGTAACAACAGGTTTCCATAGGCCGTAGAGGATAAGAGAAAGAGTGAAAGTCTAGCTTGGATCGCACAATTGATGTTGGGAATGTAGTGACACAGACCTTGGTGCTTGTACAAAATAGAAATGAAGCTATATGTTTTGCACTGTCTCTTCCTAGGATTGCTTATGATGAAATCAATGCATGTAGGTGATCTTGCGAGCATACACCAAGGCGAGCATTTGTTAGTGTGAGCTATTTTCGTTGTATAGGGTTGGTATAAGAGTTTGTTTAATGGCTGTTCCAGACTTCTAGTACTTTGTTCCAAAATTAGGTTATATCAATTGCGTCTTCAGGTCCCTGTAAATCAAGTGTGTTGCTATTCATCAATTGTGATACAGAGGGATTCTTAGGTGTGTTGTTGTTTTAGCTTTGGAGTTTGAGAATCGATTGCTCAAAGCTTTTTTTTTCTTTTCAAGTGGAAGGACAAATAAAGAACGAATTCATCTTCTTTTGTGTGTTCTTGAGGATGCCTTTGCTCTGCCAGGATTTGGGGTTTCAAACTGGCTAGGATTTGGGGTTTCGATATAAGCTTTGGTAGGGTTGCCTTTTTAAAAAGTAAAATTTGAAATGCTTTTCAATCATTGTCTTTCTGCTGTTTGATTTTACTTTCTGTGAGTATATGTTGTTGATAGTATCGCACTCATAATTCTTTTCTTTCCTCAGTTTCGCAGTTATCTCGTCACAGGGCTGAGCGTTGTTGCGTGTTGCGAATTGGTGCGAATTGGTGCCGCTGCATTGCATTCAAGGTATTTCCCGTGAACCTTGTTTGGAGCTGTATCCATCTTTTTTTGTGAGCTCTTGAGGATGCCTTTGCTTTGCTAGGATTTGGGGTTTCAATCTGGCTAGGGTTTAGAGTTTCGAACTAATCTTTGGTAGGGTTTGTCTTTTTTATTAATTTTTGAAATGGTTTCCAGTCATTTTCTTTCTGCTGTTTGATTTTAGTTTTTGTGGGGTTGTACTCGTTGTTGATAGTATCGTGACACTGACTCCCGTATACCCAGTCTGTAGCTTGCCTATTTTTTTGTTCTCAGGTGGCATGTGTGCTATTGCAGGTTGTTGCCGCCACTTCCGATTTGGACGTTTTTTGCTGTTTGGGAAGGAGGCGTTAGCTTTTCAAGCCTGTATTGAAGGGGTTTATAGCATGGCAGCTACAGTGGAGGTTGACTCTTATTTTCCGGTGGCGAAAAAACTGCGACGGGCAGAATTAGCCTTATGATGGTTCTGGATGATAATGAGATGCTACAAAGTTTTCCCCAACCCGACTCTCAAACCGAAGTAATGTGTTTATCTCAATCAGTGAGGACTGTTGGAGACATAGAAATTGGAGGGAGGGTGGCAGTGGTGGTGCCATCCGATGTGCGGCCAATACCCTGGCACGATTGCCTACTACAAAACAAGTACGCGACCTTGACGGCACGGAGCATTTTAGTTGGCGAGGCTCTAAAAATTCTAGAGGCTGATTTTACTGAAATTCTCCACAGCTATTTGGGCATGCTGCTTTACAAAGAGACTTTGCATAACTTGACTAAGGCGATTAAGTACGCAGCGAAGTTGTTAAAACAACATTGTGATACTCCACTAGCAGCAACTTTTGGCATATTTTCGGCTGCTTTGGTGCATCTATTAGATGCAGAGCCATCAAATGACATTCAAAAGAAAGAATTGACAAAAAGAAGCGAACTGGGTAAAGCGTTATTCTTGGAAGTTGTCGAGGAGGGCGTAACTTCTCTGAGAGAGAAATGTGAGACTGAAATGTCGGGGACTAATGGACAGTTACAAAGCGTGTTTGATTTCATGTGTAGTGATGTAAACTATGAGAGTACTGTGCGTGAGTGGGCCACTGCTGCGGGGACAAGACTCAACAGGAATGTTTCTTCCCACCCTTTCAGCGGTCTCACCAATCACGAAGAGCGCCAAATCGCCATTGACTACTTTGGTAGTCTCGTGAACGGTCAGTATTGTGAAAAATTCAGGAACGTGGCACTTCTTAGCAAGTTGCATTTGCAACTTGCGGACATCAAGGAGTCGTCGAGCTTTGAAACGAAAAAAGCAGAGGTGGTTGACGAATTACTGTAGTAATCGCAAGGGAATGCCAATTCTTTCCGTTGGCAAGGGCCACAGTGGCACCTACCAAGTACTTTCAATGACTACAGTTGGAAGGATCCTAGGTCTGTTGGTCGTGAAGGCGAAGCTTTGGCCAGTTCAAGGGAGGGTTTCCATCACGGTGATATGAGATTTTGCAACGGACTGAATTTAGAGCAATGAAAGATTCATTTTTTTAGTCTGCCCTGCGTTTAGGGTTTGTGAGTTAGGTTGGAGTCCTTGCAATTTTGTTTGCTCTGGAGAATGATGTGCGAGACGGACGTTGAGTTGAGAGCTGAGGTTGCATTGGTGGGGTTGCGCACTAGTAGGAGCTTCGACCAAGTTGAGTAATAGTGGGGGATGTGCCCCATGAAGCAGCGAGCGACTGAAGATTTTCAATTGAATGTGTGAATGGTTGCTGTCTCTTAAAGTGACGGACATTGAATGATAACAGGTGCTTCACTCTTTTGTGTGTGAGGGATAGAACATTATTCAATTTTGGAACTGCCATTGTAATTGTCACATTAAGAATTTGGGTGCCGATTTGGTATCACTTTGCCTTCCAAAGGTCTCTCCTTGTTGCTTTGTCTCTGTATGTGTGCCCTAAACCAAATTCTTGGAGCTGGGCTCCATCGAAGTTGGAGAACCGAGAAGTAAGTGGATGCGGTGAAGATCTTTCAACCTTATATGTGAGTGAATTCCGCCTCTTTTATTTTCCTGTTACGTTAGACTCTGTGGTGTTCTCTGCAGTTCAATGAATTTGGCCACCTGTGGGATCTCGGACTCTGCTTCTGCTTTTCTCCCGTTCGTTCTAAAGAAACTGAAATGAACACGGTTTGCGGGATGGATGGAGGACAAATACTTTACAACAATGATTCATTCAAATAACTACTCATTTATCCAAAGTAATATTAGAATCTTTAAAAGGTAACCTTCCTTCATGACCGAATTGATGAAATTGAGGCAAGTTATATATATGTACAAAGTACAAGCAAAAATGCGCAAAAATTCAAGAAATAATTCAGGGGTCAAGCATTGAACAATATCTACAAAATAATACCGAAGGATTAACTCTTGAAACAACTACAGCACAAAAAGTCTGCAGGCTTCAACCACCGGTTGCTGACTTCAACTTGCCTAATGCAGAATAATATTCCAACTTAGTGTGCCGCTTCGATTATGTTGAACTTCAGCAAGTACAAGATTACTGTCATCACAACTGAAACTTGCACGACGTAGATCCACCGTTTCTGATTCTTCTCGCTTGAAACCAAAGCAACATAACGCAGCGCCATATTCCTCTCGAAAGAAAAGAAAGCTAAGACCAACTAAGATTCTCATTCAAGGAGTGCAAAAACAGAAAGTCTGCAATTTAGTAAGCACGTCATCACATTCTAGAGCATTTGGGAGCCTGAACCCTTCTCTTGTAGACTCATATTTCAATCACTGTGGAGTGCTATCACATGGAGCTAGGAAAATACTAAACAATTGAGACCGTGCAAGGACTGTCATGCTCAAGATTGTGTCCAAAAGAATTTAGGTTCTTTTCCACGAACAGTTCCAAGGGTGTTGAGGCAGCTCCTGAAGAATAAAATTTCGAGGCGCGTTCTGTTCAAGGGGCCAATTCATCTGAGGGGCGGGTTCAGAGAACCCCCAAATTGACAGAGGCAAAGATGCAACACATGAACCGACAGCAAGCTAGCTGAAGGGATGGTTCTCCTAACCAGTAGTACCGCTCCAGAAACCACAATGTAAATAATTATTCAACATAATGAAGGAGACCTGCATAATTCCGAGTTCATAACCAGGCAATGTCGGGCTTGGGAAGGGCTGGTGCGGGCGCCACGGTGGGCATCTTATCATGAGCGTTTGGAAAAAAGGCATACCTAAGCCTGGAGAAAAAGGGCTCAGTCGAAGGGGGATAGTAAGTCGGAGGGAATGGAGGCATAGGCACCCGAACGGTTTCCCCACCAATGACAGCTTCTAAAAACTTCGTTCCTTCCGGATAACGCGTTCCATCTAGTTCGCCTTTCTGTCCCACCAGCACCGCCGTGATTTCTCCTGCGATTCATTACAATCACTTTCAGAAGTTCCTAGCTAATGCTCGCAGGAACAACAAGCCTCCCTGCAGGCACACGTGTACATTTCCTACGTATTTTTCTCTACTTCTTTCTCGCACAAATGAACTACTGTATTTACTCAATTGCATGATCCTTTCACGTCATGTCAAGTACAAGCACATCGTTTCAGCTTCAAACAAGTTCAGTGAAGATCAAGCTCTAGACTAGTGAAATGCTTCACTGTTAGTAGGACATGTATCGAAGCAATAATAGAGAGGATTTTCGTAAAATAATGAACCAATCCAAGTTGAGAATGTACCCCCTTCACTGATAACAATGTGGGGTGTCTGCCTCCAAGGTGTCAGATATGTGTAGAATGGTGCATCTGGTACAGGGATAAATTTTACCGCAGCAGCTAAGGGCATACTGCCGGCGGGATCCACAAGGTCATTCACAGCTTCAGACTAGTGTTGGTGAATGAGTATAGCTGACTAAGTTCAATAAACACACGAACTGAGAAATATTAATCATCGAGAGAGTGGCCGTAACATTGGGGTAGTGACGTACCTGATTGAACCCAAGATTATACACATAATCCACATTTTCCAACTTAATCCTACTGTAGAAGCAAAATCACCTGCAAACTCCACTATAAGAGCCTGCTACCTCATGGCCCCAAAATGAGAGTCACTGTCAGTATATATGCAAATACGGAGTATTACTTAAGCCGATCCTTCCATAAGTATCTGCGTCCTATATATATATATATTCAAATTTTTTTCTTCAAGTGAGCCTTGAGTATGACTGACAGTGTACCTGCATAATACAAGTGAATGCCATGACGTTAAGGAAGAGCTTGTTGCTTAACAGGCCTTCGTAGACATTGAGAGAATCAGGCTTCCTAGCATTTATCTCATTGAATACCTGGTCATTCCGTTCATTACACCATGATTGATTCAGCAAAAGATCAACTGGGGTGATTTTGATCGTGACACAATCTTTCAAGGAGAGCATATAAGTTTAGAATATTACACGCAGTGACTTTCTAAAACAGAAACATTTGCACCTGACAGAATACGAAGGCGTTGAATATGATCGTCTGAAGCTCCTCTTCTCTTTCGGTCTTCCCTGTGGCTGAATTCACCTGTGACACTGGCCCCCAGAATTAATTTATGCAAAGATGGGACCAAGGATGATTTCTAAGCTTGCTAGATTGTCATCTCAGTTCGAGGGCAGAGCCTCTATGAAGCAACGGTCAGTTCGAATGTTACCAACCTTCACATCCTCAAACAATACACGTTAACAGTATCTTCTTAAAATTAGGCGCAAGATCAGAGAATTACAGTCTCATCTTTAAGACCCAGAATAACGTAGCCTTTAAAATGCAGCACAAGCAACATGGCCAGCTGGTACATAGACTGCATGTGAAAGTCAATTATAGGTTGAGTTGCGTATGAAGCAGAATTACAGTTTTGAACATTCAAATGCGTGCTAAAGGACCTAAAGGTTACTCTCAAAAAAATCCGTCTCATATAGCTAGCTCTTCATATAAAGTTTTTGAGTAGGCGAAAGAGATTAAGACATCTTCAATTTTGCAAGCATGAGAATCAAATAACGCAATGCTTTAGAATAATAACGAAACAAAGATTAGGGTATTACTTACCTGGCCTACAATGTTGCGCCACATGATGTTTGTAATCAGAGGAGTCCTACAATTTGAGACCCCATCACAGAATTCAGCGCTTTAGACTGGAGACGGACCACTTTGTAGGCTTTAAAGGCTACATGTCTTGAAAATTCAGTATTATACGTACTTGACAGATGTTAGCTTAATTTTTGCATTGATTAGAGACTGAAGCAGATTACCGCTGCTAGCAAACAGAAATGTACCGTAAACAAGGACACATTTCAATGCAGGGCAAAGTTGGCTTATAAAGGACACCTAACTTTTGAGCATGCTCACGAAGTTTTGCTTACGTGGATGGTATAGGTGGTCTTTGCATGAGAATCTCGGTCGGAGGCTCCGTAGCTAAGGCCAACGCACCCAAAGTATCCATAATCAAATTCACCCACAGCAACTGTTCATTCCAAAGTCAGCATAGTGAGCAGTGCGGTTAAGGTCTCGGTAACCTTCCCAAAGCCATCCCATGCAGACCTCGTCTTTTATAATATTGTCAAAATTAATATGAAACTTTAGGTTCACCACAGAATATCCAGAATGAACTGAACAAAACTATAAGCCAAATTAAAGTCAAAAATACCTGCACAGCTGTAAGAGGAGCCTCGCCACTGGCTACAGCAGTTACAAAATTGAGCAGTAGGGCCACCCCGTTCACTGTAGTCTGAAATTGTATAAATTTCTGGATGTTCACGTATATTGACCTTCCCCACCGTACTACCTGCACCCAGGACCAAAATTAAGCCACCGGTTGAAATATCGAATCCACCGCCATCTAGTGGAATACACTACTTCAATCTATTATGCTTGTCAAGTCGACATTCTTTCATCTGATGAAGTCCTTGCAGTTGAAACCACTGACATCAAGCTGGATTGAGTGCAATATGTTTCATACCTTAACAATAGAAGCAAAATTATCGTCCAATATTATGATATCAGAGCTCTCCTTTGCCACCTCCGTACCGGCAATACCCATAGCAAGTCCAATTGACGCCTTGACAAAACAAAAACGGAAGTTCAGAAAAAAATCAAGAGAACCTTCATCTCTGAGAACTTGCAGATCAGCATGCCGTTACTTAAACGGAAACCTGAAAAGGTCATATTCCTTAAAATGACGTGTTTCAAAGTACCGAAAATGCGATTGAAATTCAAGTGCACAGAGTTCCTGGAACAGTTACAAATCTGAGGTTCCGGACGAGCGTCTGGAAAAGTGGCGAAATCTCAAGATTTCGCCATTTTAACGAATGTGACAATTAACGGATACAAAGAGATGGAAACTAAATTGATAGCAAATCAAGTTATAGTTAAAAATAACATAATCGCCTCTCGTTCGTAGGTTAATAACGTGGCTAGCCAAAGAGTGCAAAGATCTGCGCCCAGTGTGCAGTCACCTCATGAAGAGCTGGGGCATCATTTGTACCATCCCCAGTCACGGCAACAATTTCTCCCATCTCTAACAACCTTTTCACAAGCATGTGCTTGTCAGTCGGAGAAGACCTTGCCATGACCTGCAGCAGATCGAGGTGACACAAAGATTTACTACAGACTGGTTGCATAGACACTGTGAAGGTGCTAATACCATATGGGCATGAGACCAGTGGCATTTTTCAGCGATAAAAGTTCAGAAGCACTAGTGGGAAAAAGCTTAGCATGTTTAACTATAGAATTCTTCTCATGTAAATCAGTCGAATTAAAAATGAAAAATAAAATCATACGTCTAATTTCGGCAGCAATTCATATTGCTCATCAGCAGTCATGACCCGAAAGTCCTTTCCTTCTATGGCTACACCGTTGGGAGTCAATATTCCGCATTCTGCTGCAATAGCTTTCGCTGTCTGAACGTTGTCTCCCGTTACCATCCGGACCTGTCGAATAAGGAAAACGCCCGGCAAAGTAATATGAATTTGCTTCAAGTCGTAACCCCCACCAATATTTGAAAAAGAAGTAGTGGTTGAAAGACTGTTGTGATAAGCATAAAGTGTATTCAAGCATGGCTATTGACATTAGAGCAATTTTGAGAGGGAACAAGACTCTGTTTCATACTTTGATTCCTGCCGCCTGACATCTCGCAACAGCTTCGGGGACACCAGGCCTGCAGGGGTCTTTTATGCCCACAATAGCTATGCAGATAAGATTGGAGTCAGGTAAGCCGTTCGCTTTGATGTTTTCAGGGGTCAGCGCCTCTACCTCCTCAGCTGAAAGCTCCCGATAAGCAAAGCACAAGGTTCGCAACGCAGAATTTGCAAAACTGCTGATGATCAGCTTCAACTCATCCATCTGTTCCATGCCCACACCGTCGACAGGACTCTAGCCCATTCAATTAATCAGCAATTCATACAATCATGCGATGTGTCGAAATTATGTAAAGACGTCTTAATTTTATGAAAGATACTGCCTGCCTCACAGAATTAATAAGAAATTTGAGTAAGAACCTCCAATATGATACTGTACAGGTCTGGCAAAGTTAACCCGTGTGCCTAAAAGGCCAATTCCATATCTAAGGGGGGTGGAGACAAATCGTTTAGAAAGCTTCAGGTAACGAATAAAAATTAAGAAATCATGCCCTACATTTTCGAATGGTAGAATAGGTTCTGAACAATATTAATATCATTGGCTCTAAGCGTCCAAAATGAACTGTCACGCACCTACGGGTTAATAATAAGAACAGTTAAAGTATAATTGTCCAAAACTCGAAAAATGAAACAGATGTACAAATGTATCGTGAGTGTGTGAAGGGTGTACCAGCAATGCGTCAAGTGGGACCACTGTGCCATCAGATGCAAGCGTATGAGTACAAAAGTCAAGGACGATCTCAGCTGCACCTTTCCAATGTACATACGTCTTCCCGTCTGGTGTCTGCACCAAGAGGACACACTATCAGGCATTTTTCAAATAAGTGAATCATGGTCTTACTCGCAAACAGATCATATTGGTTGATATTCAGCAGAATCTACCATATGAAAGATGATATACCAATAGCCACAATTGTTTCTCTTAAAAGGGGCTAGGGGGGCTAGGGGAGGTCACTCTCACTACATTTGGAGGTACCCACGTGTGGCGGAGCGATTTTTTGACCCCCTATTTACTTTTGAATAAACTGTAAATTCATCTTAAAATTTTGAGTTTTATTTAACAATGACTAAAGGTTTCTATTGACAAAAATTTCAATTCCAAATAACATAAGATATATTGTCTAGAAAGGGTTGAAAAATAAATTAAAATGGCATGTTCTCCAACTAAAATATTTATAGAGCCCACATGAAGATGACTATAGCATCAATATTCAACCAAAATAAACTTTCAATAGAAAGCTATTCTATAGAAAGAAAAAAAAATTCATTTAAATTTTTTTTTTTCTTATATAATATAGAGATGTGAAAGTTATTTTCAGCTTTACAGTGTATCTTTTTTCTTAAAAAAATTATAACTAATTACTATTAGCATAAAAAAATACCAATAATTCAAAACATAAACTTTTAAAGTAGTAAAATCTATCCATAATTTTTTTTTTGAAAAAAAAATTAAATTTTAAGATGTATTACATGTATTACTTTTTCCGCTAAAACGCAGGGAGTGTCCTCCTCGGGAAAAGGGGGTGCAAACAAAGTATAAGAAAAACAAAAATTAGTATCCTAAATTTACACCTATTGCTCACATTGAAACAGATTCCCATTTTCTTCTTGGTAGAATTGAACGTCTCCACACCCCTCACAGGACAGTATTTCTTAACTTCATCGAATCTTGCTCCCAGCTGATCACATACATTAAATTGAGTGAGGAAAAATTACATCAAACCTTGTCATTGGAGGAATTTCATGTCGACATATTCATGTTCTGATTTAGCCAGAATTACGGACTACAACGCATCAGCTCACACATAGCTTCAAGTAATGCTCAGGAGAATAAAGAGTAAGGTAGAAGGGCTCATTACGGACACAAGTTTGGGTAAGCCCATTGCTGGAAAGACTATGGTTGCGATGAACATTTGACACTGCACATGTACTGTACATCACAAGAAGAAATTTGCCCATAATGGTCTTGCCCAAACCTGTGACTGGAAGATGGCCCTCGCTACCTTGGATCTATATTGAATGTAAGAAGTTAAATCGAAATATGATCAAAGTCCAAGAAAATGCACCGCTCTCGATACTAACCCAAACCAACAATATCGTGGACAATACTTTTACAAGTACAGAGCTCACAAGAAGACAGCTACCCCCTTGTATAGGAAATGGGGTATCAGTCTATTTGCGAGGGCGCTGTACAGCGTAATCACATATACCGCACCTTAATTCCCCAAGACAGGACGGCTTGTTCGGTAGGGCTCCCGGTCACTTCCGGAGATCCAAACTGCATTAGAATATTGACAAGAAAATAAGTATCAATAACATACACCTGAACAGCTTCGCATGAGATGAAGCAATGCTTATTAAGTCAATGACCGCATGATAGAGCACAACTACAGACAGACAGACGATCGTTCCTCCTCGAAAATAGCAAGCGCTCGTCAATTATTTTTACCTTAGGAAAGTGAACGTTCCCGTTGCTGTTCATGCAGATACTCTGAAAGATTAACTGCAAGATATAAATAATGAGTTAGACGAGTGGCTCCACTAATGGCGAAGCAATTCATGCATTTCAGGTAATTCGATTGGCAAGGCCTTTGTCCGATGCAAATTAATCGATGATACCTGAATAGCAAGCGGTTGAAAATCCTCATCAAATTCAATGTTTTTGCGTAGCCGTCCACAAACCCAATTTGTCACAACCGTCATCTGGAAATGTGTCACGACGACGAGCGCATCAGACATTAATAAAAATACAACACTTAGAATTGCCAGGGTTCGTGTTAGTGAGACAATCTCAGAGGGGGAAATTGAGGCCTCACACAGGACGATGCAGCACTCCACGCAGGCCCGAGAGGTCTACAATATCTCAAGAACTAAGACTATATCCTTATAGCTTCAACAACTCTAGAAAAGGTTAAAGTGGTAAAATATTAAGAAAAGTTTCTGTCTAAACCATTGCACCTTAGCGTAACCAAATTGACAACCACATATATTTTAGGAACAATCATGCACATAAAAAACGACGTGCTGAAAATGCAGGATTCATCAGTGAGCGAAACAACATTGATATCGACAAACTTTCACTGACAGAACGTGAACTAACCATGTTCATTGTAAGGGTTCCTGTCTTGTCACTACAGATAGCCGTGGCAGAACCCATAGTCTCACATGCCGACAAGTGCCTGACCTGAACATCATCCATCCAATTTTCAGGGTGAAGCAATTTCAGGACTGCTTACACTAGGGCGCCACTTGAGCATAATTGAGTGTTAGAGAATCCGCGGTAGAACTTACTAAGGCACGGTCGTCCATCATCTTCGCCATAGAGTATGCCAACCTGTTTAGAAGCAGAGCACTATTTCTTACGTACATGCCTGTAACTCATAAAAAATGTAACTCTTACAGGAAGGAACAGAAAAGGTACTCAGTACAGTAGAATAGCTTCAGCTTGAAACCAAGGAAACTGATTCATCCTTAGACGTCACGGCTGGCCCGAGGGGCTAGCTTTTCAGTGTAATTTCAAAAACTGTGACGTTTAAGGGCTAAGAGATCAACATTGAATATTTTTATGTTAAAGATTCTCACGTCAAAGTTACTGCAAGAGGCAATCCTTCAGGCACAGCCACCACCACAATGGTCACCTGAGCTTCATTCAACACTTCACTCCGTGAGTTCAGGAGAAGTAGTTCTCATCCTTACATTAGAATTACAGAACTACCATCATGAAAGAATTTTTTTAAATGAATATAAAAGCAGACATGAACACTTTAAGCTAGAGAACAGGAGGAAGTAGAGAAGACCAGAAAAGACATAGGCATTTACTGCGATAGCAAAATAGTCGACCAACATTTTGCCATCAGATCCACTGAAATTCTTGAAATCAACGGTCGCCAGAAACCTTCAAGCAGAGGCTGTAATTAGTGTGGCAAAAAACACGACCCAAAATCTACCAGTCACTAGTAGAGAACCCCCTCCAGAGGTATTCTAGACAATCTGGCCGCGGTTAGCCTTACTAATCGAAAGGCCATTTCAGGCGGTTTCTACAGAGGTGTGATGATGAGCTAGCTTAAAATCCTGGGACCGGATGTTTGAAGAAGGAAATCTATGTCACCGGACTGAATAGTACTGGCTGTTTACCCAGCCTTAGGGTCACAGGATAAACAAATCAAGTTGTGGAGCACATACAACACTTACACCTCTGGTTTCCATGTGGAAGCAGAAGAACATGGGCACAATTGCGCTACGGATATGAACATGGCATAGTTATGTATAAGAACATGAATTTGCAGACGATTGTACAACATCATCTAAGAAGTAAACTACGACCTTACCGGCAGACGAGGATAATGAAAACGACAACAGCAAATCCCACACCAACTTTGCCAATGGTCGTCGCTAGGTTATTAAGACGCTCCTGCAAAACACAACTAAATGTAAAGCAAGCACAACAGGAAAGCATAAACACGTTGTAAATTTCGTAGCATTGTCGTTAGTTATCAAAACCATGCATGGGTGACCTAAAACAAGAAACGCGGGATTTTGGATGTTGCATGACTAAATGTTGAAAGAAACTACAACTAACCTGCAACGGAGTTAACTCATCATTATCCTCACTAATGGTCGCCATCAATTTTCCCCACTCTGTTGCCATCCCCACGGCTGTTACCTGCACAAGCCCTACATGACTATTGTCCATGCTAAATGGTTCCCTTTCACTCAATCACTTGTGTTACAAGACAAGCACATCATTAAAAGTAATGCAACATTAGATTCCTAGCTCATTCTACAAAATAAGGTCATTTGTTCATTTCCAGCAATACTACATGCAATTATACAGGATTTAATAGACAAATCGTATTTGGCAGGTGGCAACCATTTTTCGAGAGCACCATAATTTTCCAGTCATTTATGCAAGGTAGAGGAAAATCCTTAAAACTTCTTCATAATTACAAAAGCTTTGATAAAAAACAAACCATCATATCTCCAAAACCGTCCATAACTTTACACCCAGAAAGCATGAAGGGGTGCTCCACTTCATCCTTGGGCAACTGCACACATCGTCATCCTATTATTTTCTGGAAAGGGATCCTCACAACTATATGTACGTTTAAATCATGTCGCCTCCATGCATCGACAAAATTTACACACATTCCTCTAGTCTAAAAATACAAGTATCACTGAAGTCCACGATTATGTTCCAGCTCATCAGCACTCTACTCGATTGTGACTTTAGTTATATTGAGAGACGACAGCGTAGATATCGGGCGCAATAGAAACTCGATCGGGCTCCATTTAAAAACTAAAATTTAATAATAAATGAGGAGATGAAGGGATATACAGACAGGTTCACTTTCACCCGTCATACTCGACTCGTCCACAAGCATCGAATGGCCTTCTATCAGCAATCCATCTGCTGGAATCTGCTCAGTTCAAAATCACAACAGAACCATATAACCTATCATAGCAGTTGTTTTAAAATTTGTACCTATTGACTTAAAAATCATCACGCATTTCCATATTCTCTACGTCAATAAGAATGATATTTTTACTTGTAATTGTTTCCCACTTTATATAATGTTTACAATCTTCAGCCATTGCACGTTTTAGTTTAATATGACCAGCAATACAGAAGAAAAGAGTTGCATCGCTTGATAAGCAGCAAGAAAAATCTCTACAGTAGATTCTGTATTAATAGGCTATAAGAAAGACTACGGCAATGCTTACTTGATCACCAATATTGAGCTGCACAATATCGCCCACCACGATATCAAAAATCGAGACTTTCATCCTTCTTGAACCCCTTGTCACCTGTTCCCATAAATACATCAATATTTAAGTAGCCAAGGGCCGTTGCCACGAATTTAGGATCGAACTTAATCAAGCGTATCCCATTAAAGCCCAGGAAATTGATTAACCAAGATGAGCATCCATTCCCATCTTCACACCAACATAATATCCATCAAACGACCCATCAATTAAAAGTATCTTCAGAAGTCTCTACATTGATTAAGATCTTTCGCTTCTGATCACTAAGCTGCTGAAACTGTTGGGCTTGTTGGTAGTCACTGATAGCTGCCCTTCACATCACAACACAAGAAAAACACCATCAGAAGAGGTTGGTTCAAAATCATAACTACAAATGACGCTCAAACCTATACCTATTCTCAACTTGGGAATAATATGTAGAGGCTGTTCAGGACTTAACATGAAACCATGATCACCAGGACAACTGCAAAGCTTATACCACCTCCATCATACCAGCCAGCACTCACACCCTGCACCCAACATCTTCTGAAATTAAGCATCAAGTGAACAATAGCACCTCAGCGTACTAGCAGCGTCGTAATGTAGTTGTACATTGACTCTGACAGTGAACTAATAAACTGCGATCAGGTAGAAAAGAAAAACGAGAGCATGTGTTAAAACACTTCTCTAAGCCAACCATCATAAAGTACCCACTTCAAAAGTGGACGTACCTCAGTAGTCATCCCCACAACAAGAGACACGATGGCGCAACATATCAATATCAGCAGTGTTTCATCTTGAAGCGCTTCCCATACATAAGCCTTCACAGATTTTCACTAATAGATTCACTTATTCAATAAAGTACACAACGATGTTCCGCGATCTTTTTGTACCCCTCATATACCAAATTATTGATCTTTCTTGGTTACTGTTGAAAAACTCACTAAAGACTGAGATTGACAGAATTCAGAAAACTTACAAGAAATATTTTAGGTTTCTTGACTGGATATGTGTTTGACCCAAATGCCTCTGTTCGCAAGGCAATGTCATTGGGAGAGCCTTCAATCCCCTTGGCTGGATCAACTCTCAAGCAAACAGCGACACCTCTGATACCTCCATAGCTTTTCATTGACTCAGGATTAGCCTCAAATTTGGCTATATCTTCGGGTGAGATTGTGAACCCTGCTAAACTCCATGGTGGTGGCGGGCGGTCTGTCAAGATTTTCCAGCGTACATTGACAATCAATAGCCTTCACGACATGTCCAAACCCTTGAAAGTGAAATTCTGCGGTGAAAACGAAAGACTCTGTCGTTGACCTACACCATTTCAAACAATCGAGTGTGCACCTTCGGTTCCAGGTTTCTTCTTCGGATTGCCATCAGGATGTTTAGGCCTTTTGGTGTCTTTTTTCGAGTCCCTTTTCTTGTTCTTCTTGGGATCATATGCTGTCTCCAAAATACGATTCTTCTCCGGAGGGGGCGCGAGCTGGACATTTTCATGGACATTTTGCTGAAGAGCGCTGTGTATGCGAACCTCGGACGGATCTCTTTTTGAGGGTGGCTTGTACACGGGACCCTCAGCCCTCTGCAGCGGCATGATTATATCCCTCTATAGCTCGAGGAACCTGTTTCCAAAACATTATAAATCATTTTGATGGAATCCATCTGTCTGAAGAAAGACAAGTGAATGATAGGAGCATATCACTAACCTCATACGATCCACGTTTATTTTTTTACACAGCGCTCTGATTTCGTGGTATTGAAATACACTCACGTCCTCGATCGTGTGCCTCACCATGAGCAATTGCCCCAAGCATCAGCGCGCTAAACTCTAATTTAAGGTGATTGGCATTCTATGGTCCCCCCTCTTAAGTGATCAACCCTGAAGCCACTCCAAATGTGGCGAGTCGGCTTGCTCTTCCTGCAAGCTTGAGAAAAGACAACCACAGAAATCCCTTCTCCACTTGACTGGAAATCACTCCCCTGCCCACAGGCTCCAAACCCCCTGTTACAACTCGGTCAAAAACCCAAAGGCCCTGCATTATGTCCGTCAGTTGGACCTCCCCATGCGTTTCGGCGTCGCTCCGTTGCTCAGAGTACAGGAAAAGTTGTAAAAGCTGCTGAAATCATGATCCCTGCTAAACTCCAGATTCAGTCCGAATCACTTGCGCAAAGTCCTGAGAAATGTGGGCTGTGAAAGAATGTCCGTTTGAGGTGATGAGGAGAAGGGCAACAAAGGGCAAAGACAAAAGGAAATAGGAAGACAGGAAGCGTTGCATGTGGCAGAGAGTACTGCGAGCGCGTGAAGAGAAAAGAGAAGCTGCTCCGAAGTTCTTGGTTGTTTGGACTTCCAGCATTAACCGCCTCGCCTTGATGCACGCTCATGTGAAGCCAACCGACGCGAGACAAAGCGTCTACTCATGCAGAATACTCACTTTCCAATCTACGACTACTCTAACCTCTACTCGTATACTGATTCAAAAAGGGACACCCGAGCTAACCCTAAGATGTTAACGACGATACACCAAATAGCAACGCTTAGCCAAAACTAACCCCGTGCCTAAAATGTACACAGTCTGAACATGAGAGCCCAGGATTGACTTTGTATAATAAGTCCATCAAAAATTGAGGGTTTACTTGCATGGTGTCCAAAAAATACATGTCTACGATCCATTAAAATTCAATCGTCAAAAGGACCCCAACCAAAATTAAGACGGCTTAATAATAACAAATGCTTATTTGGACACTTTTAGATGTCTTCAACTTCCTTCATCATCATGCTTACGAATATTTCAATGAGAAATTGTTTACCCGAGAATCGAAGCAATCAAACTCGTGATTAGCAGTCCACCACGCCCGCAAGTGCATTCGGCACTCACAGCCATCTGCAGCACGCACTCTCAAATACCCTCATCACCTTACACTCAGAATATAGAAAAGATGCAAATGAGAACAAGCAGCACTGTCTAAAGCACTGGCTTGCTTGGGCGTACTCAACCTTCCTCACATCCACTTTAACAGAAGATGTAGCTTGTGGCAATGCAAAGCCTCCTCCCCTCTGCTCCAGAGACAATAAAAAACCCGATCACCAAGACCTTTCAGTCGAGATTCAGTGGACAGTATTCACCCAAAAATGGCGATCTCTAAAGTGTTATCCGGTGAGACTCAGAAATAGCTTAGTCACTGCACAAGTTTAAAGAAAAATAAAAACACCTTCAATACGTCAAATATAAATGTACCGAATGAAACATCTACAATGAAATATCTCAAGCAAAGAGATAATGCACCGTTTCTTGTTAAGAGTTGGGCGGATACTCTACCAAAATGTAGAGATTGAACTCATCGATATTAAGAAGGGTCCCGCAGGAACATTCACAAAGTAAGATGGTCCACAGCTACTAGCTTTGCTCAACATCAAGAGCTTTGCTCGATGGAAGTAACTGTGTCCCAGAGTAGGATGGTTGTAACCAAACGACCCAGTCACATGATTCTAATCTAATAAGAAAATTCACTATTGACGAGCACTTCAGCACTACAGGATAGTGCAGAATCAACTATGTGCAAGACCAGACAGCAGATTGCGAAAATTGACTATTTCACTCAAGTTAAAAGAACGGCAACTAAAAGAAAGGCTACTGGAGCAAAAAGAAGGGATTCAACGTGGGGCACACTTGAAGTCACTAGAAACAAATGCCTATTGTGCTGGTGATGAAATCATGCCAGTACTCCTTGCATAAGCGAAGATGCCACCGGCATCAATGACTGGTCCTGCCTCACCAATGGGTTTCAAGTTGTATTGTTTCCCGGTGGTGTGATTCACTAATACATCCTTCTCCATGTCTAGTGTCACGTAATCGCCAGTGTGATTCTCCTCCCAGATTCTTCCCTGCGTTTCGACTGGATAAAGCTCTCCTGTTGCTACTGAATTCCGGAAGAAAATTCTTGCATAGGTTTCAGCCACCACGGCACGTGCACCAGCAGCACCCAAGGCCACTGGGGCATGTTCCCTGCAAAATTTAAACAAAGTACACCACGATCTTTAGGAATGCTACCAGAGTCTAAGATTGTCCACGATGCTCACTTCCAATAGCAAGAAAACATATGCTGTTCTTGAAATCTAACCAGCTTGTTTGAACTCGAAATGAATAACCATGTACATACCATACACTCCTATATCGGTTGAGCACTCGGTGATGATCTGGACTTTTTTCAAACTTTTCAAATTTCCAAAATTGTACTTACGTTGTCTATAAGGGAATGATAAAAAGAACTACGTTGTTCAATACATAACCGAGTATTATGCCTATTCTGTACCCTTCCTTCCATAAGCATTGGTAGGCTTGCTTGTCATGAAAAAAAACGAGAATTCATAGATATAATCGCATTAAACCTTACACTGAAATTACTCGCCAGGCCGATTCAACTACGTCATGGATTTTCTGGACATCCTAAAAAGTGGACTTTCATGCTCCTAAACATGCTCCTAAACAGTGGACTTCATAATCCATCCAACGTGATAGCCTCTTCGACAAGGAGATTATAGCATACATATACTTCACTCCGCTTAATGAAAACGTCATTTACTCGAGGGTTCCAAATTTGAGCGAACGGAACATGTGGCTACGGTATGAGACTCGAAACCCCTCCAAACATTGCAAAAGTATGATTCCGGATTTCAACACTCCCAGAAGGGCGGGACTCCAAGCCAGGTACCAGAACCTTAAGCCTCCAATTCGATCAAGTCACTCGATTGAGATTGAAAAGAGCATCAAAGTTTGGAGTGAGGATAAAGATGAGAGAATCAAACCTGGAGGATCCACAGCCGAAGTTGTCACCACCAATGATGACCTTGTATTCCGTTTTCATCTCCCCTTCTTCGATAAACTTGCCCCAGTGATCGGGGAGTCCAATCATGGCGTAGCTTCCAAGCTTCTCATACTCCTCAGGTTTCGAAGGGACGAGAGTAAGGTACTCAGCGGGGATGATCTGGTCCGTGTCAATATTGTCACCAACAACAAAACAGCGCCCGTGAATTATCCGACAGCCGCGAGCATTCTCTCCCTCGACAGCCGAAGCTGCAGCCTCAGCGCGCACTCCGTCCCTAAGCGCAATGGTAACCTCGCTTCTCCTCTGCGCTTCAGTTTCGAACCGCGCCACAGAACCCCACACTGCACTCTTCCTGCTGGCGAAACAGGACACTGAAACGCAACCAGACGAAGTGCGGCGGGAGCAGAACGAGGAGGTGGTAGCTGAGGTCGCCGCAGGCACCACCCGCAGTCCTAGTGCTGCGGCAGCCATGGCGAAGGTGATAATACTAAACCCTAATTTGCAGAGAGAGAAATTGCAATTCCACCAAAAACTCTACCAAAAACAACACAGGCACGATTTCGGAAGCAAATGTGCCAGTCTCCCCAGCCCAACCCGCCAAGGGCGCTTTCTACATTTCCTACCCCTATCACCGTGGGGATCTTGTGGAGCCGATAATCATATATAACTATCATTGCCACATGGCATAGGACGATTGGAAAAAGCGAGGGTGTTATATGCTTATAATCCCGTCTTTTGTTCACTTTTTGTAAAAAGTTGTAGATCATTAATAAGATTCAATAATCTTAATCAAGTTTCAAGGAGAGGATTTGTTTGATAAGTGAGTCATTGTTCCATAACTAGACTAGTTATCAAGAATATAATTAGCCATATCCAAGTTAACCTTTAATCATTAAGAGTCCCTGGTAGTAAGGTGGATATAGATTTTGAACATTTTTGACAAAATTACCTACAACATGAAAACATTTTAAACATTAGATCTTTATTTTTCCAAGTTTTTTTTTATTCCCATCCCTACATAAATTCATTCAAAACTTTGCACAATAATATTGAAGCATTGACCATGCTAGTTCCATTGTTGAAGAATATACAAAAAGAAAAAAGAAAAAGATTATATATTTGGATGTACTTCATCCATTTCTTGTAGCTCCTATAGTAAGCTCTCTTAGAGGTTAAAGTTTTGTACTTGCTACATGATTTTTTGTATATTTGATAGAAAAACTACATGTCTTAAGGTATAGTTTAGTGACAAAAGTTTGTTTTTGTGCTAAACTAGATCTAATGACTTATATGTAGAACTTTCAAACTTAATCATTATTGCACCTCCTACATGTTTGAGAAGCAAAAAAATATCACAAGATCATGTATCCTAGGAGAAGAATGCAAATTTGTTTTGTGAGGGGATCAAATTCCCTAGTTGCAGTATTTAGGTTGGGAGCATATATTTCTACAATCCCATTGTTGCCACCAACTTTTAAATCATATGGAATGATAAGTTGGCATCATTCACAAACCATTCTCAAATTTGATACTTTCTGCATAGATTTTGGGTATTTGAACGATGGTACCTAAGCTGAAAATTTTGCATAGATCTAGGGGATGGGTTATTAGTTCATGAATGTACGTATCATTGGTACAAAGACTAAAAATATAGTTAAACCCCCAAGGGAAAGTTTTTTGGAGGTTTTTAGTAGGACAGAGGGAGTATGTTTTACCATATTTACTTAGATGTTGTACATGTATAATTCACGTCTTAAGAGTTAATCAAATGTAGTATAGAGTTTACAATTCCTTACATCTCTTAAAGGATGAAGCCTCAATCATGGATCTAGAGTTTACACTTCAACAACACGATCTATATTGTCTATTATGTCACATACAATTAAGGACTAAAAAGTGAACAAACAAATCAAATTACATTCACATTCAATTTACTAATAAACATGAATAATAGTTTTGAAATGCAAGTTAAATTTGACATAAATTAATCGTCTCCCTCTTTCACTAATTGGCACAAGCATCAAGTGCTTAGTTTTAACTTTTTGAAAAGTGATTTGACTAAAAGAAATTTCAACAACAAAGCATGGAATCTATGTTGTGCATATTATAATTCCTAAAAGTTTAATCCAAAAGTAAAAATATCATTGTGAAAACTAAATATAATAACTTTCAAAATTGTTCAAATATAGATTATCATTTTTTTATATTGAAATAATTTTGTTGATACTTTAAAGCTTTATAAAGATATCTATTTTAATTCTTATATGTACAAAAAAGATTACGTTGTGCCATTTAAATGTCTAGAGGATAAAAAATTTAAGTGCATCATTTTCTAAATGTGACCACTTATATTATAAGAATTCATATAATAAATTTAAATAAATTTAAAACAAGATAATGAAATTTAACATTAGAAAGAAGAAAGTATATACTGCATTTGTAAGAAAATTGTAGAAATATTAGAAAGTTCTTGAAATTGACTATTAGCTTCCTAAGTGGCTTTTTGATATTGTAAATTGGATATTTAATCCTTTAAGGAAGACAAGCCTTAATGATTTAAAATTGTTCATTTTGATTAGTCATAGTTTAGGAATTATAAATTACATATACAAAATCTTCACTCAATAGATTGATTGAAGAAAATAGTATGACTTAAAAAATTAATTATTTAAACAAATATAAACACACATATGAACACTTCAATATTGCTAAAATAACATGAGGTCAAAAAGTGATCCCCTTCATCTTTAAAGGTAGAATAGCCCATTGCAATTAGATGATCTTACAGTGGACAATGGACACATTGGAAATTACTCCATTATAGGATATCCAATATGTGAGATTTGGACCACAATTAATGTCATATTGATAGTAATGGAGTGACTAGTGACCTCATTAAGAACTTCCAACTTTTTAATGTGAATTCATTGTAAGAATTGACTTTTTAGGAATTCCATGTTAGAAAATATTGTAACTGCTTTAGGTGAATAAAATGAGCATTATGGATTTAGATTTTGTTGGTTTTGGAGTAGTCTAAAGATTCTTTAGTGCCAAAATGCGTTGAACACTTCAAAAATTTATAGCAAATTCATACTTCGTTAAAAAAATATGATTTCAATTGTTCTCACTGTTTTTCACACTTGTCTTTATGTGGGAAAAACTTGAAAGTTTTAGCAATGGCATGAGGCCAAAATCCTAATTCTGATCACAATGGGCTATTTTACCTTAGACAGTTTGAAATTAAGTTTAATTAAAAATAAAAACTCTTGAACTTACTACTTTTGCTTTTGGAATTTTTGTGCTTAATAGGGAAACAAATATTTCAAATTAGTTTGTAAAATCAAACAAAAGATAAATGGTGTGAAATTTTAGGCCTAAAACCACATATCAAGTTTTAATCATAAAATGCAACAAAAAGAATTGTTTACACTATGATGATTTACACTACAATATACACATGCAATAATATTTCTATATGTTTTGAGTGATTTTTGTATTTGACATAAATTTCTACCACTCTTTCTAAAATATTTACAATAACTTAACATTTTTTAAAGAAATTTGAATATTTTTTTGACTTTGAGATTTCATCTCTCAAAAATAAATTCACTCATATTTGGTGGCGAAATGGAGCAAAATATATTGAGATTGGTTACAATTCCTAGGCTATATCTTTTAATAGATAATATATGATTAAATTCCAAATAATTATGTTCTATTGGGTGTTTAGGTTGTGCCATAATGTCAAGTCCTCTATATGAGGGGAAAGTGTGTCACTACCTCATTGGATAGTTAGAAGAATGTTATATTACAACTCATACTAAATTACTAACCTTTCAATCCATCTTTTGTTTTTGACTGATCAAACCAAACTCCCAAAGTACAAATAATAGTAGAAATTTGGTCTTTTACAATTCTGTTGTCTAGAATAACTTGTCCATAAACACTCATAATTTTTTCATAACAATTGAAAATGAGTTGTTTAGGAACAATGTAAAAAAAAATGGTCCTATCAACATTATCCAAAATACAACGCCTACATTTGAATTAGAAAGAATTTTTTTTTTAGATATTGGTTACATAATATGTACATGATCAAAATGTGAAAATCTATAGGATCCTATAATTGCTGAATTTTGGTACACTTAGAGACAATATTTTGAATATTCATAATTTATTCAAACTTTGTCCAAATAAAGCATGCCAAAGTGTATTAGAATATTTTTCTTTCAATTCCTAATATTTACTTATAAAAATCCATTTGCATCCAAGCCGCATTATCAAAAAATGGACAAGTGAGAAGAGGGTTGCTAATTAAAATTTCTTCATCCCTTGCATCCAAGGTGCTACATGCAAATCTCAAAATAATTAACAAATTCTCTATCTCTTGATGTTCTCACATTGAAAAAAAAACTGAAAATTTTTGGAAGAATTAAAAAAATAATATTTTATTTTATTAATTCATAAAGCAACTAGGTACCAAAAAATTCTTTTTCTAAAATTTGGTACTTGTATTAGAAATAGCAATTTTGGAGCGGTTTTGGTGAAAACATAGTCTCTGACCTTTAGGGGTTAAACAATGCTCAAAATTTTAGATTGAAATTATAGTTTATTAGAAACCACTTGTTTGCACGTGGTTTTTTGTAGTAGAATTAACTGCACCCTCTAAGTTGCAAAATAGGCCCAATTTGCAACACTTGGCGTATTCGTACGAGTTATATCCCTATGAGCTTCTATGTAGCATGAAGTAACCAGATCCCTAACAACAGAAGAATAAATTACAAGTGCAGGGCATTGGAAGTTGAAGTGTAGTGACAAAATTTTCATGTAAGGTGGGTACACCCAAAACCGCCACTTTTTGGTATTGAGCCTAGTTACTACTATTAGACTAGTCAAATTTTCATATATTATTGTTGGCAAGTGAAAGGAGGTTCCAACGCACCAGAGAACATGGCATTTGGACACTGTATGCAGAAGTTATGAAGGGTCAAAGTTTGTTTCTGAAAGCGCTCCATCCAAATAGGTACATAACTGATTTTGGAAATGTACACAACCTGTAGATGGCACTTTAAGGTCAGGTGCCACTTTTGGGGTGCCTACCTTAGCTTGCATTGAAAAACAAAAAAAGACACTCAACCAGGCTTAGCAAACATCTTGCTGGGGTAGTATTTTGTACCATGGAGGAGATGCTCTTATGCTGTTATTGTCTTGGAAGCTGGTCTCATTGCAAATGCTTTAAGGTTACTACACATATAGTGCCATGAGAACATAATCATGTCAAATCTGCTTTCCAAAATAGATTTGTTATCATTTCATTGGATAGTTAGAAAAGCATTATAACTCATAATAAAAACCCTCTTTTTACATCCTTAGATTTGCAAAAAGTATAGATACAAACATCTGTGATGAACTATTAGACTTGGCATTATGATGCCTCCACCCCAAATGTGCCACATACCCTAAATTGCCATCTTCACTCTATGTACATCTCTAGAATCAATTATGTACCTATGTGAAAGAAACGCTTTCAGAACCAAACTTTGTTCCTTCATAACTTTTGCATACACTATCCAAATGTTACATTCTTTGATGCATTGGAACCACTTTTCACTTGCCAATAAGGAAATATGAAAACTTGAACAATCTATTAATACTAAGTAGGCACAGTAGCAATTAGTGGTGGTTTGGGGGTATCCGCCTTATGTCCCATAATACTCTCAAGCCTCCTGGCTCTTGAACATTATGGTTGACTACTTAAACAATTCTACACATGTTCCTTAACAGTATGAGGCAATGTAAATTTTTTGCCATGTAGGAAGATAGAAATCACAAGGATTGCAAATTTCTCAGTAATTTTTTGCCTTGAATTGAAATTACTGTGAATTTTGGAAGCCAAAAGTTGACTTCAATCCATAATCAACATATAGACTCTTCTAATTCTAATAATTCAAGAATTATTTTCCTGCTCACTACTTCGAGACATGTGTCATGATCCCATTTGTCCCAATCTAGAAAAGGAGAAAAAACCACTTTCCAAGCTTTGGTTGGAAACTTGTTCTAGCCTTGGTTGGAAATAGATGCACCTTCCATATTGAATACAGATCCCTGGTTTGGTTCTACCATATTTAAGGTAGGAGGTTCTAAAAGCACACAAGCTCTAAAATCTCCCACTTTTTTAAATGTACATTGTTTGTACATGTTGTTTGTCCATAGCCTTCAACAATGTACAAACAATGTACATTTGAAGTGGTGAGCGATTTTAGAGCTCTATAGCCATTTCAACTTCAAAATTTCATAACTAATTTATAACAAAAGATAAGGTACATATTTTTCTTAATTCAAGTTGAAGGATGCATTTATGAATTCTCCAAATAGGAACTACATTCTTCTTTTCTTTAAATTTTTTTAAAGGTTTAACCTTTATATTGATGATTTAGACATTGAATATTCATAAAACTTGCTTGAAACGTTCTATTTTTTTTTTGTCTACATACTAGGTTTTGCTTTTGTAATGGACAAATGGAACATTGGAGTTGCATAGGGTTTCCTTAAAATACTTATGTGCCTAAATGTAAAGGTTTTACACCCTTGCCCTTGCCCTTGGGTTTTGCTTCACACTTTGGGCACACTAGTGTGAAGTAGTAAAATATAATCATGTTTTGAGGAAGAATTCATGGCTTGGGGGGCCATGAAGAGACAAACCCTCCACCTCCCTCCTTCCCTTGATGAATGATTCCTTCATTTCTCATTTATATCTTCTATAGTCTTTGTTTCACAGTGAAAGCAAGTATGCCATATTTAACTACTTTTGGACTTTTAAGGGAATTTCGGACTTTGTCGATCGTGAGATCCCCCGATGTCATAGATATCTAAAATCTAAACCAGTTGTACATTTTTCAAACCACCTAGTCCAAAATCTATATCATTTCTAGATTCATAAAATCTATAGAAGTCAAAATCTACATTTGTCTTAGATGTCCCTTTACCAATTTTGGACTTTGCAAAGTCCAAAAGTAGTTAAATATGACATAAGAGCTGTAATTGTTCTTTCAATGCTGTTTTTAACTCTTTCTTCATGTTTTTTCAATGTTTTTCATGTAGGAATTGATACCCCAAATGGCCAATGGCATTTTGGGCTATAGCCGGCAAGAGAGCAAATTTTATGATGCTCTAGATGAATGGTACCACCAAGCCGGGCTTGAACTTTGGAGGCTTCACACTATGGCCGACCAAAGACTCAAAATCATATCATTTATTGCCCATTTCTTTAGACTCTCACCCAAAATTTGTCCACTCAATCCCACGGCCTCTCGACTTGGTCGACCATAGTGTGAAGCGGCCCTAAATATGCTTCGATACGCGCGAGAGCGCTTGTTGGAGCTTTGCGATGCGCCAACGGAAGCGCCCGAGGAGCTCTTGAACTCGGGGATCGGAGTCTTGACAAGGGAGGACGTTCACAATCCTGAGAGTCTACGCAACCGATCCGATTCGACTCAGAAACTGCAGAAGGATAAGTGCACCGCAGAGCTTTCTCCTGCTATTGCGAAGAAAGATGATTTGGGGATGAATCAGTGCTTGCAATTGGGCGGTCAGTCGGAGAAGGAGAAGGAGGAGATTTACGGCAGAAAGGATGTGAACATGGAGCTGCAAGGCATTCTGAGCAAGCTGGAGGTCTCGCAGGGTTACGCCTTGTTGGCGAGGCAGGTGAGGCAGGAAGGAATCCCCAGTGTGGAGACTCTGCGGGGCGTGATGTCGCTCATCTTCGAAAATGCGGCGATACATCCGTTTCAGTGCGCCATGTACGCGCAGCTGTGCGTGCTCTTGAGCAAGCTCGAGCTGCCGGAATTTCCCGGAGACAAGAAGATTACGTTGCAGAGTGTGCTGCTGACTAAGTGCCAGGAGGTGCTCGAGAAGTTGACGAAGCCGGAGCAGGCGGAGGATCGCGATGACGAGAAGGAGAAGCGAGTGAAATTGCGTACGCTGGGGAACATCAATCTGATCGGCGAGCTTTTCAAACAGAAATTGCTGCCAGAGAAGATCGTGCACGCGTGCATTCAGGAGCTGCTGGGTCAGGACCCAAAGGCCTTCCCGACGGCGGAGAACGTGGAGGTGCTGTGCCACTTGTTAAGGAGTGTGGGGAAGCAGCTGGTGGATAGCACCGAGTCGAAGATGGCGTTCGACACGTACTTCACCCGGCTGACAGTGATAGGGAAGAGCAAGGCACTACCATCGCGAATTCAGAATATGGTGCGTAGCGTTTTCGACTTGAGGTCGAAGAAGTGGGTGTCTCCGCAGGAGGAGATGAAGGCGAAGAAAATCAAGAAGATCCGTGCGAAGGCGAAAGTAGGGCTGCAACCCGAGGCGAAGGCACTTCGGAAGGGGAGACCAGCGGCTACTTCAAAGCTCTCGCCTGGGGTCGGAGGGATGGTGCCTGGCATGTCTGTAGTTCCATCGATTCTTGGGATGCCTGGAATGCCCGGAGGTGGAAGGCCGGTGCAGCTGGTCGACGAGTGTCGGAAGGCTTCGGTGGACAAGGAGGCTCTCTTGAGCGTGCCCGTGAAGGTGATGGAATTTGGGGCCGGCAGAGTAGCGGCCATGCCCAAGCCCAGGCTGCCTGACCACTTTGGCGTGAGGGCGAACAAGGAGAAGTTTAATCTGAGAGACCTTTCGCAGAGATTGCAAATGTTTGACAAGTAAGGACGTTCTTTACAGGTTTGAGACGCAACAGTTTCGATCACAAGTTCTGCTGGCTCTTCAGTACTGCCTTCTCGATTTACTACTGTGTCAATATATGTACATAGTGATGGAAGTTTGTGTTTGTGATGGACTCCCTCCTCAATTTGGCAACCGGTCGAGCATGCTAAGGTTTAGTTTGTACTAAATCTCAAAGAATTTTTGTAGCTAGATATAAATAATATATCTCGGCAATCTGGATAGGACTTTGCTGTCAGCAATGCTGGACTTGTTGTAAATATTAACTGATAAGGCTCTTATACCCTGTAGAACATGGGGTTTGCACGGTGAGTCGTCTACTTAATTATACTCCTCCTGTCTATGTCTTGTACCAACACTACAAGAAACCAGTGCTTTCCCGTGTCTAAGTTGACGTAATTTTTTGGACATCCATGTAATAACCTGAGTTATCCATGTCTAGAGTTATCAGTGGAAGAAATTTGGATATCGTATCTTGCAGGGCAATTCAAGTAAAACAGGAAGCTCAAGCATGTGGAATAAGGTTAGATAGGCTTAAAATGAAGGAGTAACTCTTTGATTTATATCGACCTCACAGCAGCCTTCACGTGAGTGAAGAAAGTTAAGTTTGTATCTTTGTATCTTCTGGATTCATGTGTACCAAAATGAGATCTGCTGAGTGAGAAACTTATGTCAAGGTTCTCCGCACGCAAATTAAAGTCACTGTCGGGTACCTGAATGATTGCGTTAATAAGAAGAATTTGGAAGATGAATGAAACGTAAATGTGCCAGTGCCTGAGGGAAATGCACTTGAAAATTGCCTGAATAAGAAATTTAAGCTTGGTTCCCATTATTGAACTATCTAAATTATTGGTGGATCTTGGTGTAAGTCAAAAGGAGATTCTAGATTCTCTTTGCATGTATATTGTGAACAATGTGTGCATAAAGTTCTATGAATTTTTAGAATGCTAGAAATACCCAATATTGACCTTAGGTTCTTATGTTTGTTGGACTTACACATTAAGTATAAAATTAGATTGGACAATTTTGCAAAAGATGTCACAATTAGGTGTAGTTATTGTATTTATCAAAAAGCTTTATGCATAAACCAAAGGTCCAAGATCATGATGTACATGCACAGGTAAAAATGGATACCAGTAGGAAATTCATTCAAGATGTTTGTTTAATGTCCTCTAATGTAGGAGGTGAAAAACAGTTTGGGCTTTAAAAGTGTCCTTTAACACAAAGGTACATATATTAGATCCTTCAATGCACCAATAGTGAACAATTAATTCCAAACTGGGATGCTTGTAGAGCCTTGTGTTATTCCAAATTTCGTAAATTTGTAACTAAATCCACAAGAGTTCAAGAAATATGAAAAAAAAAGTGCACTACTGATGTGACTCCTATTTATCTTTCAAGAAATATGTATTGAAAAATGTTTGGATATACACAAGCCTTCTGATATGTGCAAGCCTTCTAAAATGCTAGAAAAACTGAATTGTTTTGAGAGCTTCATTTGTAAACTCAGTCTACTTTGATGACTATGATAAAAACAAATCAAAATTATCTTCAAGGCAAAAACATCTTACATTGTATAGGAGGAGGCTGTAAAATGGCTCAGGCTTTAAGAACCACCCCTACAAAAGGCTCTAAAACAGTGCACATGGGTGTTGAAATGGAATTAACTTTTTGCAATGAGGAACTGCCATCCCATGTGAATGATTTTAGGCTATGAAACAAGTGAGATGGTTCACTAT
Organism: Antitrichia curtipendula; assembly: GCA_951230915.1. Lineage (NCBI taxonomy): Eukaryota > Viridiplantae > Streptophyta > Bryopsida > Hypnales > Leucodontaceae > Antitrichia > Antitrichia curtipendula. The sequence goes on from OX579633.1 coordinate 37,858,861, forward strand.
CATGATTGATTTTACTCACAGTAAGAACCTAAATCTGGTAAGGTCTGCAAAATGGCTTTGAAATGTCTAGAAATTGCAAAAAGACCATCTGTAGCTGAACTCTCTTTTACTAAAATGCCTCTCAGTCACTCATAACTTCTTGGATTGCTCTGAATTTTAACCACACAAACTAGACTAGTATGCGCAACTTCTCCAAAAACTTTTTTTGGAAACGGACATTTTATGAAGAAGTAACAAGCTGCCAAAGTTCACTGTAAATAAAAAATGTCGGGATTTTAAAGTTTGAATTGCTCCCAAACATTCAAGACAACTTCAATTGACATGAAATTTTTTCCACAACAACACTTCAAGACAAACATAATACAACAAATTTTATCTAAAAAAAACTTTGGATGAAGGAGATACAAGCCCCCGAAGTTGCAGTCATGAAATGCAATTTGAAGGAGTCAAATGGAAACTGCGAAATTAGATTGGCTTCCAAAAAATCAGTAAATCTTGGATTCACCTGAAAATTTTACCACACAAACTAGAAGAAAGAGCGCAAATTCTCCAACAAATTTTATTGAATTTGAACATTGGATGCAGAAGTTACAGCACTTCAAATCAGAGGATGTAGTTTGCATGATTATTAAATCACTAGAGAATTTCTAAATTTCTGACTTGTGTTGGATGCTTTAAAAGCTTTGCATGAACGGTTTTACCCATCCTATTAATTGGTTTTTACAACCACTTGATCTTTTCCAGCATGTTGTCTTGTTCATTATTGCAGTATCTAGGAACAAGAATAGAGCCCTACTAACATTAGCCTTTAAAAATTTGCTGTAATTTCATTCTGACTCCAAAAATTCTGAAAAAATCAGCAGAGCGCCATCTTCAAATTCTCTTCCACTGAAAAAAAGGGCAAAAAAATTGAAGTCCTCCAAGATCTCCAGAAAGGCCTGATTTCCCTTAGATGGGCGCTTTCTGGACCTTCTACCTTAGTAAGGTTGAACATGGCTTAGACATGAGAGGTCTGTGGTTGAAATCGAATTGTGGCATCCTTATTGATAGTCATTTTGATCCCGAGATTCCTAGTTACTCATTCATAACCTTCTTGACGATTTTTTTGCACATCCTTCTGGTTAAGCTGCTTAGTCACCAATCGAAAGGCTACTTGACAGTTACTGTTCCAAAAAGAAACACTGTTTACGGCAGTCCCAAATCCTGACATGTTTATGACTTTTTCGACACAACGATGGTCACCTGAATCTTGAAAACTGAATAAAACTCGGGGACCAAATCTGCAAAGTTTTCTTCCAATGCCAACAAACATTCTATACTAGTCATAGAAGAAGCTTCAGTAGATTTTGAATCAAATAAGCGCAACAAGTTGGGTGTAAAACCGGTCAAAGCTTGTACAGACTTTATTAGCTTTCCAGCAAGTTTTGATAATGTACAGCAGCTCAGATACATGTGGAGTCACGGACATGGTTCTCCAAACGCAACACACTTTCATATCCAGACGCTCTTCCCTGAATGCTTCGCACAGGAAAAGACTTCCTAAGGGTTTTCAGTGTCAAAACTTGAAACAATATCATAACAAAACCAGCACTAGTCAAACTTTGCAACACCAAGCAAGGCCCTGCATGTCGCAGTATCGTCTCTGTACGTCATCTTCAAATGAGAACGAATTCAAGATTGCCTGCTATTGTGCCTTCGCTAGATACTCTCCCAGCACCTTGGATGCTAACTTTCCAACTGTCAATCCTTGCTCCGCCGCATGTTTTGATAGACTTGCATGCACGTCTGCGTCCACAAACAAGCCACCTCTTCGAACTGCTTTGCGAGGCCCTTGATAGTTCTCGATGTACGTTTTACATGCGCTAAAGCCCTGTATAAAACAAGCAGTTCCCAAATGTGAAAAACTTAGAGCACCATCACAAACATTGATGACATTGCTACATACAAGGTATTCAGTCTAAGTTTACTGAAAACCCTATCTACGAAATTTTCTGCTGACTATTCTTCAAAATAATGTGAGGATTGGAACCACTGCATGACATTCCACCTCTTTGCCCAGCCAAAAACAGATATGAGAGATTGATACCTGTCTAAAAACAAAGTCACCAAAACCCTCTTTCTCGAGCCTTTCTGTCCTCCACATGTAGAAAAGCGGCTCCAGTACTGACTCCATCTTATCTAACTTCACTCTGTCCATAAAAGTCTCTGCTATTCGCGTCTGGTTCGGAGCTCCACCCAGCCATATCTGCAAAATCAGTCAGACACTAAGCAAGAATACTCCCAGCAATATGATGAACACCAATTTAGCTGGAAAAGGTGCTAGTCAAACAATCATTGGATTCAGAACGCCATAAAGGTTCAATTCAATTTGGTGATGGCAAATATGCACCAGACATACCTGATAGCTGTTAGGTCCATCACCCACCAACCCAAGCTCAGCCATGTACGGGCGAGCACAGCCATTGGGACACCCTGTAATTCGTACTACCATGGACTCCGAAGCTTTCAATCCTACCTGCAAGGGAAAAAGGATTTATGAGCTCAACAGCAGAAAAGAAGTCAGTCTGCTCCAGTCCTGTACAGCATTGGCTTGCGACTAATAAAATGATTACCGTATATATTGAATGCACACAAGAATCAACAAGCAGCTCTTTGCAAGTGTCTCTACCCCAAATAGAAACATAAGAATTCCATGGTTCTTTCCATAGAATCCTCTGTACGACACGTTTCTTTGAAAACCATAATATTAAAAAACTAAAAAACCCTACTCAAAAATCTTAAAATGACACTTCCTATGAGTGATGGGCCCAAACATGCTAAAGTTGTTTCACACCTGTCTCGTTTTCAACATTAGACACCAGAGTTTTTTCAAATTTGAAACAATTGTCGAGTCTCTCCCCTTAGGGTAGAGACAACAAAATTACCTTATCGAACATTGTCCGAATTCTCTTCAGAATATCAGGTGCTCCCCGTTCAGCTTCAGCAATTGCAAGCGGGCAGAGCGGTAACGCTGGGCATGCCATGGCTGTGATGTTCAGAGGATCCACGAATCTAGGAGCCTGGCAACAGTCAAAAACAAGAGTTATGAAGATCAAACCTAAAATGAATCACATAAAAGTCGGTAGTCCTCACAATTGAGTTGCTCTATCACTCACCAGAAGTCCAACATTAGCAAGCGCCTTGGTGATGCGAGACCTCCATGAAGGACGAATATTGCACAGGATCATGTTTTGGTTGGGAGTGATGTGAACATCGAGTCCAAACTTCTCAATCACTTCCCTCAGAGCCTTCTTCGCTTCGCCTTTGATCCGACCATTTTCAACGTGCAAGCCAAAAAACAAATTGCCATCTCCCTGCAATAATCACCCATTCCCAATCAGATCTCCTGGTATAACAAGGAATTACAGTACAATAAAAGAGAGAAACGTACAAAATCATTACCTGCTCATGCCAGCCCAAGTAGCTTTGAAACTTGAAGGGAGGAAGCTCCTTGAAGGGCTGAATGGACTTTCCGAAATACTGCTCCACAACTGTTTTGAATTTGTGAATACCCCACTCCTCAACCACATATTTCATTCTCGACATTCGCCGATCGTCCCTGCGGCCATAGTCGCGCTGCGTGGCCACTATTGCTTTCACGACATACAATATGTCATCTTTGGCCACATAGCCCAGCTGGTCAGCCAGTCGGGGAAACGTTTGCTCCATTCGGTGCGTCCGCCCCATTCCTCCTCCAACCTAAGGATCCAAGCACATAATTAGTGAGCCTCTCAGATTCAGATCAAGAACAATAACTAAAGAAAAAATCACTCACGCTTTCCGCCTACAAGGAACGTGAGTTTCAGATGCTCAGTTGGAAATAACACATCCAACTTGACGCAGAAACTGTTCCACAACTTGATTCTAGAGCTCATAGAATAAGGAAGAGTTAGAGCTCCTAGCAAATAAGCACGGCTCTGTCATCCAAACAAGTAAAAATTGAGAAAGAACGTGTTATATCAACGACTTCGTAATGACACCCATAAAACCTAGTCACATTGAACCCTACCAAACCCTACCAAACTTAACGCAGCTTTTAACATAAACCTTGTCAATAAAACATTCTAGAACACCTCTGGGAGTAGATTCTCTTCAAGTGGCGTGAGAAGCTCAAGGAAGTAGCATCCTACGAAACTAAAGAACTGCATTGGTAAATACACAATTCTGCGACCAAAGTCAATCAAACCATCGAGTCTTACATAGAGATTGTAGCCTTGGACGTCGCCATGTTCATCACTCATAACCACAATGCCGATGTCATTTGTCAAAACATCCACCGAGTTGTCCCCAGGCACCGTCACCGCAATCTTGAACTTCCGTGGCAAGAACTGCACTCCATAAATCGGCTCCGGTGAGTTTTCGAAGTTAGTCCCATGCGAGTTGTCTTTCCTCGCAATAGTGACATCCTCCGTCTCCTCGTGCGTGATCTTCTCCCCGTCCACCCAGACGTCAAAGTAGGCCCCTGCTTGGGGCGCCAAGAGCGCGGCCATCTTCCCCGCAAGCTCCTGCGCGTGCAGGTAGTCCTTGCTCTTATACGGCGCAGCCGGGGCAAGCACATTCCTGTTCACGTCTCCACAAGCGCCAAGAGTGGAGCCCAGATTCTTAATAATGCTGCTCATGACAGTTTTCAGATTCGTCTTCAACACGCCGTGCAGCTGGAACGTCTGGCGAGTGGTGAGACGTAGTGTGCCGATGCCGTACTTGTCTGCGAGCTCGTCCATCACGAGGTAGAGACGGTTGGGGACAATGCCGGAAGGGTTCTTCGTCCGAAGCATGAACTGATAAGCCTTGTGGCCTGGACCGCGCTGCTCACGATTGTCCTGTTGGTAGCTACCGTGGAACTTGATCAGCTGGACGGCGTCCTCGTTCACGTTGGGAGCCTCGGTCTCAAGCTCGTCCATCAGAGGGTAACGCAGAAAGCCACTGTTTTGCTTGATGATCTCAACCTTGCTACGCTTGGGAGGCATCGTTGTGGGAGGTCTCACAGGCTGCACAGAAGCCATCACAGCTCGCTCACATCAGTGCTGAGTGTGCATCAACCTTTCGCAATACGTGTATTGCTTTGTACAATCGAAATCAAAATCAGTAGGTTCACGGTAACGAAGCAACCCTCAAAATTATGTACACTGATAAGATAGCCACATCCAGAACAGCCACGAAAGCGTCACTTGATCAAATGCTCAGCGAGTGTTCATCACTTTAGTCAATATGCCCCTATAGTGGAAGAAAGCGATTGTAGAACATCTATCAATAAAATTTTGACCCATCATAACTTTCGCATACTGTATCCAAACAACACATTTTTTGGTGCATTGGAATCCACACGAGAATCCTCGTTCGTTTGCCCACAAGGACATATAAAAATTGGACTGGTTCCATAATAGATGACTCTATTGGCTGACCCTAAATTGACCAAGTATTATCATCAATCAATATCAGCTCGTACTTTGACCCATCATAACTTTTGCAGATAATATCCAAACAACATATTCTTTGGTACATTGGAAAGCTCACGAGAATCCTCGTTCGTTTGCCCAGAAGAACACACAAAGGTGTGACTGGTTTACTAGTAAGTAACGCTGTTACCTGGCCCTAAATTGACCAAGTAGCTCCAACAGCCAATTCCGTCAGGTACCCTTTGTCAAAACCAGAACCAGGACCAATGTATATCCCACACTCGCGTTTCCACATACGCCCATCACTAAGTTCACGACGATGTAAAACCAAGAATCCAATTCTCATTCCAAACCGACTCAAGAACGCAGATGAATTCGATTGCGACGATCACCAGATTCACCCACAAGAATCACATACCGTAGCCACAGCGCGAATACCAAGCGACGAGGCGCTTCCACTCGCCATGGCGGCTTGCGCTCCTGCCGCGGGCTCCCCATGCTTCCCGACTCGCAACCCCACGAAAGTTGCGAACGGCGCCGCGGGCGACTGGCCCACGGCGGACAACCCCCCGCCCAAGCCCATGTTCGACGAGAGAGGCGGTTCCAGTCGCGCAATCTCCCACGCTCTCAACCTAATGGTTCTGCCTGGTCTGATTGCGGAAGCACCTGGCGTGCACGGTGACTGAACTCGTGGAGGCCACGTCCGGATGGGAAGAACGCAGAAGCCGAAATGGTGATGAGACTGGACGAGGGGACAGGGGTCAGCACTGCGAGAAGCAGGGGAGCCCGGCGCCGGCGCCGCCGCGGACGTCACAGTCAAGACGCAAGGCAGCGGCATCTTCCGTTTTTTGTAGTTCTGTTGTCGCTTCGAATGCTGAAGGAGTGAAGGAGTGAAGGTGTAAGAGCATCTGCACCGCCACTCACCAAATTTGACGCGCTAAAAGTTTGCATCTATTTTCAAAGAGCCCTCCAAATTTTTGTCCCATGCACCCATACTCACCAAACGTTTTCCATAAGCAGTCACTTGATCAATCACCAAATGGAATATAACAGAATGAAAAAGCTCACTTAACTTAAAATTAACATTAATATTAAAAACCATTGCTGGAGTGTCATAAGAATATTTTAGAACACTTGATGTACAAATTTGCTCCATAGTGTCACTCTCTTAGTAAGTGCTGGTATGGATGCTCCATAAAATAGAAGCACCTACCCTATAAGCAAGAGAATGTATCTCTCAATTGAATTTTTTTGCAAACTAATAAATACAATTAAAAATAGATTTAAGCAAAAAAATGAATTTTCAAGAAAAAGATATAAATTATCAAAGTGAGATTCCAAGGGCCATTCCAAACCATTTACTTCTTTCATGTATATGATCCATACATTTTGAAAATTCTAGATGTATGTACATATTTCTAAGCTCAATTAAGGATGTAGTATTAGAAATGTGTGCCTCCACCTTGGCCACATTGGATAAATTCTAGACCAAATTGGTGCTTATAGTAAAGAATTAGAAGAAAGAGGTAAAAAATAATTGCATAGAAAAATTTACTACCAAGTTGACTATTTGGTAGTAGTTGATAATACCATAATAATTCCATTAATTATGCCTCAAAACATTATTTGTAAACTAGAATGGATTTTTAATGTAGACAAAAATAAAGATAATCTTATGTGTAGTAAGTATGTTCCTACAATTTGCAACTTTAGATTTTATCCTCATGGAGCATCTAATCTAATATGTGATAAAAATGACTAAGAATAGATAATTTTGTAGATCAGCATATTCTTGTAGATGATTATATTTATTTTTCTCTAACCTGTATGCTTTTCAAAATGGAAGTCGCTTTATCATTAAAATTAAAAAATGGATTGTTTTTAGAAAGTATACCGATAATCGGCATGAACACAACTTAGCATAATATATTTTAAATATAAATATTTTTAGTTTTTAGAATCATTTTTTGGTCCAAATGTAAGTTTTGCATTTAGAATAGTGATGATTATAGGATGACAATTGTTTCCTGAAAAATAGCTTATAGAATGACAATTGTTTTTTAAAAATACCTTATAGGATGACAATTGTTTCCTAAAAAATAGCTTATAGAATGACGATTGTTTCTTAAAAAATACCTTATAGAATAACAATTGTTTCCTAAAAAAATCCCAAGGCACATGGCACATTAGGAAATTCATGTGGAAACAATTGTTATTTGACATAAAGACTTTTTATAAAAGACCTCATATAAAAGACCTCGTACAAAAGACCTCTTATAGAATTTTTTGAAATTTCATTCCAAATTTAGATCAATCTTTTATGAAAGTTTTCCATTATAGGTTTTATTTTATAATTATACCTTAAAGAACATTTATTTCATAATTTTTTTGCACAAAGTCTTCATAGTCACAATATCATCAAAAAACAAGATTTTCAACTAATGTTGGTACCACACCAAATAGTACTTCATCGGTAGCTAAGTGGACAAGTGGAGGCTCAATGTCAATGTGATGAGCAATGTGCATGAAGAAAAGGCAGTGGGCATGAAGGCTACTGTATGTTACAATCCCGGCACTTTCTTAGAAAGGAAAAAACAAAAAAAACAAAAACTGAAGTTAATAGAACTCCTTCCGAGCTTGAAGTAAACTCGGAATGCCCCCGAGTGTTGACCCTAGAAACTTTACACTCATGAGGTTTCTGTTTTGTTTGGCTTGCAAGATATGATTAACCAATTTTCAGTTCTTTCAACTGCAAAGTCTAGACATTTTTGCAGGGAGAAATATTCAAGGACGTGCAAGAGGAAGAGCTTGAGTACAACATTCTCCAGCAATCAGTATCGTAATGATTTGCACAGAAGACAGAAGCTAGAATCCTCGTGTGCACAAAATCCAGAGTTCGGCAGACTTATCTGAGTCCTATCCCAAGTACAGGACACTAGTGTGTTCACAGTACCCTGGCATTTTATTGGGGATTGGACTTGACAAAGTCCTATCCAGATAATTTAGAGAGGATCCTGGCGTATTTACAGAAATCTCTAGTAGCACTTTCAAGTCAGGATTGGAGGACTTCATCTGCAGGACCTTCAAAAACATCAAAGCCAGAGAAAAGAAAACACTAAGTTATACAATTCTCCGGATCTTCTATATAGTATTCCGTAGAAGCTAAGCTTGGCACACATGTGATGCAGTAGTAAACTTGAGGATGTAGCAATTAGCTGAAATTGTGAAACTGTTGAATCTCAAAACTGTGAAGAACGTACGCCACATAACCTGGAAATTGCTGATGTGATGCACTTACTTGCCATACATTTGCACTCTCTGCAAAAGGCTTCTCAAGTTGAATTCGTCCTTGTTCAACCTCATGTCAAATTTGTCGTGCAACGTGAGCTCAGGCATCGCCGTTGCTCTGCCAGCCCCAAATTCCATCACCTTCACAAGGTCACTGGTCACGGTCACGCTCAAGAGAGCCTCCTTGTCCACCAAAGCCTTCCGACACACGTCGGCCAGCTGCACCTGGTTCTCCTGCAACTTCCACTTCGCAACCATAGCATTCAGCACGTCCTGCTGTAAGAACTCGTCCTCAAGCTTCCGTAACGACACCTGCACTAGCGTGAGCTCCACAGCACCGGACAACACTAGTCCTGCCAACAGGCCTCCCAACTGCTTCGGAGCCAATGGCGAATCTATTGTTCTGTCCACGAGCCCCTTGAGCACCCGCAACACGCCCTCCTTCAAATCCAAGCTCGAGATCACCATCTCCGACAAAAGGTGCGCTAGCAGCTTCAGCACCAAGCTGCATTCCTTCTCTCGCATGTCCATCGCCGTGGTGATCGCCAGCCGAACAAACTCCGGATGGAATCTCGGACTGTTCAGCTCTTGCACACACAGCAGAGCCTCGTTTAAGTCCTCAATATCCAAGTACTCCTTCACCAGACTCACCGACTTCCTCGTCAAATCCGCAGGCTCTGGCGGCGAAATTGGCTTCGCCATTGGCGACCGCGTGCCCAACGAAAGTTGCGAAACGTACATGCAATCATATCCAGGTCTGGCAAACTCACTGCCCGCCCGTGCAGACAAAGACCTGAATCGTACCTGATCGTCTGCGCATTGCCTTGTCCCGCCCACCGAACCCACCATTAAACTTCGCGCACCCACCCGGGCATAATGTAGTAAAAGTGAAGACGAAACAACAATTAATGACCTGAACTTCGGAACTATTGCAGCTCGATATTGTGAAGATTGTCATTGCTCACATAATGTGGAAGATGCAATGGCACTTACTTGCCAAACATTCGCAGTCTCGACAAATGGCTTCTCTGGTTGAAGTCGTCCTTGTTCGTCCTCATGTCCAAGTGGTCACGCGCCATGAACTCAGACATCGCCGATGCTCCGCACTCTTTAAATGGAATCAGGTTCGCAAGGTCGCTGGCCACGACCACGCTCAAGAGAGCCTCCATGTCCACCGAAGCCTTCCGACACACCTCGCCCAGCTGCACCTCGTTCTCCTCTAACTTCCACTTTGCAACCACAGCCTTCAGCACGTTCTGCTGCAAAAAGTCATCTCCTAGCTTCCATATCGCCTCCTGCACCATCTGAAGCTCCATAGCCCCGGACAAAACAAGCTCAGCCAGTAGGCCTCCCAACAGCTTCGGAGTCAATGGCGCATCTAACGCCATGACCCCCAGCCCCTCCGGCACCCGCAATACGCCCTCCCTCAAGTCCGACCTCGAGATCACCTTCTCCGACTGCAGGTGCGCCAGCAGCTTCAACAACAAGCTGCACTCCTTCTCTCGCATTTCCAACGCTGTAGTGATCGCCAGCCGCACAAACTCCGGATGAAATCTCGGACTGTTCAGCTCTTGCACACGCAGTAGAGCCTCGTCTTGGTCCTCGATATCCAAGTACTCCTTCATCAGGTTCACCGACAGCCTCGTCAAAGTCGGCGTCGTTGGCTTCGCCACTGGCGATCGCGTGCTCAGGGAAACATTCAACTCGGACCGTCTGGCTCGGAGAAGGTCCCAGGCACCCACACCGCCGGCACTCACCCTCGAAGAACCGAACCTGGGCATCTTCGTTGTCTTCAACTCCTCCAGCCGGGACACCCACTTGTTCGCCCTCAACTCCAAAACGTTATGCACCATTAACCGAAGTCGCAAAGGCAACGCCGTGCTCTCCCTGATCACCTTCAGCCGCGTAAAGTAATTGTCTACCACCAACATCCACTTGGTGCTCTTCGCTAGCTGCTTGCCCACCGTCGTAAACAGAAGGCACAGCGCCTCCACGTTCTCCTCAACCAAAATACCCTTCTGGTCCTGCCCCAGCAACTCCTGGATGCAGTTGAGCACAATCCTCTCTGACAGCATTCTCTCGTTGAAAAGCTCCCCGATCAGCTTGATGTTCCCCAGCGTCCGCAATTTTGCCCATTTTTCCTTCTCGTCCCGCTCCACCGCCTGCTCCGGCTTCGTCAGATTCTTAATCTCCTCATGCAACGCGTCCAGGCCATCGAAGACGTCCTGGCAACTGTTTAGCAGCACCCGACGGAACGTCACCGGCTTCTCACTACCCAAGTCCGGCATCGCCTTGCTCAATTGGACACACAGCTTCGCATACAACCCAGGTTTCATCACCGCCGCGTCGTAGATGAGCGAAGTGACGGCTACAAGATCCTCCGTGGAAGTCATTCCGGCCTGCACAAGCTCGGGCACTAGCTGCTTAGCGAGCTTCTCGTAATTCTCTGGCGTCAGCTTCTTGAGAATGCGCTTCGCCGTGCTACACACAGTCTCCTTCTTCGACTGGGTGCCCCAAGGATCCGCGGTTTCCATGGCAATTGCGGGAGGGAGCTCCAGGGGGCCGATCTCTTGAGTCTGAGTACAATTGAATTCACGATTGCCATATTTCTTGTTCCTCTCGTCCTCTGTTTCCTTGTCATAGAATTTAGAACCTGTTGCTCCAGCGCAGATGCTCAACCCTTCGAGATCCCTGTTCTCCAGCTCCTTTGGAGCTTCTGTACAAACATCGCGAAAGCTTAACAAACGGTTGCTATCGTAGCGAATTCTGGCACGCGACGTCGGAGGAAATGACTCCATGTTGCTCGCATCACAAGTTCTGTCGACGCAACCGATCAGAGCTACAGCGGTGTTGTCGGCATGAAACAAGACCCTTGCTTGGCATGGTGCCGGCAATGCTTGCCCCCTCCCTAGTTTGTGATATGGTAGGTCCCCCTATGGAAATTTACGCCGGTATAAGGCAATAGCAAAGACCATTATATAATATTATCCCGCCAGGGTGAAGGTTCGTTGACAGGGCGGGAACGGAAGTGGAAGCAGAAGAGATTTAGCTTGTTTTGTACACGCTCGCTTGCTCTTATTCGTTTATATTGGGCAGTTTTTTCCGTGTATATGAAGACCTTCGAGCATCACCGCTTTCCGCTTCGGAGAAGAAGCGAGTTTACTGACACTTCCACTCACACCTACATTTAGACCGAAAAAGGGTATTTGAAACAGTGATAATAGACAATAGTGACATTTAAGGAGTTCGAGTTGCAAATTCAAGACGACGGTGCGGAACCATTTTACACTTGTCAAGCCCCTTCTTATTGCTACTTCTTGTAACATACAAAGGGAGAATGTAGAGCAAATTTTGAACTCTATACGTCCTTTCAATAATGATTGGAATGAGAACAAAGGCTGTGCTACTATAATGGGTGATACTAACACTTAAACGATGGCCTAGTAACTCACTTTTGAGCACTCAACTAGATCAATAGGCTTACACCTCTCCAAATCTCATTTCTTACTGGCTATGCGCTCGGGAAGATTGTGGATAGACTAACTAGACTTGGTTGCAAATGCAACGAGTAGGATGAGTTACAACTGCTAAACACCTTGGAAAAAATCAACCAAATTTGGTCAATTGGCCTCTCAACAGTTAAGAATGTGTGGATGTACGGAAACGAATAGCAGCTATACTTCCCACCTGCGTGTAATCTATAGCTACATGTGTACAAGAAGAACCTATTGAGCAGATCATTTCACCAGTTCTTCTGGTACAAGATTGAACCTTGTTACACGCGCTATATACCTTGTCGTGTCTCTCGTTGATTGCACTCGCTGCGGCTCAAGCAGCTCAAGCAGGCAGTAGCAGCATGCCAATTCCAATCGCAGAGAATGGGACAGTGAAGTTATCATCAAGTGGGAGAGGTAACGACTCCACAATTGCAGAGCCAAAGGCCACCCCTACCGATGCCAAATATATTCTCGGCGTTGCAATGAAGAACCCGAATGCCGAGAAGTAAGCCACGTACCTGCGTCGGTCCACACAATTTCCAGCAAAGTAAATATCAGTTCGGACTTCAGGCAGAGGATGTTATTTGCGCCACTTAAGGTATTAAAACATATGTAGGAGCGAGATCTTTGGGAGATGTATAGAGCTCTGGAGAGATCTTTGGGTGCAAGAGCCAAATCTGTTGAGTTCAACCTTTTGTCACTATATAAGAATTTGTTATGCAATTTAAAAAAGGAAGGTGATAGACCACTGTAAGTGACAGGAAACCCCATTTTCATTCAAATGTCAGTGACTAGACATGTAGCTAAAGGTATGAACGGGTGAGCTATTGTTGGTAATAGGGATCAATGAAGGAGACAGGATTGGGTCCGTCACAGTTTTAGAATCCTCTAAACCCTACCCCTACTAGCAAGAAAAATCTGAACAGTGAAGTTCAGAAAGCAAATTGGTCAAGAGAGCTCTAATTCACCAGAAAAACATTTGGTTACTTAAAAATATTCAATGCTGGCCACGTACCCCATGCACGCGAGGGAGGCCATTACGAAGAAAGCCACGGACCCAAAGACTGATTTACTGCTGTTGTATGGCAGCTTGTGTTTACCCCATTTCCTGCCCACAATATCCGCAAAGCCTGCACCACTCACATCAAACAAGCTCAGGCTTGAAGAGATTGTTACTATTTTTTATTGAGGAGAAAAAATTGAACACCACGTACCATCGCCTGCACACAAAGTGGCTACTGCACATGCACCAACTGGTGAGTTTCGCCAGAAGAAAAGAGTCGCCACTGTGATTGTTATTGCGTAATAGAGGGGACCCCGCAACAATTCACTGCTCAGCATACACACAGCAATTATCAACAATCTGTGTTGTGAGGTTTCCCGGCATTAATGGGGACTAGGGAATTAGTGAAGAGGGCCAGAGACAGCAAGAAGACAAGGTCAATGTGAAATCCTTTAGAAGAAATTCCAGTCGTTAGACCCCCCAACCTCCAGTATCCTGTGTTCACTATTGCACAACACTTGGAGAACTTGGGTTTTGCATGATGACAGATGTACTACGGGCCAATATACATTGCTAAAAAAACTTTGAACCTTTGATAAATGTATGACCTTTTGACACATGGGATGGTCGACTGCTTGAGAACTGAATGGAACTCACTAAGGGACCGAATCTGCATAGATTTCTTCTAAATGAATGTTAAAGAGAACTTAGAATTTGTACTTGATACCTTTGGCTGCCTTCTCTGCTTATAGCTTTCACAAGAGCTTCGTTCTTCCAAAGACCAAGTCCTAACCCAAGCATACGCAGCCCATTTGCAGCAGGTGCAAAAGCTGCCAAATACTTTGCAAGCGGAGCTGCACTGCAAGATTAACAACAAAGAATGAACTTTACGCATTGAAGCATAAGCTAGAAAACTTCGTAAACTGAGTCACTTTATCACATAAGTGTGCAAATGCAACCTCCTTAAACTTTTCATTAGTTCTAAGCTTCACATGATCCTCCATTAAATACGACGTTGGTCTGAGCGAAAAGCCATTTCAAGGCAGAAGATCCTATACCTGATCCGTCTAATGAAAAGTTTAAGGAGGTTGCATTTGCACACTTTCAACAGACCATCGGCAACTCATCTGTTGGACTTAATGGAAAGTAATGCAAGCATGACTTGGCTAATTGACTATGGCCACTAATCTTGAATGGAAATGGGGTTGTCTACTGTCGCTTTAGTAGTCTACAACCTCCCACTACGAAACTGCGTAAGAAATTCATACACAGTGATCAAAATTTGACCTCAACAGATTTTGCTAATGTACCCAAAGATCTCTCCACAGCTCTCTAGTGATCTCAAAACCAAAGCACTTAAAATTCTTAAAGTGGTCCTTACCTAAAGAGAGGCCAAAACAGCATAAACACCATCCCAGACGATATGTGGCAGAGCTTCCGACTCAGTTTCTGCACATCTTCAAACAAGTGGCTAATCGCAAGTGTCTCTACCCTAAAATAGAAAAATCTTTACATGAATCTTTTCATATAATCCTCAAATCAATCCTCAGTATTATTCTCAGAAAATTATAGTGTAATCATCAGTATTACCCTCACAAATTCAAAAAACCTATTCAACAATCTTAGGACGCAACTATTCCTATGATCACACATTGGAATTCTTTCAGGCATAAGAAAGTCATACAATAATGTGTCTCAACCTGATTTTAACACATGTTACATTACATTGGACACCATATCTTCCTCCATTTCCAAACCAATACCAAACCCTAAACCCAACCAATCTTGCTCGCAGACCATAAGTTCAAAAATAACCATGAAAAAACTAGAACTAGAACTAAACAGGGCAAAGTAATTCACACGTAATTCACCTTCTCAACAAGTTCCCTTTTCGCCAGCTCGTCAAAGAACTGCAGAATTCCGAGAGCTCCAGCCAGAGTCACCGCCGCAGCCACGAAGTCAGACGCATTGAGGCCTTGGACAGTCACCGGAACAGGAGCACCCAGATTAGGTGCCGTCACCAAACCCGAGCTCCACAGCAATGCAGCTGATGAGGCTTTCCTCCAGTCTCCAGTTTCTCGTGAACACAAACTCTCCCAACAATCTCCCAACAATCTCCTCCAAATCTCAGAAAAAACTTTCCTACTGGAACCTAAATTTGATTGTTCACATGACGGCGAAACCTCCTCACCAACAACATCAAAACTTCTCCCTCTGGAACCTAAATTCGGATGATGACATAATGGCGAAATCTCCTCACCAGCAAGCTCAAAATCTCCTCCAGAGCTTGCATAAATACTCAACCCAACCTGGTGAATTCTCCCAATTCTTCCACCATTTCTCCGCAAATGCGCACCGAAGTCTGACTCCCGAAAGAACAGCTTACAATCCCGGGAATAGCTCACTCTCGGCGACGCAAAAGAAGAGTAGTGCAGCTGCAGCGCCATGTGGGGATCAATGCAAACTTAACCAACAAGGAAAATACTGAAATTGTGGTAGCAATGGCTTGACTAAGCTTGAGCTAATGTTAGAATTGCAACATGATCTCGTTTATGAAGATTCTTCTTCTTCTTCCTCATGGCACTGCTATTTGCGTGCAGAATTGGCCGTGGGCACCGCAATGGGTGTGAGTCTGTCCGCGCACCTTCTAAGCTCTGGGAGCTTCTTGCGGGGGTACTGTGTACTGTAGGGAATGTTTGGATGATGAACATTTGAGGGGTGAGTGAGAAATGGGTTTTGAATTTCACGGCCAGTTAGATCCTGACACTTGTCGGCGAGCTTGTCGGACATCAAATTCTCATCCAGACCGTTTGTTTCTCTTCACATCTGGAAAGGGAACTGCGCAGGGAACTGGGCAGGGAACGGTAAGCCTTGGGTTGGCCTCAGCGCACTAAAAAAGAGATACATAAAACGAATAAGGGCTCGTTTCCATTGGAAACTAGAATGGAGACCAATCCAGGTTGACCACGGGTTGACTGCAGAAAAAACTCTAAAATCTTGGTCTCAAGTACATTTTTGAAAGCAAAGGGTCCGGAAGGTCCAGTTCTCTTTCCATTTTGCAGAGCTAGAGGTTCAGGTCTGGACCCCTCCAACCCCCATTGGAAATGGGCTCTAACTTGGGCAAGGAACTCGGCAGGCAACAATAAGCCTTGTGTTGGCTTCAATGCACTAAAAAAGAGAAACCTAACACAAATAACTTAAGCATTTCAACTTGTCATATATGGGAAATTTGTTGAAAAATTGGGCTCATTGTGTACAAAAATAAGGATGAAGAAGAATGAAAAAAAAAAAAAAAAATTTAAATTCTTCAATAATAAATATTTTATTCAATATCAATGTATCATAGCATCACTTAAATGGTTAGTTTTGGAACTTGTTCCTAATCAAGTGTGCATCCTACAACTTGATACTATGAATAGACAAGAAGAGAGATAAGTGGATGGGAAGATCAAAAGAGAAAATTATTTTCAATCAACAATATAGCATCCAATTGTATACCCAAGTGTATACCACTATTAACAGGGCACCCTATTGCGCCGTTACAAGGGAACTCTCCATTTTAGATATCTCTACCTCAGCAAATATTGGGAGGGACCAAGTCACAATGGGCCAATTTGTGAGAGAGTGATATATTGTCTCAAATAAAAGCAAATGGAACTATGAACCTAAGTTAGGAGGTCCATAAAGTGACCATTTACTAGTTGATTGCAATTCTAGGGAAGATAAACTCCTTGAAATATATATTCTATAAATTTCTTTTGATGAATAAATAGAACTAGCATCTAGAACAAGTGTTTTCATTTTTTTTTAACCTTGTAGAATTAGTTCTGAATTTTTGAAGCAAGAAATTAAATAGCATAGAGCTCAATAAATAATTTTGTTCACTCTTAATACATTCAAAATTCTAATGTATACCTCTTTATTAAGGATGCTTTTAGAACTTGTGTCCTTTATGGACCATCCACCCACTACAAGAGAAAGGGGTGTTTTAAGTAGTGTCCTAGACATCATGTCTTTTAAGTAACGTCTTTTAAGTAAGGTTTTAAGTAAAATTTTACTAAAAAGACAATCTTTTTAGTAAAATTTTACTTAAAACCTTACTTAAAAGACGTTACTTAAAAGACATGATGTCTAGGACACTACTTAAAACACCCCTTTCTCTTGTAGTGACCTTAATTGTAAGTTACAACAAAAGATAAGGATTTAAATTGCATATTGCTCAAGTAGAAATCAAGTATAACATAAATGAGCCTCTTTGTGTTATTTTAAATTATATTGATCCATTTGGACTAAATAGCTAACCATTAAAAAAAAAAGCTTTGGAGGATTCCAAGCGGGTTTCACATGGAATTGACAAAAAGTTGACCACAAAAATCTCGAAGCTCCTATATACTTATACTTATATCATATATCCCTAAACTCAAGCCCAAGTTGATTGGAGATGATAAATTGCCTAAAAAAATTACACTAATAATGACGTGTTTGCAATACTATCCTACGTAGATTCTTGTCTAAAATGTCAGTTCCATAAACATCAAATCCTATAGTCAATTTTGAACACTTTTGTTTTTATCTCTTCAAAAGTTCATAGTTTATTTATATGATGTCTCAAAAGTGCATACAAAGATAATTTAGCATCTCATTTTATTCCAAGCAAGATTCAACAAAAATATTTACAATTTTAATAATGAAAATAAGATCAAATTCTTATTATTCAAGCAATTATAGATGCAATTAGTAAATTAAATATCCTTCATTTTAGAAACTATTCTTCTCTCTCTCTCCCTCTCTCTTTCTCTCTGGTAAATTACTTGCTTATTTTTTAGTGGCAATAATTTAAATCTAATGTTCTCACTAGTTGTTACCATTGTTGCTATGGCAAGCTAGGTCACATTAGTTGATTTGGAAGGGGTCTAGAGGGCCATTTCGGGCCTGTTCCTGGCGCTGTTCCCCCGGCAGCAAAAGAACGGCCGATGTTAGAAAAAAAAAATGAAAAATGAAAAATCTTAAAATGAAAAAACAAGATGAACAAATTTTTATTTTTTTGAAATTTTTTTTTGTATGACGTGGCAGTCTCTGTGCCATGTCACGCAGCTGCTGCGGCACAGTTCCAGACAACTTCAGACTCTGGAAACCATGGGGAACCCGCCGCCCTCCACAGAGGCTGAAAAACATGTAATGTACCTAAGCATGGCCTTTGGCATGCCATATTGATAAGTCCTACTAATAAAATATACTTTATGGTACAATCCTTAAGTTATTTTATGGGATTTATATACCTTGACTCCTTGGTGAGTACCAACACGCTCATGGTCACAGGACAAGAGCTGGAGTTGTACACCACGGTAGCTCATAACACAACACCCTCTGTTAAATCCTACATTATACACTCAAAGGTACAGGACCAACCAATGCCATACTCACAAATGGTTGGTCCGGATCACCTGGTAGTGATGATCATGACCCAAGTTGGAATGTCAAAATCACCAATTGGAAAATGCACCCAATGGGACAAGAACTGCATTGTAGCACATTACATCTGCATAGCACCATTGACTCCTTTCGTGAAGCTCGCCAAGAACCAGGCATGCAAGCTCTGCGTGTTGCCAACTACGTTACTTTGAGCATGATCACCTAGTTGTGCGTAGCAGGTGGGATGGCGTCGTCTCAACAACAAGGAACCCATACGGCTTCAACTAAAGAACAGGTTTTGCATACAGAGAGTTACAGCTACAGTAGTTTTGTATGGTGACGAAGTTGCAGTTTAGTCACATGCATGCCTTGCTTTGATTTTTGTGTTTAAATTAGGTGACAAGGATAACAACTCGAAAAGGCTCTGAAGACACCTCGCACACGACCAGAAACTAACTTCGTGTTTGTTTTGTAGCCATGGGTGGAGGTGAGGAGCTTTCCTTCCAATTTTCACGCAAAAAGCTTCGAGACATTAATTTCTCTAGTTTCTATCAAACTCTCCTATTTATGATACTTACTTCTCCATGCTCTGGAGGAAGCCTGGTTTTTTGTCATATACATGTGTGCATCAATTCTACAAGTTTGTGTAACAGGTGTTTGAAGCTTGGTTTCAATAATCAGTAGTTGCATTCCTTAGCTGTGGATTTGGCCGTATGAAACATTGACCTAGCTAGTTTTCTTCTCGAAGCTCCTTGTTTAAGTCATCACACAGTTTAGCATTACTTAGCTTATTCAACGTTGATGAAAATTGGTGTCATGTTATCAGCCATAACATGTAATATTCCCGCCCTCCCTCCAGACGGGTTTACAATGCTTATTGTTGAACATGATTACAGGATCTTAAAAAAAATTCTACTATATTGAGCAGTTTCAAATGACATGGTGGCACTTTGATAACATTGTGCTTGCTACCGGATGTATTCTGACTTGGTTGTAAATGATTATTGTATTTCTAGAATTGCCTGATAAAGGGTGTATAATGTACTAAACTGTACTATATGCGCTCTCTCTCTTACTTGAATATTCATGTCAAGTTCTAAAAAAGCAAATCCACATTTTACTGTATAAATTATGTGTTGTATGAAGTCATTCTATGAGATGTACAAGCTATTAATATAATTACCATAATAAATAAAAATGAATGAAGATATAAAGTGTCAAATAACAATAATAGAAAAAAAATCTATAATTATATTCTTATGTAAAATAGAAAACTTGTTTAAAATTTTGTGTGAACATTTTATCAAAAAGAATGACTTCATACAAGAACGCTTGATTTTTTATGATTTCAATGTAATATGTGTTTTAGATTTATTTACATTATGTCAATGTCATCTGCAAATTTTATCACTTGGAAGATGTATTTATATTTAAAATCATATTAATAAAAACTACTTAGAAATTATTATGATTATTTTTTTCTTCTAAATGAAGATAAAACTAGGATTGATAGTTTACTAGATAAACAAAATAAGTTCAATTGTTTTATAAAATTACTTTTAGAAAACTCTTAAAAGTTATAAAGTAATAAATATCAATTGTTGTGCAAATACCATTTTAGAACATACAAATTTTAGTAAACCAAGTTTTCAAGAATTCATTTATTTTTTAAAAAAATATTCTCAAACAAACATTTTTACAATACATGTATATTTTAGATTTTATCAACCAATCATTACTGACAAGAATCCAAGATGTTCTGAAACTTATGATTCTCCAAAACAAATTTTCATGTTACATTACAAAATACAAATACTATAGAAATTCACAATTCTTTTAAAAAAATAGATAACTTAAGAAAATTCATAATAAAATAGAACAATAAAAAATGATGGATATGATTCAACAAATCTGAAAAAAAAAAATCCTCAAGAGAAAATTATGCCGCTTCTTCTAGTGGTGGCGATGATTCTTCAGAATTTGGTGCTGGTGATTCGGCCCTTGGACCTAATGTTAATATTGTTTCCTCAAGCTTTAAAACAGCTTGATCAACTAATGTTGGATTTGACCTAAAGTAATCATAAATATCATAAAATTAGTATATCATTTAAAACAATTAACCCTATCAACCCTTGAACAACCCTTGAACGACGGACTGGTAACCGTGGAAATCATGCATTTCAATATCGTGTGACTCGTCTACTTTGAAGTTTGAATAAGTCAAATATATTCATTGGAAGTCAAAGTACTATAGAAGATCTCTCTTTTTCACCCTTGATATCAAGGATGCTAATAATTGCGCTTTTGTCCTACAAAGAAAGATTCTTTATCATTCATCAGGCGCAAAACATCCTTGTCGACATTTAAGGGTTAATAACATCGTTGCGGACACTAAGTGACCAATGAATGACGAAGATTCTTTCTATGTAATACATGCTAAGTGCATGTGTTCATCCTTGGACTTTTGTGTGAAAAGGGGAGGTCTTGCAGAGTAGTTTGACCTTTAATGAATGCTCTTGGTTGTTGTTTTTAAGCAAATGAATGACACAAGTACCACAAAGGATGATATCTATGGTGACCAACTCATCCTTCTATGGGGTTTACAAGAATGATGAAAATACATACTGAATATTGATTTCTAAATGGTGTGGTTTGAAATATATACATACAAGGCTATTATATGTAGAGGCATCCTAAACTGAAGCATCAAATGATTGTGATCTACAATATTAAAAATATTTGCCAATACTTTTGCTCTTTTCATATGCCTAACAAACTTAATTTTATATGATGCAAAAATTGATAGAACACATGATATTAAAACGTTAGTGCTATGAATGGTTTACCATATTTAAAGGATTGATTAATTGGCATGAAAGGAGAGTAAAGAAGGCTTACTTGTTGCTTTTGTAGCAATTATATATGATGTACTATTGGTTGTGGCAATAGCGCAAGGCATACTAGTCTCTATTGTTAAAAATGACCTAATTTTTACTAGGTCTTGTTGGCAATTGACAGAAGGTTCCATATGAATCAACTGTGAATTTTCAAAGCATTCATCACAGATAACACAAAATCAACCCTAGTCTTTCATATTCACACCATATATTTTTTTTTTGGCAAGAATCTATAAGAAAAGGGTTTTGCAACAAAATTCCAATTAGTTGTAATTACTCTATACTAAGGTAGGAGTACTACCCATTCATGCTATTGATCTAATTGTGACTTAGAGTATGATGCCACCAAGATTTCAAAACAACAAAATAATTTAAAAAAAGATTGTTGTTGTACGTGTGTGTCAATTAGGTTAGCAAATCTTAACCCTATAATGTCGCTTCCAACACTAAGTGTTTGATGGATGACAAAGAATAAATTTATGTAAGACAAAAGAGCAAATGTTAATCCTTGGAATTTTGTGTGAAAAACAAAGGTGGGGCTTGCACAATAATTTGACTTCCAATGAATTACATTGGTTTGTTATTTAAGCAAATGATTCACACAGTACCCAAAAGGATGGTTTCCACGGTGACTAGCCCCACATTCTAAGATTAAAGCATTCATAATAGGTGTAGTTACCCCATGATTGCTTGGTATATTTGAATCTCGTTCAAACATTATCTTGTAATTATTTATATGCATCAACAAATGATTTTTATTTCTTATTTTTTTCTGCAAATTAATCAATGTGGTAAAACTTCTTATGAGTAGGGTTGGGTTATTAGTATTGACATCAAACCTGACAAGTTCACCAAGGTTTGTTTGGATTTTGTTGAATTTTTCAAATGGATCAATTTCCTCAGGAGGCAAGCCTAGAGCTGCTCTCCGTGTGGCTTCTGCAGCAGCTTTTTCGGCTGCCCGCTCTTTTTCGATTATTAACACTCGATTTGAAAGAAGGTCTAATTTGATATTGAAATCTTTCTGGAGGGCTTCCTTGCCCACTTTTATAAATTCGTAAACTGCAACTATGTCAGCCTGTTTTCACAACAATTTTACATTAAATTGTACCAATCAATTATTAATTGATTTCTATTCAAAAGAAAAATTGAAAAAATATAAATGTATTTTATACATATTTTAAAGAAAATTGAATTATTTACTTTTATTTTTGTTGTTGTTGCAAATAGAAGATCAAATTTTCCAGCAACGTATTTTCCTTGCTCAGCTAATTTTATTTGAACTATGGATGGTGGTTTTGTTTCACTTGGTTCTTCTTTCTTTTCTTCACCTTCTTCACCTTCACCTTCTTCTTCATCAGACATTTTATTGCTTTTTCTTAAATGTTAAACAAAATACCTATTTAATCATATTTTGATGATAAGTTCAATCCATTGAAAAAAATTAAGAAATATAATTAAATTCTATCGAGACCTTTTTTTCTCATATAATTATGCACATTTTTGTCTTCAGTAGTGTTTTATGAGCCATTATTATACGTATTTTATTGAAAATTTGACATACATCTAATTGAACTTTGACCCATAATTATGAGAGCCTCTCTAGAAATAAATAAAGTGATGAGTTTGGGTCGTAGCTTTACACGCCAATGCTCAAAACTTGATTTACTCCAAATTAAATGGAGATGTCTCAAATTAAGTCAAGTTATTTAATCTCTATTTCAATTTGTTGAAATAATGTGCTTCTCAACAATTTTGAAGAAATTTGGTTCAAATGTTTTAAATCATTCAAATTTCAATAATTACCATAAACTAGTTTCATAAGCTTGTTTCAATAAAATTTCTAAATCTCTAAATTTGAAAGGAGTTAATAATATATGTAATTCACATAAGATAAAAAAAAAATATTAAGTACATAGAATTACTCATTTAACATGCTACAATTTGATGCAATTTTTTTTTTATGATATTTGATTCTCTACTTAAGAAAATTGCATCTAAAATATGTTGATAAATATATTTGTATTGATGACTCTTTGCAACATATTTGTTTGAAGTTTGAAGTTTATAATTGACTACTTTGATTTCTATTACAATATCATTAAATGAAATGTGTAGATTTGAAGTTTAAGATAAATTGAAATTTATTACTTTGATTTCCTATAGAATATTGTTAACCTTGAAAAGGTAAAATCTATCAATAATGTAAGCACTTTTACATCTTAAAGAACCCTAGAAGTTATTCATTGAATACTTTCTATCCTTGAGAACATTACATTTTCACTACATTTCTTTGGCTAAAATAGATTTTGAAATCTAACTTAATTTGTGCAAGCACATGTGTTGAATAGTTTCAATATTTGGAAATTCATTGTCATATATTTTTCCATCCATAGGTATTGTGTATTAATCCTTGAGTACACAAATGAAAAATATTTAAAATAATTAAAAAATCACAATAAACCAAACATCATTTACAAAAATTTCTATCATTTTTTCAAGGAGACTCAAAGATATAATTCTGGGTTTTTTCCATTCGTCGGCACTAAGGTATTATATAACCTATTTTGGACAATGCTATGTGTTTTAGCATACATCTTATTGAACAATGGTACGGGGATAATTTTTTCTAGTTAGGGAATAGAAATAATAAAGATTGCACTAGTTTTTGCTAATTTTTCATCAAGTTTGGAATTAGTAAAAATTAAGGACATGTAGATTATAGTCCAATTTGTTTGCAATATATAGGTGAATCTATTTTCAAAAGTACAAAATTAAAATGTATTCTTGTGTTATTTGACAACAAAGTTGCTAAACTATATCAGATTTCCCTCATTCATGAAAATAGGTCACCCTATCAAATGAACAAATGGGGCCATTCTTTGAAATAGGTGACATACCTTAGGGTTGTGTTTGGTGATAAGGTAGACCAACCCAATTCCGTTCATTGCTCAACTTTGTTAGTTTTGGCCCCATTTTTGTCCCAAAAAACATCCAAATCCATTCATTTTTTTGACAAAATCAATGCATTAACACCTACAAGGGAAACATGTCAATCCTTTATTTGACAATTCTTAAGTGCCATTAGATACATAGAAAGGTGGTTATGGATTGTTTATCAAATGTTTATGACTATTCTAAGGACAGTTTTGTAATTTTAGGGCAAACCACTTTAAAATTTCATAGAAATTATAATTTTAATTAGAAAAGTATAATGCCACTTGGGTATGAATCATGAAACAAGCACACACCTCTAAAAAATATGTGTCCCACTTGGAGTTGGCCCCAAGATATTCAAATTGCAAATCAAGGTGGTAATAGGCTTATCTACCTTAACTTAGGTTTACCTTGGAGGTAAGGAGAGACACCAAGTGGAACCATCAACTTTCCAATTTTCCCAAAATCCTTCTTGAGATTTCTTCAACGCCCCCGGCTACTCACGTATTACAAAATTTTCCTAAAAACTTCTACATTGAACATAAATTGGATGAAGTAGACTTTTCAAAACATTCTTCATCCACTACCAAATGATTACTGGTATGCCCCCCTTCTTGGCGTATTACAAAATTCTCCTTGAAACTTCCACAATGAATATAAATCGAAGGAAGTGAACTTTTCAAATCATTCTTGATCCACTACCGAATGGTTACTAGTATGCCCCTTCTTGACGTGTTACAAAATCATCCTTGGAGCTTCCACTGCAATGAATATAAATTGGATGAAGTGGACTTTTCAAAACATTCTACATCCACTATGGGTGCATGGGCATCCCCTTCTCCAGTGGCAAAAGAAGCGAAAGCAAAGTGAGAAGCCGGGAGCTTCGAAAAGGACTCCAGCTGTGTGGCTCTCCCGCCTGCCCCCTTCCCAGCCACCACAGGATAGTGCTTTCCCCAAAACGCCCCTGCCATTCGCGACCACCCCACACAATCAAACGTGGCAGAAACTCTCGACCAATGACAGACCCCGCTTCCGCCAGCTCAGATCCTGCCCGTCCCATAGCGGGCAGCAGCGCTTTATTTCGGCCATGACCGCGACCTGCGCTCTCACTCCGTGCTGCAGATAGAACTCTCGCTTCGCGTGCAGCTCTGCGTCCATTCACTCTCCTCACTCGATCACGTCGTTGCTTCGACGAGTTGCTTGTTGCGATCACTCCGCCAATTCCATCGTCGCCGACGCAATGGCCGCCGTCGCCATGTCCTCGAGCGTCGCAGCCCTCAAGCAGTCCGTGAGCGTGGGCAAGTCGGAGTTCTGCGGCAATGCGTTGAAGCAGCAGACCGCGGCCTCCCGCGGCCAGAGCAATGTCGCCTTCGCCGTGCGCGCCGCGGGCTACACCGAGGAGCTCATCGCCACCGCGGTACGTTTTCGCCTGAGCCACTCTATCTTGGTGTTGGCGCCAATGCTTGTTGTGACTTTTGCAATTCGGAAGAATGTGTGCGGACGTGATTTGAGTGCAATGCTTGTTGCGAAATTTCGAGTTGGAAATGTTTCGTTTGTTGGGTGCGAACGTGCTGAACCGAGTTCGATAGGGTTGGTAAATTTTGGATGCAACGGATGAGAACGTGAAGCGATGTACAGTCCTCTATGTAGGTTTGAATTGCGACCCTGTATGGTCCCCGCGAGCCGACATAGCCTGCGGCGATTGTTTGTAGCAATTGGTGAGGGGTAGTGAGCGAGTGTCTCTACGCCATGTGATAACAATGAATGGCCCCGGTGAACAAATTGGTGGTCATTGGTTAGGCGCATTGGCAGCTGGCAGTGCGGAAGACGGAAACCAAGGCATGCTCCTTGCGCGCATTGGCAAGTCGTAGGTCTTGTAAGTGTGGCTTGGAAATGAAATTCGGTTTCCATGGCCGGTCCATGGAAATCGGATGATGATCCGTGTGCATGAGTCGTGCATGTGCCGCGCG
The DNA here is from genome assembly GCA_951230915.1 of Antitrichia curtipendula. NCBI lineage: Eukaryota > Viridiplantae > Streptophyta > Bryopsida > Hypnales > Leucodontaceae > Antitrichia > Antitrichia curtipendula. Next base: position 37,885,297 of record OX579633.1, read on the forward strand.
GTGTCTGAATTAGACGTGCTGAATTTTGGCGCTGTGCAGAACAAGATCGCCACCAAGGGTCGGGGCATCATGGCCATGGACGAATCCAACGCCACGTGCGGTCTGCGTCTGGCGTCCATCGGGCTGGAGAACACGGAAGCCAACCGTCAGGCGTACCGTCAGCTGCTGGTGAGCACGCCGGGTCTGGGCGAGTACATTTCCGGCGCCATCCTGTTCGAGGAGACTCTTTACCAGAACACCACCGAGGGCAAGAAGATGATCGACGTGTTGTCGGAGAACGGCATCATCCCCGGCATCAAGGTGGACAAGGTAGGGCACGGAATTCCTTCCCTCTGCTTCAGCGTTTGCGTTGAGCTAGGTTGTCCGGGACGAACGGTGACTAATTATGTCTACTTGTGGTTTGCAGGGTTTGGTGCCTTTGACGGGCTCCAACAACGAGTCTTGGTGCCAGGGCCTGGACGGTTTGGCTTCGAGGACCGCCGCTTACTACAAGCAGGGAGCTCGTTTCGCCAAGTGGTGAGTGTCTGGGCCTGGAGCGTGGGCTGTTGTGGCATTTCTTTTCGATTGATGCGTTTTGCAATGGGTCAGGAGTTGGACTTCGTGAGTGACATGTGTGTTGGTTGAGCAGGAGGACTGTGATCAGCATTCCCAACGGTCCTACTGAGTTGGCCATCACCGAGGCCGCGTGGGGCCTGGCCCGTTACGCGTCCATCTGCCAGGACAACGGTTTGGTGCCGATCGTGGAGCCCGAGATCCTGTTGGACGGCGAGCACGGCATCGACCAGACTCTGGAGGTGGCTTCCCGTGTGTGGTCGCGTGTGTTTTACTTCCTTGCGGAGAACAACGTGGTGTTGGAGGGCATTTTGTTGAAGCCGAGCATGGTGACCCCCGGCGCCGGGTGCCCTGAGCGGGCGTCGCCCGAGAAGGTGGCCGAGTACACTTTGAATATGTTGAAGAGGCGCGTGCCGCCCTCCGTTCCCGGAATCATGGTACGTGCTTGCGTTCCCTCTTGTGAGAATGTTGCACAATTTTGGCTTTCGTTTTTGAGGCAGCGGATTGTCTGGAACGGCGAAGGCGTGGAATGTCCTTGGCGTGGAATGCCTGTCGTGTATGTGATAGTGAATCCAGTGAATCAGCGGTATGCAGTGACGGTTTGGTCGGGTGAGCTAAAGGGAGTGCGTGTGTCTGGTTGTGCAGTTTTTGTCCGGAGGTCAATCCGAGGTGGAGGCGACTTTGAACTTGAACTCGATGAACCAGAGCCCGAACCCGTGGCACGTGTCTTTCTCGTACGCGCGCGCTCTTCAGAACTCCGTGTTGAAGAGTTGGAAGGGTCAGCCCGAGAACGTGGAGTCCGCCCAGAAGGCTTTGTTGGTCCGCGCCAAGGCCAACTCTTTGGCCCAGATCGGGAAGTACTCGGAGGAGGGTGAAGCCGAGGAGGCGAAGCAGGGCATGTTCGTGAAGGGCTACACGTACTAGAGATCCATCTATTGATACTGGCGTGCGAACGATTGTGGGCGGAGGTCGCGTCTATTGTAGATTAAAAAGCTTTAGGTGTATCGGGGTAAGTAACTTAAGTAGGAGGTGCGTTAGTTTGGCCGAGTGAGGGCTTTTCGTTTATTAAGAGATCGAAGCATCTGCGGTGCAGATAATAAAGCTGCTGACTCTGTGAAATTATACAGATCTTCGTGCACACAGTTTGAGAGTCTCCTTGGCAATTCGTGAGTTGGCTTCGTCTGATGAGAGCTTCTAATTAAGTAGGCTATGTCGACAAGAAAGGCGACTGGTCTTGTCATCATGAAGATCGATGGTTCTTTGCACCTTGTGGTGAACTGCCGTGTTTGGTGGTGAGTGTTGTCGCCGGATTTTCTTAAGAGAGATCATTTGTATGTCGAAATTTGCATCAGGGGCTTACGTTGCAATTATCTGGAAAGTGCGGAGCTTGGACAGGAAGTTAAGAAATTCTTGTGGTCGCCGTAGTTCTTTTTTGGGTGCAACCTGTGGCAGAGCACTGTTGGTTGCTGGATGTATTTCTTTTGTTGATACTTCGTGCAGAGTTTATTACCGGTTTCTGCTTCTTCTCTTGCTAATTCTATTAGCGTATTTGATTACATGCTTGACTCTAAAATTATCCCAGTTCTTTTGAAATTGTGCGGGAACTTCTTCAAGCTGTTATACATTGTAGTATTTTAGATAAGTGGCGGACTTTTACATTAAAAATGCTGATTTTGGGCGTGATTCTGTTGGTGTAGGTTGAAAATCCAAATTTAAATATTTAAGTAACGCTTTAGAACGGTTTGAATTGGAAAGAGAAAAGGGAAGGAAGAGAGGAAGTAGAAGAATGGCTCAGGATAATTGATCTGCCCAAACCTGGCAACTGTTAGAAAATCTAGTCACATTGGTATTTGTAAAACTAAGGTTTTGCTTGTTGGGTGGCCTTCCATGAAAGTGTGGAGAATTATGAAATCCGAAGTGTTTAGAAATTCACTCTATTATACAGTGTTGATGTCAAGTAATAAAACATAGTATACATTGTATATTTTGTGACCTTCTCTTGAGAGGTTGCATTAGCATTTGAGCAATGATTTCTAATATAAAATTATCTTAATTTTTGTTGAGTCTTTGCTAGCATTTGAAAGGTTATTTGAATGCATCTCAACATGTTTTTATAGGAAGTGAATGAATAAATAATGAATTTGTAAACACCTACTATTATAGGTTCCTATGTTGTTAGTTATAATGACAACTATCTCCTCTCTATTGTAATTTGACACTATTTTAATTTTTGACTTCCAAAGTGGGATATTGAAGTGGTCACTTGAGAAATCACTTGAACAAAGGACCTTTCCTCAATGCCTTTTATAAAATTGCTTTCATATTTCATTGTATCATCCTTGTGTCCAATTGAAAGATACAAGATCAACCTTCTAATTAAAAGATAGTTCACTTTAGCTTATGCTTTATGGTCTATATTTCTATTATCCTTGTCCCTTATGTTATATATCATATTTGTTCTAAAATATACTATGCCCTATGTCCTCTATTGTATACAAACTATCTATTCACTATTGTAATATCTCCTGCATCTATATCCAATGGTACAACAGAAGATGTTAAATATGGCCAAACAAGCTCCCAAAACAAGAAAACAAGACAAAGGAAAAGAAGTAGAGCTCAAAACCAAAGATAGTTGTGCTCATGAAAATCAGGAAGTAAATAGATGAGAGCCGCTTAGAATAGAATAGCTGCTTGATTGCTTTCAAATTTCATATCACTATTGATACTTAGGTAGATAATTACGACAGTCAAAAACACTATACCCTGATTCATTTCAATCCAGCTTTATGCGCACATATGGT
>OX579633.1:37888852-38158469 GCA_951230915.1 Antitrichia curtipendula
GGCTCAGGATAATTGATCTGCCCAAACCTGGCAACTGTTAGAAAATCTAGTCACATTGGTATTTGTAAAACTAAGGTTTTGCTTGTTGGGTGGCCTTCCATGAAAGTGTGGAGAATTATGAAATCCGAAGTGTTTAGAAATTCACTCTATTATACAGTGTTGATGTCAAGTAATAAAACATAGTATACATTGTATATTTTGTGACCTTCTCTTGAGAGGTTGCATTAGCATTTGAGCAATGATTTCTAATATAAAATTATCTTAATTTTTGTTGAGTCTTTGCTAGCATTTGAAAGGTTATTTGAATGCATCTCAACATGTTTTTATAGGAAGTGAATGAATAAATAATGAATTTGTAAACACCTACTATTATAGGTTCCTATGTTGTTAGTTATAATGACAACTATCTCCTCTCTATTGTAATTTGACACTATTTTAATTTTTGACTTCCAAAGTGGGATATTGAAGTGGTCACTTGAGAAATCACTTGAACAAAGGACCTTTCCTCAATGCCTTTTATAAAATTGCTTTCATATTTCATTGTATCATCCTTGTGTCCAATTGAAAGATACAAGATCAACCTTCTAATTAAAAGATAGTTCACTTTAGCTTATGCTTTATGGTCTATATTTCTATTATCCTTGTCCCTTATGTTATATATCATATTTGTTCTAAAATATACTATGCCCTATGTCCTCTATTGTATACAAACTATCTATTCACTATTGTAATATCTCCTGCATCTATATCCAATGGTACAACAGAAGATGTTAAATATGGCCAAACAAGCTCCCAAAACAAGAAAACAAGACAAAGGAAAAGAAGTAGAGCTCAAAACCAAAGATAGTTGTGCTCATGAAAATCAGGAAGTAAATAGATGAGAGCCGCTTAGAATAGAATAGCTGCTTGATTGCTTTCAAATTTCATATCACTATTGATACTTAGGTAGATAATTACGACAGTCAAAAACACTATACCCTGATTCATTTCAATCCAGCTTTATGCGCACATATGGTCATGCAACTGCTGATCAACAGAAAATCTTGACTTATTTCAAAGACACTGAGCGCCCTACCCAAAAGTCCACTACCCTCGTGTGGGAAAAGGCGAAAGCGAAGCAATCATACCAGTAGGCCATCGAACATACCATGCTCGAAAGATCAAATTACATCCGGCGCCATAGAAAGCTATCCAAAAGGGTTTCAACCAACAAACACGGCAGTTCACCACAAGGTGCAAAGAACCATCGATCTTCATGATGACAAGACCAGTCGCCTTTCTTGTCGACATAGCCTACTTAATTAGAAGCTCTCATCAGACGAAGCCAACTCACGAATTGCCAAGGAGACTCTCAAACTGTGTGCACGAAGATCTGTATAATTTCACAGAGTCAGCAGCTTTATTATCTGCACCGCAGATGCTTCGATCTCTTAATAAACGAAAAGCCCTCACTCGGCCAAACTAACGCACCTCCTACTTAAGTTACTTACCCCGATACACCTAAAGCTTTTTAATCTACAATAGACGCGACCTCCGCCCACAATCGTTCGCACGCCAGTATCAATAGATGGATCTCTAGTACGTGTAGCCCTTCACGAACATGCCCTGCTTCGCCTCCTCGGCTTCACCCTCCTCCGAGTACTTCCCGATCTGGGCCAAAGAGTTGGCCTTGGCGCGGACCAACAAAGCCTTCTGGGCGGACTCCACGTTCTCGGGCTGACCCTTCCAACTCTTCAACACGGAGTTCTGAAGAGCGCGCGCGTACGAGAAAGACACGTGCCACGGGTTCGGGCTCTGGTTCATCGAGTTCAAGTTCAAAGTCGCCTCCACCTCGGATTGACCTCCGGACAAAAACTGCACAACCAGACACACGCACTCCCTTTAGCTCACCCGACCAAACCGTCACTGCATACCGCTGATTCACTGGATTCACTATCACATACACGACAGGCATTCCACGCCAAGGACATTCCACGCCTTCGCCGTTCCAGACAATCCGCTGCCTCAAAAACGAAAGCCAAAATTGTGCAACATTCTCACAAGAGGGAACGCAAGCACGTACCATGATTCCGGGAACGGAGGGCGGCACGCGCCTCTTCAACATATTCAAAGTGTACTCGGCCACCTTCTCGGGCGACGCCCGCTCAGGGCACCCGGCGCCGGGGGTCACCATGCTCGGCTTCAACAAAATGCCCTCCAACACCACGTTGTTCTCCGCAAGGAAGTAAAACACACGCGACCACACACGGGAAGCCACCTCCAGAGTCTGGTCGATGCCGTGCTCGCCGTCCAACAGGATCTCGGGCTCCACGATCGGCACCAAACCGTTGTCCTGGCAGATGGACGCGTAACGGGCCAGGCCCCACGCGGCCTCGGTGATGGCCAACTCAGTAGGACCGTTGGGAATGCTGATCACAGTCCTCCTGCTCAACCAACACACATGTCACTCACGAAGTCCAACTCCTGACCCATTGCAAAACGCATCAATCGAAAAGAAATGCCACAACAGCCCACGCTCCAGGCCCAGACACTCACCACTTGGCGAAACGAGCTCCCTGCTTGTAGTAAGCGGCGGTCCTCGAAGCCAAACCGTCCAGGCCCTGGCACCAAGACTCGTTGTTGGAGCCCGTCAAAGGCACCAAACCCTGCAAACCACAAGTAGACATAATTAGTCACCGTTCGTCCCGGACAACCTAGCTCAACGCAAACGCTGAAGCAGAGGGAAGGAATTCCGTGCCCTACCTTGTCCACCTTGATGCCGGGGATGATGCCGTTCTCCGACAACACGTCGATCATCTTCTTGCCCTCGGTGGTGTTCTGGTAAAGAGTCTCCTCGAACAGGATGGCGCCGGAAATGTACTCGCCCAGACCCGGCGTGCTCACCAGCAGCTGACGGTACGCCTGACGGTTGGCTTCCGTGTTCTCCAGCCCGATGGACGCCAGACGCAGACCGCACGTGGCGTTGGATTCGTCCATGGCCATGATGCCCCGACCCTTGGTGGCGATCTTGTTCTGCACAGCGCCAAAATTCAGCACGTCTAATTCAGACACCGCGCGGCACATGCACGACTCATGCACACGGATCATCATCCGATTTCCATGGACCGGCCATGGAAACCGAATTTCATTTCCAAGCCACACTTACAAGACCTACGACTTGCCAATGCGCGCAAGGAGCATGCCTTGGTTTCCGTCTTCCGCACTGCCAGCTGCCAATGCGCCTAACCAATGACCACCAATTTGTTCACCGGGGCCATTCATTGTTATCACATGGCGTAGAGACACTCGCTCACTACCCCTCACCAATTGCTACAAACAATCGCCGCAGGCTATGTCGGCTCGTGGGGACCATACAAGATCTTCACTGAAACCACCCTCCACGGGTTCGTCTTACTTTCTGTCCTCATCAGCAACATTCAAAATTCCTCAAACCTCTCTGTATCGTTCGGGATGTTCGCACCCAACAAATGAAACATTGCTAACTCGAAATTTCGCAACAAGCATTGCACTCAAATCACGTCCGCACACATTCTTCCGAATTGCAAAAGTCACAACAAGCATTGGCGCCAACACCAAGATAGAGTGGCTCAGGCGAAAACGTACCGCGGTGGCGATGAGCTCCTCGGTGTAGCCCGCGGCGCGCACGGCGAAGGCGACATTGCTCTGGCCGCGGGAGGCCGCGGTCTGCTGCTTCAACGCATTGCCGCAGAACTCCGACTTGCCCACGCTCACGGACTGCTTGAGGGCTGCGACGCTCGAGGACATGGCGACGGCGGCCATTGCGTCGGCGACGATGGAATTGGCGGAGTGATCGCAACAAGCAACTCGTCGACGCAACGACGTGATCGAGTGAGGGGAGTGAGTGGACGCAGAGCTGCACGCGAAGCGAGAGTTCTATCTGCAGCACGGAGTGAGAGCGCAGGTCGCGGTCATGGTCGAAATAAAGCGCTGCTGCCCGCTATGGGACGGGCAGGATCTGAGCTGGCGGAAGCTGGGTCTGGCATTGGTCAGGAGTTTCTGCCACGTTTGATTATGTGGGGTGGTCGCGAATGGCAGGGGCGTTTTGGGTAAAGCACTATCCTGTTGGGGGTATGTGGCTGGGAAGGGGGCAGGCGGGAGAGCCACACAGCCTTTGTTCTCTGCCTTTGAATGGCCTTTTGGCCCGGTGGTGCAACGGAACTGGCGTGCTAACCTTTTCACCGCTCACTCATCTCTGCCACTGGTTTCATCAACCCTGCTTGTGCCTGTTCTGGGTGGGGACTGGGAAGCTTTGATGCAACGGACAATAAGTGTCCAATGAATGACAAGGGATTCTCGAGTGTACAACAGAACTACAAGTATTCACCCTTGGAATTTTTTGTGGAAAGTGGAGAACATCTACAGCAGCTTGACATCCAATGAGTACTTTTGAATTTTATTTTTTTATTCCAATGACTCACAGTGCATGATTTCTAGGGTCATCCCCCGGGTCGTTCCAAGGTTAAAGGATGCGGCCCCCATGACCAAGGTAGTCACCAAAATGTTTTGATTATTGGACGTGTAGGTGCATTCTTTGTTCCTACAATAAACAATCAAGTCATTCATCAACCACTTTGGGGCCTCAATATTGTTTAGCCCTTGATCTTTAACCCTTAAACGACGGGCTCATAACCGTGGAATCCATCTGTTTTGACACCGTAAGAATTGTTGGATTAACATAATGCAAAAGCACTCATCGGAAGTCAAACTACTGTAGATGATCTTCCCTTTTCCCACAAAATTTGGAAGATGAATAGTTGCACTTCTATCCTACATAGGGAGATTCTCTTGTCATTCATCGGCCGCAAAACGTCCGCCTCGACGTTTAAGGGTTAAGCATTCCAGGGTTAAAGGATGCGGCCCCCATGACCAAGGTAGTCACCAAAATGTTTTGATTATTGGACCTATAGGTGCATTCTTTGTTCCTACAGTAAACAATCAAGTCATTCGTCAACCACTTTTAAGCCTCAACATTGTTGGGCCCTTGATCTTTAAACAACGAGTTGGTCATCGTGGAAATCATTTGTTTTGGAATTGTTGGCTTCAAAAAATGCAAAAGCACTCATTGGAAGTCAAACTACTGTAGAAGACCTTCCCTTTTCACACAAATTTTGGAAGATGAATACTTGCATTTCTGTCATGCACGGAGAGATCCTTTGTCATTCATCGGCCAAAAAACGTCTTCGGCGTCATTTATGGGTTAAAGGTTAAAATGGTAGGGTAGGTTTATACTATAGTCCAAGACCAAGAGGTCATGGGTTCAGAAAACCCACATTTTAGACTCAACAAACTCCTAATGGAATCTCAGTTGCTCATTAATTCTTAAAGTACAAGGGGGTGACTTTGGAAATCATCCCTTTTCAGTATTGTGTGAATAATTGGCTTAAGAAATAGCAAAAGCACTCATTGGAAGTCAAACTACTATAGAAGACCTCCTCTTTTTACAACAAAAATCCGAGGATGAATAATTGCACTTTTGTCCTACTACAATTATTCCTTGTCATCCATTGGATGTTTGGCATCCGTGTCGACGTTCAAGGGTTAAATTTTTTTTTTTTTGAAATTGGACCTCGACTCAAATATAAATGACTTGGGTTCAATTTGGTGTGTCTTTACTAAAATTAGGAGAGTTTTTTCTTGAACTTGGACCCGGACTTATGCCATAGGCTCAATAGTGGATCCAATGTAAGAAAATTGGGAGTTTTGAGAATAGAAATGAGCTGCCCAACAGAAATGCTTGAAAAAATAAATTAAATAAATAATTCTATTGGAATTTGACCCAACCCAGGAAATTGGCTCTATAGAATTGGTGTTCTCTTCTGAGTCCCTTGAGACCAAGTTTGGGGCCAAAAATTGCCCTCCAAATTTGCACCATATGGGCGCCATATTATTTCAACAAATTTTGGACCAGACCTTAGTGCAAGCACTTTGGATCCAATTTCCATCTTTAACCAATAAGATTGTTTAATTTCAAAGTTTATTGGACTTAGACCGTAGTGTAAATCCAGCCTAATCTATACTATGTAAATTAGTATTGTTTTTAAAAATTGCCCATAAGCTCAATCAGTTTACCTTTGGTAGCAATGAAGTTTAATTTTATAATCTATTGGATTATTTTTCATTGCTACTCAGCTACTATAGTAGAACTTCTAATAAGCAACATTCTTTCAAGTAGTAAAACTTTCTAAAGTAATATTGATTGTTGGTCTTGGCTTGGATTGCATATAAACATCATGAATGCAAATGATCCTCCCTTAATGTAATGTATTAAACCGATCCCAATCCTACAACTAGAAGTTTTACTATACTTAACCCTTGAGTGCCCCAGCGACAGGATCCCATCTCTCCAAATTTTAAAGATTTTCTTGTTTGACTACTCTAATCTTTTCAAAAGTACGGTTAAAGGACGTGTCCCTTGCTCTTGAGCTCTAGGCTTGTCTCCACTACCAATTGGTACTGTCAGTTTATATAGATCTCTTGTTAGGTGATAGTTTGATTGGAATTAGTTCACAAGGGTCTAGATTTAGTAGACATGCACTGGACGCTCAAGGACATGATACTTGGATGACACTTGGGTGGTGGTATTTGGATGATACTTAGGTAATAGTTGGGTAATATATTACTTTGGTGATGTTTGAGTGATATTTGGATAGAATTCATCGTTTAGCTAACTAAAGTGACTTTGGTGATTATTCCAAAAGTGGAATTTGCTATTACTTCCAACTATTTATTTCCTAAGTAGCAAAAATTCATGCATAATAATATCACTATTTTAACCTTCAAACAATGTTGAAGGCATTTAATGTCTTTTAGATGATTTTATAAAGATTTGTTGGATAGAAAAAAATAATACTCCATCCAAATTATTTAGAAGGTGTTGATTGAGTGCATTTTAAGTGAATACAATAGTATTGGATATTTCCTCAATATTGTATTATTGACTTTTCAAAAGAAGAAGATGCCTTAATGGCCATAGATCCCCCTTGTAGTGTATTTTAGTCACTTCTTGCTCTATACTCTTGACGTGAATTTAAACCTTAACAATATCTTTTTTTGAATTTGAGCCCAACTAATGAAATGAAGTTTATCAAGTTCAGTTTCTACTTTAATTCAAAAATTGGAAAAATTAGAAAAAATCAATATTTTATTGCAATTTGAACTTTGGACCTATGACCATGGATTGTTGATATTCTAATTTTAAAATAACACAACAACTTTGATTTATTCCATGCTATTATACACCATATTATACAGCTATGGTAATAATTTCAGATTTTTGAGCCATTACATGTTTTTCAGTCCTTGTAGAGGATTGCAAGTTCCCAAACTTTGGAACTGCCTCGAATTGCATCGCCATAGCTGCATGACTTGGTAGAGGGACTGCCATGTAATATTATTTTATTTTATTCTAAAAAAATAAAAATTTGTTCATCCTCTTTTTTCATTTTATTTCATTTTAAGGTTTTTTATTTGGGGGGGTGGGGGTTCAAATTTTTTTCTTCTGACAACAGCTGTTCTTTTATTGCCGGGGGAACAATGCCGGGAACAGGCCTGAAATGGCCCTGTAGACCCCCCAAAATCATGTAATGTTATTTTATATATGATATGAATTTTCTCCACTTTTTCTTTAAATAATTCACAATAATTTCAAATTATCACCAGAAAAAATTTAATTTTTATTACTCGTAGAAGATGTGTATTTTCATCTCTGGTAATAAATATAAAAAATTTCATTCATATATAGTTGCAAAATGGAAGCAAACAAAGTAAAGGATTGTGAGGCTTGGATGTAATTCAACCATTTTGTATGAATTGCACCAAGACCCTCAAAAACATTCACTATCTTCTTAATGAATGTTGGTTCTTTTATGGATTAATTTGCTTCTATATTAACCATGTATTGAAGAGATTCCTTGAGTCCAATTCAAATTTTTATGTTGTTTGTTGCCTTTAACTTCCAATTAGTAAGTATGATTTGTTAATTAATTAGAGTAGAGTCCATTGTCTTAGACTGTTCGTTTTCTACAAGTTCAAATTTTGATCGGTTTAAACATTTAGGTATATAATGGGAGATTTGGAGGTTGGAAGTTGATCATGGGTTTATCCAACTTGAAAGTTGTATAATAAACAATGTCAAATACATTTTATTAGATACAACAAATTCAAATGTACATTCAATTTCAAAAAATATGGAGGAATCTCACCATTGGATGTATAGAATAAGATATATGGAGGTTGAAAGGCGATCATGAGTCCATTCAACAATAAAAAGTATATGAGAAACAAATTATTAAAGTATTGTTTATTATATTTGTTGCAACCATGCAAATTTGAATGTACATTCAATTTCAAAAACTTTCTTGATCATAGTGTTCTTTCCATCTACTATCGAAAGGTATCCAAAGGGAAAGATTGAATAGCTTAAAATAAAGCATGAAGCTCAATAGGCTTCATTGGTATAAAATTTAAGCCTTGAGGTTATGCTAAGCTAAGCTTAATTTAATTTCCAAACGGATATCCATCCTCCAGGATTCCAGGCTTCACACTTTTCATGTGACGAGCGCAACCCCCACGTGTCAGGGGCTCAAGCCTCGGCCGAAGCGTGTTAGTAAGTTACGAATCCTCGGTCCTCGGTAGAGCATGTGCTTCCTATCGATGGAATTTAGGGTTGGGTGCTGAAGAAGAGCCCTCTGCCTTTGTGATTGATCGTTTTTCGAGGTCGAATCAGTTGTTGCTCTAATGATTTGAAGTGGATGTGGTTTCCGCTGCGGAGATCTCGTTTCAGGTGTGCGAGGCTTTGAATCGTGTTGTGAGTGGAAGTATCAGTGTATCGTTGGTGCTGTGTGCGGGTACTTGTCGGTGATTGTTGGCCATAAAAGTTGCATGGAAATGCTGGAACGGAGCTCACATTAGGATTTCCTGTGATCAGATTGTGTTGATTCTTTTCCTGAGAATGGCGTTTTCGTTGTTTTTGATGAAGCTTGGCAGTTCTCCTATTATTTTTTGTGGGTGGAACGCATTATTTGTAATTTGCATTACTGTTTGACAAAGCTTCGCTCCTTATCTAGAGCTGGTCGTTTTGAGTGGCATGGTCTGAAGGAGGACCGCAACTTTACCAAGTTCTGTAACGATCTGATGTGGACAAGGAGAGGATTGTTACTTTCCCGGAATTGGATTACTTATAATTTATCGATTTTAAACTGGATTACGGGAATAGTGACGTTCTCCGACTTCTAATTCAGTAACAATATTTCTGTGTTTTTAATCGTTTTTCAGTCTTTGTGCGGGTATTTACTGCTTGAGAACAGAATCGGAAATAACGTATTGCAAAGGCAATCAGAAACATCCAGTAACATAGAATTTTATAATTCAAGACTCATGTAGAATGGATCGAGGAAAGACTTCGCTAGGACAGTTCATGTGACTAGGTAGAGAATTCCTTATCGCCGTCCGGGACTGGCATTTTAGTTTCGTTGAGCTGCAAAGGTAATTTACATGAATAGAGTAGACTGCATGCTTTGATATCTTTGGAATGACTTGTCTTGCGGATTGGCAGGTGGTGAAAATGTTGGTATTTCGGAGGATCGGTTGGAGTGCGCACCTTGGTTTTGAGGATAATCGGTGTTGTATGCAGAAGTGATGACATTCTTGATTGAATTGTACTGTAATTTTGCCCGCTAGTGACCCCAAGGAGTTTGAAGGACGTATACCCATGGCTAGAAGGGTTAGATAACCACGATGGCGAATTCTAAAACATCAGCCATGAGTAAGGAAGTCAAGCTGGTGAAAGTCGCAAAGCCTCTTACGGAGAAGGATAAAAACTCCGCTTTCACAAACAAACAGACCGGTCGGACTTCGTCTCCACATTTTGTTCTAAAGAGATCGATTGATATAGTGCAAGGTCGAGGTGTCACGAGCAAAGCAGCCCGAGCCGTCTTCTTCGTAAGTAAAGTCGTTGTCTTAGAAGGCTTGCGACGAGTTGGTCACACTAACCTATATGGCGTTCACCGTCCTTTAGTGTGGACCTTGCAAGGTCTAGCTGGCTTAAACGGCTTGGTGGCGGTCCAAGCGGCTCCTTTCGTCTGGTTAATGCGTTGGGCTCCATTTCGGTTCCTTGCATATGTCACTGAGGTGCCTTTCTTTGAAGACCTCGTACATTCTGCTGATTTTAAACTCTTTCTTACCATTCTTCTCGTCCAATTCAGAATTATTTCTTAGAGCGAACATTGACTGCTTTCGAGGAACACAAATTTGTATGATGTGGTGATCATGCTTTCTTGTAGTGTCTCTCATGGGCTTGGTTTTTTTTTATGCAGGGTTTCGCAAATCCTATCATCTTCTTATCACTTGCGGGTGTAGTCACAAGTGCATACAAACACAAAGATTCGCTGAATCCCGATCCACGGCACCACGATGCACGGCCCAAACAAGAAACTGTAACTACTGAACCAAATACAGTTCCTGGTGTTAATGTTGCAGTTTCCGATCCCAGAGCCGCTGAAGTAAAGGAGGAAAGCATTTTTGAGAGTGAAGAAACGAATGCGGAGTTTTTGAAAGAAGAGTTGGACAAAAGCGGTGTCATTATTCCGGAGTGGTGAATGACTTGAACTCTGAATCTGGATCATGCAGTGTTATTTCAAGGACATTGGGAGGACCAGGGATGGACTGAAGAGTCCTCTTGAGCCTCTATTTCAGGCAGATCTTTTGAACCAATTGAGATTCTTACTAAATTGTCACTTGCGAGTTTTTTCAGGTTCGATGATGACAAGGTGCTGAGGGTTTGGGGTGCAGCCCACGGAGACACGAAGAAATTTGTAGCTCATGTGAAGAAGACAATTCGATGGCGGGCAAACTACCATTTCTTATCTCAATCCGATCTTCAAAGGTGGGAACACCTGGTGTTCTGGCATAAGCACGATGCTCTTGGTCGGCCTACTCTCATCATCCGCCTTGGCCTTGCATTCTCCACTTTAGCACCGTCGGAGCGTGCCCTGTTTATTCAAGCTATCGGTATGTCTACAATCCCCGCGAACATTCTAGTTCAATGTCACGGGGATAAATATTCTTTTCGATATTCATTTTGTGGATAGAATTTTCGTTGTAGCATTCTTAGCTTCTGCCCTATCATGAACCTTCGTGTATCTGATGCTGTCATCTATTCCGTCACTGTATATTGTGTACACATAGCTTGAAGCAAACGTGTTAGACCACCTCCTGTTTATATACCTACTGACCAGGTATTACTAAACTGGAGATAATGGTTTTGAAAGTCAATACCATGCAAGAACCATTTTCCAAATGGAGATGTACATAAAGATACACAGAATATTGAATTTTGTGCTTGCAGTGTCTCAGGTTGAGCATGGATTACGAAACAAGGTCCTGAAAGACGACGCACGACTCACTGTTGTGATGGATTGTCAGGGCACCTCTGTCTTTGGCTTTCCATTAAACATGATGAAGTCGTGCTCGGTGTTGGTTCAGGAACATTACCCTACGCGACTTGCAGCTCTCTTTGTTATTAATCTTCCACCGGTCGTGCAAGTACTTGCAAATGCTGTCCTTCAGGTGTTCTTTTCTCTCATACTTTTTTAATCTCTTCGTTTGTCTGTGTTCAGGTGAATTGTTTCTTAATCCATACTGGTCGCCAGCCCTATGGAATGTAGTGAATAGATAATTTGTATCTACTTAGATAAGCTGCTGTCTAGATCTTTTGCGGAGAGTGTCAGAACTCTCCATAGTAGCCTTTGTTTTCCAGGGTTGGAGGGATTTTGCAGTTTTGAGAAGTATGTACTTGCGTCGTCTGTATGCATTCCTAAACGAAAAAAATGTGGGTGTGGTGGCTTTTCTCATTTAGTTAAATTGCGGTGCTTTTCTAAGTAAAGCTGGGAACTGCAGGTGGTGAAGCCTGCCACTAGAAAGAAGATCCACATGGAAGGTGACAAGTACATGAACCGTCTTGCAACTTATCTAGGAGGCGTCTTCGACGTGCCCATTGTATTGGGAGGGAAGTGCTCCTGTGACTTTTGTGAGGATATTCTGGCTCAGGAGGCAAAGGGAAACTTATCGCTTGTACCTTTCAAAGCGCAGAACGAACTCGAGGCAGAAAGGAATCGGGACTTGTCCTTGGACGAAAGGGCGCTTTGTTTACGTCAGTCTACCTACGAGTCGTATTCACGAACACTTCGAATGGTCATTACGGGTCTGTTCTTACTTTGGATTGTCGTTGCCATGATCTCTGGCTACGGTAACCCGCATATGTTTCCTACTTAGTAATGCTGCTCGTGTGGCAGCTTACGTGTCAGATTATTGAGCTTCTCGTGTTTATGTAGAGGCAATGCAGATGCTGACGCTTGCCATAGTTCATTGTTTTGGGCTGCACGGTGCGACAACGTGCTATCATTTGAAATAAAGAATAATTGAAAGAAGTCTTCACCATGGCAATTGAGAACTATGCATAATATGGCCGTGAATGTTCAGAGCTGATGATAATGGGAACTCATACCTTGCACCCATACCTCTTTAATGACACTCTGTAATTGCACATTCCTCTTGGTCTATACACATTTGATTGGACAGGTTTTGTTCGCATTTCAAGTTCTAAATGCGTTTGTCCCTGCGGCCGTGAGAACTGACCTCATCGGTTGCAGCATCGATAGGCTTCATTGTAGGCAATGGAGAGTAATGCAGTTAAGCCCTACTTTCATGTGCTGGCAAAGTCGACCAAATGCTCTAGACGAGAAAGCCTTTGTCGATTTAAGTGTGACTTGTCGGCGAAGGAATCTTCATCGGCATGTTCGGGAGTACATGTTTCAAAGAGTTTCGTTGAACGAGAACCTAGCTGAATTAGGTGATTGACTATAAACTTGGGTTAGGTCACTTTTATTTTGTGATCCGCAATACTTGGTACTGAAAATTGCAGTTGAACACCAAATTGGGATCATAGTCATAGTATACCATTGGGAGGTATTGTTGAGAGGTTTCTGATACACCGAATTTGGAGTTAAAACACATTTTTAAAACAAAACTAATTTAAAGAGTAGAAAGCATGACATTCTGAAAATCAGCCCTTGAGATTACTGTGACAAGTCAATCCTACTCTACTTGTTTCACCTCGGCTTAATCTGCCATGTACTGCCATGCACAAAGCACAATACATCAGGGAAAGCCAGCGAGATACTTTTTAGGTTGAACAGGGGTAATTAGACTTCTGTACCATCTACAGTATGTGTTTGTAGCATTAAGGACAGAAAATGGATGGCGGAGCGATCGCGAGTCAACTTGGGAAACACGCGTACAAGTATCATCGGCAGAATTCTTGCTCACTTGGGGGAAAAAATTGGAGTATTACCGGATTTGTGTTACACAATATACAAAGCTACAGTAGTCAGTGTGTTCTAAATCCTAGGTTTTTCAGTAGGAGTATATCAAAGTCTATTAACCTCTGCCATAGAGAACGTCAGGATCCTTCATTTCCCTGGGGAAGGGTAGCTCAAACCGCTCTTTCACAACACACTTTGCGCTTCCATCCTCCAAAATTATCTGCTTCTTGCCAGGAGAGCATTTCAGAGGTGATGGTGGCCTAGGCCGACTTTCAGGTACAAACACGGGCTTTATTGCTGAAGACACTGGACGCGGCTTTTGCTCTACTCGTCTATGCTTATGCTCCGTGAAAGCTAGGAAGGCGACAACACTCGCCACCACGAAAACGGCCTTCGCAGCATGAACAAGTGCATTCCCAACCCTCCCACTCACACCTCTCATTAATCCTCCCATAAAAACGATGCCCCCTTTATGCTCCGGAGTGGTTCCTTGCTCTTGATAGTCCTGTTTACCTTTCGCTCCTTGAGAAATATCCTTATTTCTAAATGCTTCCTCGTCCACCTGTATGTTTTCTTCAGAAAGTGTAACCCTTTTAACAGGTTGACCTCTTGGCAGTGAGATTGATCGAGAGAGATGTCTCGGGGATTGGTCATCCATTGCCATGGAAACATCCACAACTGATCTGGGGTACGGGGGTAGCAGTAGATCATCTCTTTCTTCTACTGGCTCACCTGCAAACGCTAAGGCTTCTTGGACAACTTCCCATTCACGCCCACGATGATTCTTCAACTTCAGGAGGAGGAGGTGACGACTTTCCTCAAGCTCTGCGAGTACTGCATCTTTTTCGGCCCTCTGATGATTTTGCATTGACTGGAAGCAAGAATAGATAAATTTAGTAAGAGTCGGTAATCCAAGATCTCTACACTGCTTAATTGCGCGAATACCAACCTCATTCTGGTGCTTCTTAAAGAAGGTTAGAGTAGTGTGATTGCTAATGACGATTTGATCGTGCACGCGGCTAATCAATACGGCTAAATGAAACCTTGTTAAAGATCAAGCTCCTGCTGACTGCGACTGAATTTCGATCACAAATCATGCTGCCCTTCGAAGTGAATATACAGAGGTTATTTCTGCCATATCTCCGCTCATCCACTCTTGATCTAACCAACCAACAGAATGTCTAAGCTTTGGACTATCAGCAAATAACGTCCATCACAGAGTAATTGCCATATTCAAAGACTAACATCTTCCTCCCGCAAGCAGATCCCCTGAGAGAGGACTCATGTGACATCTTTGATCACGGTCTACCTCACGCGGAGATATCTTATGAAAGAAGGCAATGCAAGTAATCTTCACAAAGACGGAGACGCGGCTAACTGAGTCCCTAAACTTATGGACTTTGCCACCTCCAAGAACTTAAAAATTGAAAGATTAGTTCTAAAAACTTACTTCCTCAATTGGAAATACAGCTCTGCAAGGCATACAACACTCCGCGGTCAATTCAATTATCCTGCGACTTAGAAAGACATACGCTCACATCACCAGAGGACCACAACGGTGGCCCTAAAAAATACCGAAACAGGCTTTTGCCTTTCAGGTTGCGTCGTGATTTGCTCTCTTTCTGGAGTGATCTCTTTTGCTTGAAGATTAAAATATAAAAGCTACGAAAAAAGGAAAAGGAAAAAATCGCGAAAAAAAGCAATTTAAAAACAGCACTTTCACGTGAACCAAATAAAGAGACACGTTCATAATATCCAGCTGACCAGGGGACGACTCAAAGAACACCAGCATGCAAATGACAAGCAGAGAGAAGGCTCGAGAAGCAAACCTGCAAAGCTTCAAGTTGTTCTTCAAGTGTTTCCAATGCATCCCGAATCAAACCTAAGGTCCTGGCCTCCACATTGCCATCACCAGCGACCTTACCATAACCTCGGTCAAACCGGTCAAAGCCATTCGTCTCCTCTCCATCTGAAAAAATCGAATCAATACTACTCCGGCTGCTCGCACTCTGCAAAAACTCCGACTTCAACGCCCTCTCAATGGCTTCACTAATCTTGGCGTGGAGCTCCGATGCCCTCGCCAGCACCACACGGATCTCATCCGCCTCCATTGCCACACCAAACAACCAGACCTCACAACCAAGAACAGTCCCCCGCAACTCCTCAATCACACCATCAAGAACACCGCAACGCTCCACTTCCACCTACTTCCACCACAAAACGCATCCAATGTCAAACGCGCGGCCCTTCCTCTCTCCTGTCTTCCCCACCAGTCCCGTAATCATAACCAAAAACAACCGCCTACGGTAAAAAAAGAAAAAAACGAAGCAGAAGAAGAACGCACCAAACAGTTTGTGGCAATTGAGGCGCGGCAAGAAATTCCGCCATACCGCTGTCGATCACGCGTGTGAAGATACGAAATTCGCTATGAAAGTGAGCACAATCCAGATTCCAGAAAGGGTAAAGGCTATGGCGAAAAGGCGGGCGATCCAGCGGGGCGAAGGAGTGGCGGGTGCCGTTCGATGGAGTGGAGCTCCACAAACATTCATTGGTGAAGACAAAGCGAGGGAGGCGATGGAACTGTAGAAGAAGAAGCCACAAAGGCGCTCACGTGCATGTGGCAAGGCAGAAGTGGAGACGGAGGTAAAGTAAGGGTAAGGTACAAGCACCTATAACCAACTCTTGAGCTAATTCCACATATTTTTAGGGTGGAATCAAGACTACTTTTACTACACTAAAAATTGAAAATCGAAGTTATTCAATTTTTTTTTATGATTTTTTATATTTATATGAATAAACTATAAACTTTCAAAGTTCAACTTCATGGTATAGTCTAAACTGATTTTTACACTTATGCATGCAATCTATACATTTTGGACCATTTTAAACTAATTGTATTAATGTACTTTTAAGATTGGTTTAGGGTGCAAGGTTGGACTACTTTAACCCTTGAACGGCCCTCGGGCTCTTCCTGTACGCCACCGTATGTGTTGACTACGGCCAGACCCAAATTTCTTGTCGAGATCAATTCACACAAATTTGCACTTTGAGCTGTTCCGATAGGATACAAGTATGCTTTAGATCACAATCAATTTTTTATAAGGCTCCTCGTTGCCATATTGCACAGAATTTTTACAGAATACACCTCTAGGGATATCGTTTACACTTGTGTAGAGACGTCTTGATTTTTTTTAAATTAGATTGTCAAGCTCTGGAAGATCGCTCCGGTGGGTGTCTTCCCAATGATAGAATGAGTGCTCCTAAAATTTCTCGCCCTCAGACTTGCAGTAGCGCGGCCATTGGGACGTTCAACTCGCCGTATGCAGGAAGCGGTGGGTCGCCCGGAAATGTGATGGGTCACTTCCAAATACGTGTTGTGGTGGCGTCCTGATTGCTCCGTGCATTGCTTACTGGCGTGGTACAACGCTTGAACAAGACATGCTGGCGTAGCCAAAGGTGGCATTGATAGCGGGAAAATAACTGCTTTTCGTAAGAACACAATTTGGTAACCTTTCTTCCAACTGGGACATGTCGCATCGCTCAGGAAGATGCAAGCATGTGCACTATTCAAAAAGTGACAGAAACACTAACTAATATGTATCCATTCGATGAAGAGTGACTGTTTTTTCCAAGTTCCAACCTAGCAACTCTAAATCCTGAGTGATGCAATGGAGTAATCTACATACTCTCAACTAGTCATGACTCTAGGTAATGCATGCATGAAACAAACTAAATTATTGTAATTGGTGTTTTATAAGTCCTTCACACCTCACATGATACACAATGACATGAGAATTGACACTCCCAGTATATTCAATTGCTCAACATATCGACCTACTTGTAGAGACCTCTGTAATGAGACAATTCCTTCAAGCCGCCCCGTAGGAATTTTACACAATAATTTTCAAGCTGTAATCAACAAGGGATATACACATCTCTCATGTGGATCTACACATGGAGGTGTTGATGGTGAGATGACACCTGGATACTATGGTTTCCTTGACGCAAATTCTGCATTTGTTTGCCCGACAAAAAATGAGCACAGTCCCTCATATTCATTTAGGGTTGAGAAAGGTAAGCAGTTACAACCACTTCTTTTGAGAAGATTGGCACTTTGTGGTATGAAGCATTTGGTAATTGTTTCAAAATGCCGCATATTATAAATCATATTATCAAATGCTACAAAAGTTGCCACCATACCAAAAGTCACTAGAATTTGAAGTAGCTCTCACCAAAATCCTACTACACTTCATGCTCTCTACATGGTACTACATCGACGACTAGGTTCACCACATCCATCACACCTCTATCAGATTTGAATACCACAGTTGCATTAGGAGCTCTCTACAAGATCCTCCAACCATGCCACAAAACACAACCTATCCAATCCAAACTCACCATTGACTTTGCTTCCTATCATGATTTAGACTGCAATCGGTATATTGGCTTGATAACGGCGTTGTGTGTGCACAACACGGTAGCACGCGCCCTCACATTGAAACATGCCACCACAACCAGGACACATCCGTCGAGTCCTTTGATTGCAAACCACACAACGCCTACGAATCACGGGATGGCCCTCACTGAAATGGAGCCCCGCTGCTGCCAAGTTCCGTATGGGACCTCGTATGTGACCAGCTCTCATCCGGGGTTCGATTAGATACTCAGCCAAAGCATACTGCCACAAACTCCGTGAAAGCAAAGGGAGGCCCAAAGTACGATGATCACATGCATACAAGATGTATGAATTCAGCAATTGTGAATCCAAAACAAACAAGAAAATTATGTGCCACCATTTGTGGGAGTGGAGTTGGATACTATACTCTTGACGTTGCTGGTCCACAAGGTCCACGCCACGCATCCCTGCTTGGTACTGCAACAATATTGGAGACGTCGGAAATTGTACTCGCTCTCGTCCCACCCAACGTCCTGCATATGAATCCTCCCCAATTGGATCACACGCTGTAGACAAAAGAAAAACCGGCTTTGCGTCCATCCAACAAATGGCAGCTATTTGACGACTGCAATGCATCTTAACCACCAAGTGCCCTCGCTCAGGTAGTTGGGTGCTAGGAAACCCTGCAAGACTCGGTGGAAAGCCCTTTCGAGTCTTCCTACATGTTCCAGTTGCCCAAAAGCCACGCTTAAGGAGCTCCATGAAAAGTTGAGATGATGTGAAGAAGTTATCTGTGATGATGATGTGGCCGCGATGTTCAAGGCCAGCAACCGCGGTGAGAACCGCATCTTCTCCAACTGACTCACCTTCTGTACGTACATCACTAGCTCCCAAATACACAATGATGTTCGATACGTATCTATGCCACAAAACAAAGAGGTACATCACTAAAAGAATGAGGAGGAGAAATTAACAGAAAACCACAAATTTCCAAACACATTTCCTTGTTCATACTACTCTTTCTCTAATTTTTCACTATCTGATGTACAAAATGCTAAAGAGCAATAGCACCAAACTTCACTTTCAAAAATTTCAAAGATACCAAGCACTTTAGTCAAGCACGGAAACAAAGCAACTTCATTTCAATGATCCAATAACCATTTGATTGACAACAAGGAATCCTAGCATAAATCAACAGAAATTCAATCACAGTACTTTATATAACCACCACCAGTATCCCATCTGGAAGATGAACACCAATTACATTGCAGTATGAAAACTATAACAAAAAGCTCACACCAAGTTTGGAAAATCAAACACAACGTAATCAATTCAATACTGCTGGCATCATTGAGTAACTATGACATAAAATACAATGATGATCGAGAAAGTCTATTCTATCCTTCCTTAAGGCCCTCCCACAGGTTTAAAATTAAAAAAATTGTAATTGAAGATTTTAAAAACCTAGGCAGTCCAATCAATTACCCTACTCTAGTGATTAGTAAGGGCTCATGGGCAAGTGGCAAGACAAGACTTGGGAGGAATGTAATTGACCGACATTCTCCAAATCAACACCGAAGCTGAACCCTAGTCTTTGTTCTGAAACCTTCATTCATTCGGCACTTTGGATTCTGATAAGCAGACTATTGCACTTGGAATCTCAATCATCTACATGTTCATAAATTCCACTCTTATGAGAAGCTACTAAAATTCGAAAATTGAATTTCCATTCAATTGATTCTAATCCTCGAAGGTAAATTCCACTCTTATGAGGTAAGACTGTGAGTACCTGATTTTGGCAGTATATTATTTGAATCTGAAATTTATTGTATCTCATAGGGCTGTAACTTGCACTTTGGTCATATCAATCTTTTGGCAATTGGGTTCTAATATATTGAGCTATGTAAGAAATTTGCCAAGCTATCGCTGCTTATGATGAATTCAAGACCTACACAAGGTTACTCCCTATTCTTTAGTTGGTTCTAGCCTTCTCTTTTCCATTAATGTCGCATTCTTGTTAATTAGACTTACTGTTCTAAAGTTATATATTGACATTTAAATTTGAGAGAAATTCCAGTCGAAATGGAGTGTTTAACCCAATCCTACTGTTTGAACAAATCAATGTGACAAAAAAACGGTGGTTCAAGAGTTTGTCAAAGAATAGAAGTCAGTAGGTGCTCTATAAAATATTGGACTCATTGTTTAAGCTGAGTAAATATTCTAATGCAGTGTGACTTGCTTGCTCGTTAGGTACAAATTCCAATCTTTTTTTGGAAATGCAGTTGCTCAGCACATTGGGAGAGTGCATGCAAGCTATTCAAAGAGCTCATAGTCTTGTTAACGCATAACCAGGGATGATGCTTTTATAGTAGTAGATTATCATTTGGGCTTGAAACCAATTTTAGTATGCCAGCATGAGCCAAGGCATTACAAATTCATAGAAGGATTTTTCATTATTAAATGAGCTTAGATTACATGATGACATTAGGTGAAGCTATGCTTACGGTCAAATTTGGATGTAAATATAGGGAGAAATGATGCGGGTTCAGAATCCTATATGCGACGCTATTTTTGTATTGCTAAAATTGCTCTTATTCTCAAAAAGGTTTCAAAAATGAAAAATTCATGTAAGAAAGAAAGCAATCATAGTTGTGCACAAGAAAGGAAGAAACTAGGAAAAAAGAGGGTACGGTAATTGGAAACCATGCACATCAGGAAAGGTTTTCATTGTTCATACCTGCTCTCTGCATTCGCCAATGCCCACACCTTCACATCAAACTTCACTGGTTTGGATTTCATGTATTGGCGGATGTTACAGAACCGTCCCTTATATGGGATCATGATTTCATCAACAGTCAATACCCGTTCATTGTTGTAAAGGCTCTGCGACATACTTACAAACAGTTCACAAAGCCATCACACTTTGGCCAACTTATCATAGGATGGGTTTGCTTGATCAGTCACAATCGCTTCATTGTTCACCAAATGCACACACCGAGTGATTGCCTCAAACCGCTTTCGGGGCATTGCTGCAGAGATCAATGGGCAATTATAGAATGGCCTCCGGTCCCAATAACATCGGATGTGTGGGAACTCTTTTAGCCCCATCAGCATAAGGATGCCAAACCATGCAAGGAGCTCCTCTGAGTCAAGTGGCGTCCATTCAGGCCGTCCATTTGTTACTGTTGGATTTTCGTGAGAGAATTGGGCTGCAAATCTGCCACAAATAGGTTGACAATGAGAATCATCTTACATCCAAATGATTACCAGTCCTATACATTGTTAAAATGAATATTTGGAGCCTTGCAAATGAATTATAACATTGTGCATATGCAACAAAATATAATGTGCCTATACTGAATATTGGAGATCAATCTAAGAAATTAAAGTCATCATTTGTATGATTCCTAGCTCAATTCAGCTCAAAGGGAATTTGAAGAGTATAGCATAAGATGCAAGGCGGTTAGAGTGATCCTAACCTGTTGGTCTCATCAACAACACGTTGTAGAATCTGAGGAGGCCAGAAGTGCAAAAAGTAATCACTAGGGTGGCTTGCAACCGCTGAGGTAGGGCCTGGTTCAAGCCCTGAAAAGTTATTAGTATTTTGCAACAATGTGATGGATTGGTCTTGCCATTGGTCGTCAGCAAAAATTCTTCCAAATGTCCAATTGGAGACATCTTCATCAAAGTTGTATAAGCCTAATTCTCTCAATGGATCTTCTGTGTAGGAAGCTACATCATCATCGGAGATAGTCTCAATTGATTGAAAGTCCTCGTACTCCCCATGCCAGTCAGGGTCATTGTCACACTCGCCTTCTAGTAGCTGAGATGGTCCCGCAGTGTCACATATGTGAAGGGCACCAAGCGGACTCACTCCTGCATATTGAAAATGGACATCATTTGGTACTAGTAATGTGTCTTCATTTGAATCGTCACATTGTGACCTTGGCGGTGTCATTGCCTCCACATCAAAGGTCGCATCATTTGTTGTCGTGATGTCTATGAACCCTTCATCTTCAATGGGCATGCCAACTTTTTCACCCGTAGTAGAAATTCTTGATCTCATCAAAATAGGGCTCCTCTGGCCCAACAGAATTTGAGGCGGCTCCCAGTCTGAAGGTGCCCCTAAAGTATTTATGGATACTCTATCAAATTGGAGAGCCCGACCCTTGCCGCGTCTCTTGCTCTCATTTCCCCTTGGCCGATTGCTGCTGTGTGGCACTCCCTCTGAGTTAGCACTGTTAATTGGCGGGATCTCCATTGCATCCCCCAAGCGCTTCCTCACTCCACCTTGTCCTCTTCGCCCGTGGCTCAACTTCCCATGGAGAGCTCGTGTCAACTCTTGCCGATTCACAATTACATTTGGAGGATCCCGTGACATTGGCGATGATTGTGGCGTTGGTCCGAGGTGGAGGACAAACAATCCTGATGCTTTCCCGTTCACCGGGCTTGTGCGCTCCCAAGTGTATGGAGGGGTTGTTGGACTCCCAAGCATCATTATGTTCTCTTGACTGCCCGGTGGAGGATCCGCTCCAATTGCAGCCACTTGTACATTCTGCACCTCCAAGTGACGCACCTGCAAAACATCAGCCATTAATTAGTCAATTTTAAATGTCTTCACAGTAGCAAATGTCTAGTGTAGATGGATGGAGCTTCAGTTGATGAGATACTATGAAGTGAAGATTGAAGTAACCTTGAGCACTTAATGTTAGAATTAGTGATGTCTTTGGAAACAAAGAGGTGAATATGGCAGCATTCATGGAGAATTCACGAAATTGTGTGGAAAACAAAAGCAAGTAGATAGCTGCTTGCAAGCAGTTCGATCCAAAGACTGAAAAAAAATTGCTTACTATTTTGCACACTTTTAATATTAGCTGTAATGTACTGAAAATTCAAAGATGACACTCTTTCAAGCTAACATGTAGACATTTGACAAGGATTCGCTTGCAGCCTCTCCATGTCTGATTAGTTTTTGATTCCTAGTATTCCACTAAGATGATTAGGACATGATTCGCTTAGAGTTGATGTACTGTCCCGACATGGTGACCTCGTGAGCTCACACTGTCCCGACATGGTGACGGGCATGGTGACCTCAGGAATTCATTCACGAGACTGAATTGGAAGAATTTAGGAGAGGTTAAGCAGATTCAAAGACTTGGGTTTGGGCTCATCTAAACCCTAAAAACTGAATTTGCATTGAAATCCAGAATCCATGGCCTTGTTGTTGGTTAAAGAAAATCAAAAGTGAAGCACATGACCTCGTGAGAGGAGCTTAATTTGCTTAGTGAATAACTATTTGAATCCAACAAACAGATGGTGGCCATGAAGAATTCTGACTACACAGACTGATTTGTGATGCAACTAATTCGGCCAGGACTCCATTCCTGATCTGTGATGCAACTAATTCGGCCAGGACTCCATCCCAGATGTGTGATGCAACTAATTTGGCCAGGACTCCATCCCTGATGTGTGATGCAACTAATTTGGCCAGGACTCCATCCCTGATGTGTGATGCAACTAATTTGGCCAGGACTCCATCACTGATGTGCGATGCAACTAGTTTGGCCAGGATTCTACCATTCAATTGGCAAAGTTGCATCTCAAGAATTACAAGTAAACTAATGATGGAGCAAGAGTTCCAAGTAATGCACCTGAGTAAGGTCGTGCGTTGGCGGTGAGCTGATTGGCGGGGGTATTGTCAGTGCTGGGTTCAAAAGAGCCGTCATAGGTATGGTTGTTTTTTCCACTTGCTGGTGCGCCATGCGCTTCCTCGCCTCCGCCTTCAATCGCATCATATTTGCGAACTTTGGGTTCGGGAAATAGCCTCTCCCTAATCAAAGAGTTCACTTCGCTTCCAAAACCCTCTGGATTGTTTTCTTCTCGACGCGTCTTCCACTTGAGAATGTGACTTACGTGTCTACGAAAAAGGTAACGGAGCCAGAGATAATCAGGAGTCCCTACTTTTCTACAAGTTCGTGGAGGCAATGAAATCTCGCACATCCACTTCACATTCAGGAGCCCCACAATGCGTTGAGCTTGTTTCAAGCTTGCACCACGTGAAATCGCCCAAGTGCGCAAAACCTCTGCCTCTTCTCGTAAATGGGCTGGAACATCAGGCACCATCGCTGTGGAGATCATCAAGCTCTGCATCACTACTGCACTTCCCAACACACGCACAAGAAACTGCCAAGCACAACTTGAAATGAGCAATTGCGCCGCCTTAGAGCAACTACTCCCAATTCCACCAAATACAATCATCGTTGCGTCCTGTGTCGTGGGTGACGAAGGAGGTCTAGCTAAACCCCTAATCCGTGCTAGTATCCACAAATCGGTACAAATGAAATGCGTTATGATGCAATTTTCCATCGTGCAATTGCCACCTGAGACCACTCACGAATTCGCTACCAAAACGACACACTAAAAACCCGTCGTCCTCGCTTGAGAATCCTAAGCTTGCATCTCCCTCCAAAATTGTGTGGTCCTGCCTTCTGTTGCCAACGGCCACAGCCACGTCTGCATCCCAGGACCCTCAGAAGCATCGGGTCACAGATTGCATACTTCCGTCGTCGTATCGTAGCACAATTGCCGTATTTCTTCCTCTAGCCATCATTCTAGATCGAATTTGTGAAATTGCAACATAACATTCAACGCACATTTCCAGTGCCTCCCACTTTGTTGTTTATCCTAAACCCTAAATCCACCGTCATGCTTCGCAATACGTGCAAAAGGCTTATATACGGCCACAGAGGGCCTTCGGGACGTTCTAGGGTTAAAGTAGGGATTTATTTGTAGCAAGTTTTGGACAAACTTGGAACCAAAAAAATTATGACATTTTATATTTTTTTTAAATTCAAATTTTGCTTAATATTTCATAAAAATTTCAAAGTAGGATGATTTCATTGGTTTTGGATGAATGTAGACACATCTAGAGGAATAAACCATATTGCATCCATAATTTACATAATTTTGGATGTAGAAAGTTTGTCGTTCTAAACAAGATGACAAGTTGCACTACTTTGAAAATTTGAAAATAAAACCTATTATGTAGTATTTCATCTTCAAAGTCCTTCAAGTATTGGTTGTGTTTAGACTATATAAAGTCTTAAGAAATTCCTCATCCGATGCATTGAAATATAACTTTGCATTTGCATGTACTGCATTCTTTTTTATAGCACTTTTGAAATATGAAGTAATATTAAATTTTAATATTGTTGTCAAACACAATGCGGTACTATCAAAAATATAATATATATTAATAAGAAAAAAATGGCATCAAAAAATGACATTTGAGAGCTTTATTTAAGAATGAGGAGAGTTGATTTCATTTTGGATAAAATGGTTACCTTTCCTTCATAGATTAATGGAAGTTTTTAAATTGTTTCTTCCTATATAGATAAACATTACCAAAGGCAAAAGTAAATATATGTTTATTGAAAAATTATGAATTTGTTATAAATGAATGTTTTAAAATTTTTCTATCTAGATAGACTCATAGACTAAATGATTCACTAAATTAGTTAGGACATAAAATTAGTGCAAATATAAATTTTGTTTTATTACAATATATAAATTTAATGCAAGTTAATATAGTACAAGACTCTACCAACACAAACTAATTTGAATAGTATCTTTGATAAATTAGTATCACATGCCCTAATTTGAAATGGTATGATTTTAGTAAATTAGTATCATTCACATACTCTAACAAAATAAGTCAATATAGGCCCTTGGTAGAATTGTATTAACACACTTTTCTACACATTGAAATTATGTTTAAATCATAATTTGACCTCCAAGAAGTCACATTGTATTATTAAAGTTAAGAAAAATTACCCCT
This sequence comes from Antitrichia curtipendula, assembly GCA_951230915.1. Classification (NCBI taxonomy): domain Eukaryota; kingdom Viridiplantae; phylum Streptophyta; class Bryopsida; order Hypnales; family Leucodontaceae; genus Antitrichia; species Antitrichia curtipendula. The sequence continues at coordinate 37,914,426 of OX579633.1, forward strand.
TTGATCATGTCCCCAACAAAAAGGGGATGTAAAAATTTATCTCTATTTTATGTGATTGATTTTGAATTAATTCCTAAAGTCCCAAAGTCTTTTATTTTCATTAGAAACTATCATTTCTTTTGCAAAGAGTATAAATTTAATATTTCCTTCCAATATCTAATGGTAGTATCTTGTACTAAACTAGTATAAGAATGTATGGCAGAAACTTTAGAAACTTTGAGCTTAAAGAAAAGCCAAAAAATTTCAAACTATACCAAACGAGGATTTGTTTCTACTACATTTTTGGTAACTAAGACCCTTATAAAATCCAAAAATATACTAAAATAAATTGTTGAGGAAAGCAAAACTACCAATAATTGTTCACACCAAAATTCAGATGAAAACAAACAAACATTGCCATTAGAAGTGTTTGCAGATTAATCCACACAAATCACCTTGTATTTTATTTGTAAAGTAATTGTACCATACAATATGCCCAATAAATCTACTCAAAGTATTCAATAGCATTTTTGGTAGCACCTAAAACCACAAAGGTTGTCTTCCCAAAATTTCTAAGTTATTGTTTGAATAAGATGCTTGGATTGCTAAAAAAAGCAAGACCTTCTATATCTTTCTTATGGAATTATGGAATGAATCAAGTCTTCTTATGTAGACAAATTAAAGCATTTTCTAGAGAAACAAAAGTTTTAAAATTTTATTTTGAATCCTTGTGTTCAATTTTGTACTTTCCACCAAATTGATCTTTTAGCTTAGTGTAGCATGAATTTTGCTCTTGGGCATCAATTTGAATAAAAATTATATTTTCCAGAAGATAATATATTTTGTTATCTTAAATTTTTTTTAGAAAATAAAGTCAAAAATTTGAGATCATAGGAACCTACCCAAATCTTGTAGTATCTCCATAAGGAACTCTTGGTCCTCTAGGGATTAACTACATCATTGATGAAAATAAAATGAATCTAAGCTTGTTGAACAAGTATAGATCTAGATATCTTATCATAATATTTATAAAAAAATCAGGGTGAACTTAATACTGAAAACACTGTAATATTCAACAGAAGTAACAAGTGTTTTTGAATTTGAATTTCAATATTTTAACAAGAAAAAACTTGTATGGTTTGACCAAAAGTTGAAATTATAAAAATTGGGGCATCTAACATAGATGCATTATAAGATTGTGTAGAAGAAATTTTAAGATTTTTACCATGTAGATTGCAAGATAATTGCGTTTATAGTGAAGAATTTTTTTAAATCTTGAACCTTGTCTAATTAAATTTCAAGATTTTCAATCATTTTAAATTAAAAAATTTGCCAAATAGATTTTGAATTAAATTTTATATGCATGTTGAAGAATTGAGTTGAAAGTTTGTTTGAAAAAATTTTACAAGAAAAAAATTGATTTTGATTTTCTTCTTTAAAAAATGATTAAATAAAAGTAGGTATGAGATAGAAGGTAAAACTAAATTGTTAATAGCTCTAAGATGAAATAGAAACACACTAAATAATCTCAACGGTGGGATTGTTCTAGGGAGAAAACTATACCATTTAGATTTATTTGTATAGAAGGCAAGATTTAGAATGATGTTAGAAGTTGTAAGTACACAATGAAATAAGAAGTAGAAATTAGAGATGATATTAGGAAGTTCAATGAGGATGAAAACATATGAAATCATAATTAATATGAGATACAAGATAATTGTAGGCGGAAGAAGAAATCCATTTCTAATAACTCCTGAAGGACCATGATTATCAATTTGGTGGACAATTGGCAAGGTGGATATATACCTTAGAAGCCAATTTGTAGCATTATTTTTTGAAACTTTTTGTATAAATGGGCAAATTTAAAAGCTTTCTAGGAGTATAATTATTTTTAAACTTCAATTGGTGTCTTGGAGAAAAGATTATATTGCCCTAACCAATAAGAAGTCAATTCTGGACAACCAAAAGTATTTCAATATAATCAATTTTTTTTTCTAAAATTTAATTTTGTTGAATAATTTTTTCATCTAGTTATAAAGCTTTGATTCATTCAATTTGAATCAGTTATGTGAAAGGTACAAAATTCCTATTTTATAGGCAATCAAGGCATTTTTTTGAAAAAAATAACATATAGGATTCATTTTTGAATTCAATTTTCATAATTTTTCAAAAAAAAAGTCTACAAGTATTACACTACTTGCTACAACAATGTCATCATTCAAATTGACATGATTCAATTTTATTTCAGACCTATTAATGATTTAGTTTTTATTTCCATCTTATGTGTACTACTATTCAATGATTTTTTAAAGAGTGATTTTAAACAGCAATAACCAAGTGTTTTTTTTGGGTTTTTTCCAAGACTTTCAATGCAATTCTACAATATAAATTTTTTTGAAATCAAAATCTATAATACAAAAATTATGAAACATCTGCATTGGATTTCTAAAAAATTGACTGTCGGTTCGGAAGTTGAGAAATTGGCAGCATGATAATCTTAGGGATAATTAAAAGCTCATCTTGTAAATTTTAATTACTTCTTAATTACACTTGACTATGTGGGCTGAAAAGCTAAGGTAGGAGTCATAAGTTGTGCACTCATGCATCTAAGGGAAGAAAGAGGTATATTGGGAGATGTGGCCACCTTAACATTCCATTTCTTTTGCTTGGAAGAGGAATGAGTAAGAAGTGATTTGCAATTTTTTGGTGAATTTTTGAGTGCAATTGAATTAACCCCTAAAGTCCCGCTTGTCCCCTCGGGGGGACAATTTGGATCCGGGTAGGTTCCTATTGTCTCAATTTGAAGTGAATTTTTTTGAGATTTTTTGAGGTTGTGTAGCTTAAGTTTGCAAGAGCTTTGTGGATTTATAATTTTTGTTTCAATCGGATGTCGGATGAAAAAGTTATGGCACAATGAGTAAGAAATGGATATTGGTGGGCAGCCCCCCCCAAATTACAAAAAGTCAAAATAATTTTTTTGAGTTTTTTTCCTAAAATATTATGTCTTTACCTATACTTGAAGCTTTGATTCATTCTTTTTGGACTAGGGATGAAAAAGTTATGGACAATCTTAGTTTTTCGGGCAATTTAAGCATCTTCTTGAAAAAAAACTTTTTGTTCAACTTTGAATGCTAATATCTTCCAATCCGTAGGGTGAATTTTGATGAAATTTTTACTACATGATCTCCAACAAATTAATTACCAGATCCTATGGTTAAATTCCCAGAAAAACAAAAAAATTGTTTTCCTTAAGTGAATACAACAGAAGTGGTAGTTTTGAGTGGTTTTTGGTAGAAAACACCCTCAGGGCTTTAGGGGTTAAATCTGATTTTTCAAAGTGAATGCTACATAGGTCCCTATTTATATTCATAGAGCGCAATGAAAAATGTTTAAAACATGTTTTTAATCAACATACAATTTGCAAGAAGTGATCAACGTGGTTTGAAAAAAATTCTTGCAGCGCCTAAAAGTATGCAAAGAAATGGCCAAAATAAATGTGAACATGTGCAGCATAGGTCCCTATTTATATTCATAGAGCGCAATGAAAAATGTTTAAAACATGTTTTTAATCAACATACAATTTGCAAGAAGTGATCAACGTGGTTTGAAAAAAATTCTTGCAGCGCCTAAAAGTATGCAAAGAAATGGCCAAAATAAATGTGAACATGTGCAGCATTGCTAGGTTAAGGCTTGATTGAGTGCTGCCATGTTGTGTAAATGGAGCACTAGAAAAAAAAAGTTGTGCCACAAGTGCTTCTAAGATGGCTTATGAACACCATAAACTAACTACACAACAAACATAAAAGCGTGCACTCTGTGGGTGTTTGTTTACCCACCCCCGGTAAATAGACGTACACAACCAAGTTCTAGGATCCTATGAAATCATCTCTATCTTAGCGGGTGCTTAAGCGTAAATCCATTGTGCATTTTAAGCAATGGATCTTTTTTACTAATGCCTAATCATCGAAACCTTGCATGATTGGTCCCTAAGACTGAAATCCCGGTGGAGATTTAACCGAGGGTAATTGGCAACTAAGGCCATGAAAGATTTGATGTATAAGCAATGACAGTCCAAATTTAGAAATCCTAAGCCACAGAGCACTTCATGTCATTTTTAAAAACCTAAAATTCACCCAAATCTGACACTCCTATCAAAAGTTACGGCCAGATGAAGTTTTGACTGCTAATCAGTATTTCAAAAGGAGGTTGGAGACACTCCCCCCCATTATATATGCAAGGCTCTTCTAAATTTGTCTATAAAAGTGGAGATGCATTTACGAAATGCTAGTTGGTGGAGCTTTACATGGGGAAGCAAGACAAAAAGATCCGTGAGATGGCACATCCTCACATGGTACTAGCATTTGGAGGTCAAGCTACTTTAGCTTAAGCATTTACTATTATGGAGCAATTGGATCGAAGGCTGTGTGTGGAGAAGGCTAGGAGATTGTCATCTATCATGACTTCAACAACAAGCCAATCCAAAGCTATTACTGTTGGCTCTAGCAAGAACCAAGGGACTCTTGAGGCCTCCAAGCAAATTGCTATGCTGGTTGAAGTGGAGGTTATAGCCAACCCTCGCATGCGATGTTGGAATTGTAGATTGCTAGGCCATGGGAAGAAAGATTGTCCAACATATACATCGTGTGAAGGCAAGAATGGTAGGAAATCAACTACTAGCAAAGACAATACATCCACAACAAACAAGGGACAATAAAAGAAAGCACAAAATGGAGGTATGCCTTTAAAGTGCAGTTATGCACCTTGTAGTTGAGTTGGTCATACAAAGGACAAGTGTTGGGTGAAGAACCTGCAATCGAGGCCTCAATCATTTACCTCACAAACTACTCAAGGAGGTGGATCTATATGTGAAGTTCTTATAAAGCACCTATTTAAGTCATATCAAGGTCATATATGTACTTGGTTGTGTCCTATATGTGCCCAAATCACCAATTGTTTATGTATGAGTGTATGACACCACCTCCACTACCAACTTCCACAAAATTTCATGCATACATTGGTCTCCTAAACCACCATTTTAACCCCTAAATGACCAAGCTACGTTTTTTTGGCAATATAGAAATTTTAAGTAGGTACATGTGACTAAGGATTTCCATATTTTTTGCACAAATTTTAATAGAAGGTATGGACAAGGAATGTCTTTCATATGTACTAAATTTTAGGACATTTGGAAATATGAGTCAAAAGTTATGGCCTAATATGTAGTTTGTTTCTCAACTTGGGCATTTTGGACAAATTTGAAAAAATCATTTTTTTCAAAAATAAAAATTTGAAATTGATTTTTAAGATTCATATGTATGTATCTTAAAATTTTTTAAGATTCATATCTCTCTGTGTGTGTGTGTCTATATATATATAAATAAAGCTTTGAATCATTCCATTTTGATCAATGAGTCAAAAGTTATGAGGAGTTTTAGTTTGTAGGCATTTATAGATTTTCTACTCTGAAATAAACTTTGAAGTTCTTTATTTTACTCAATTTTCAATATTTTTGGAAAAAATTAAAAATATAGGATGTAGATTGTTTATTATAACATTGCAACCATTGGGATTGTCATTTTTTAATTCTATAAATAAATTGTTAATAATTTTGTATTTTAAATCATTCTCTACATCTTTCTACTTATTATTCTTTTCCTATATGTTGTACAACTCCAAATGATATGAAATTTTTCAAGCATGTAGCCAACTTGTCTTGAAGAATGAATCCAAAGAAGCACCACCATTTTGGACAGTTTTTCATACAAATGTGAGCTTACAAAGCATAGCTGCCCGATTTTTTGAAGGAACCAAAAAAAGATTTTTGTCACTTCAAACGCTAATATCTTGCAATCTACACAAGGAAAATTTCTGAAATTTTTTCCACATCTTCTCAATCCAGCTTAATACAAGATCCTACAGTTACATGTGTCAAAAACTGATATTTTTCAAAAAAATTGGTACTTGTACTAGAAATGGCAGTTTTTGAGCGTTTTTGGTGATAACATAGTCAAAGAACTTTAGAGATTAATGAAATACTGCCATTTTAACGAGATTGCCCAACTTGTACAATTTGCGGCAAGATTGTTTCCCATAATCCCCTCTTGGCAACTAGCACTTGAAATCTGAAAAAACGGTGATTATAGATTTTTCATTCATTGATCACATATTTCATCCATTTTTAGATGGGTGTTTACATCAAGCAATCTCCTAATTGTCAAGAATTCTAAAAATAAACAGGCATTCCTCATCAAACTTCCCCCTCCTTGTCACCCCTGTTTATTTTCAGAATTTTCTCCACCCCGGTAGTTGCCCTACAAAATAAAAAAAAATTGTCAAAACCAAGCCTGTCTTTTAATAAGGGTGTCATCCTTCAATAATGAAGCACTTCGAACAAACTCTGGGTTCTACTCAACTAAACGAAACACCAAATGATTTCCTCCCGAAGCTGGTTTTTTGTAGCTCTGTTTTGTCTTCCTTTCCTTTACAAGTGTCTATGCTCGTATCTCTTCATTGTCCAGCCTTTGGCCTGGCCTGGCTGTCTTGTAATGTGGTTTGTTTTTCAGTAATGCAACGGTTCTAACTTCCATTTGTTAAAAGAAAAAGAAGAAGAAGAAGACATTGAATTCAGACTTCCACTTGTCAGTCAGTCCAGCCAAATCCTTGCATTTGCTTTGAAAGAATACAATCGTAGTCGTACATTTTACATGGCAACAATGGTCGCCATATCGGATTCCATCACCTCCAGATCCAGCCTGGAGTGCACACAATGCACTGCAATGCAATGCACTGCTGCTTAAAAAAAAAAAAAAAGGGAAGAATGGTATCGATCGATCATAATGAACAAAATAGAAGCTCTAGCTCTTGCGAGAGTCTTCGATCGAGTCCCTCGATTTTCTCAGAGTCCGCAGCCCGGGTAGTTTTGCGAGGAGGAGCTGACTTTGTTCTGCAGACAGCCTGCAGGCTGCATCTTCCCTCCGTAGGTGCCGTACGCATTCGAGCAGGTCGCGTCCACCTTCATGTTGGACTGCGTAGGAGTGATGTCGATGTTCTGCAACCGCAAGTTGGTGCAGCCAGGGGCGGCGCAGTTCAGTTGCACGGGACCCGTCGTACTGTAGTCGGCCGTGCCTTGAATGTTTATGAACTGGATTTGGTCCAGGATCACGTTGTCAGACTGGCACAACAAGGAAAGAGACGATCATTAGATCTCAGGACAAGCTTCATTCAACAACAAAAAGGAACATCAGTTCCGGCGCAATATGTAACATATATGTACATCAAGGTCTAACATCTAGGACTAATATGGACTTATATTTCCCAACAAGTAAGGTGACAAAGTAATGGGAAACCGCCAATTTAATGAAATTGAGAGACTCCAAAATTTAAGTTCTGCAAAAAGCGGTACATTCAGTAGATTGTGGAGAATAGATTGTGGAATGGGTGCAATTTTGGGTGCCACCTGCATTTTGCACATTGGGGATTCAATATGACAACCAAGTGTTCTTTTTTCTTTCCTGATTCTAAATTTTTTTTTTCCTTAATGTCCATCTCTCTGTTCATTTTCTAAACTGCACTAGAATTCTTATTGAACCTATAATTTAGTGAAAGATATGTTTGCATGGAATCTAATCACATTGAGTTGACGTCCTTATTTAATCCTTATTTAATGTTTACTTCCACCATTACGACTCTCAACTACAAAGGACTCAAAAGTTTTTCTGCATCTCAAGGAGTGCTAAAACAAGAGTGAGAAATGAGGATCCCGGACACTATGAGTTTCAATTCAATCTCCCTCACAGAATTAGTGTAGCAAACCGACGGAGATAATTGCAAGAATTGAACCATACCTTAACCGTTTTCCCACAATAATACTGGTCGATTTGGATTGGGTATTTCACATTCTGAACTTTGATATCACGGTAACTGATTCTTGCTGCTTTCCCTTTCCCACCCTGCACACAACAAGAGGCCATGATCAATGAACTTCACTCAATTCAAATACCTCAAACCAAACAACTACAGAATTATTCAGTGTATATATTAAACATATTTTGAAAGGTTTGATTAATTCATGTATCTTTCACCCAATACATGAAATACGAATGACAGAGGTTTAAACTACATATTTAGTTACAGATGTGCACGAGCTTCACAAACTTACAGAACAAGTCTTGATGCGAGCTCCACAAAGTGTGTTGACGAAGGTGACATTGGACACATCGATGTCTGAAACGCAGGCCAGCAAGCCTTTGTTTCCCAAGCTCCCAATACTGCAAAGAATTTTAGAATGAGGGTCATCACGGAGAATTCATCTCTGCAACTCGCAAGCAAAATGGAGTAAAATAAAAATAATCTATTGAAATATTATTAACAAGGCAGTCTATTTCATGTGTCACATGGGATCATTCACACGTCCAACTTTAATTTCGTTATATATTGGCACGATTCTGAGCTCTGATAACTGTACAAGGCTTTAAAAATTAGGATTGGTATTGATTACAGGAAGCTCACCTTGAAAAATGTGGATACTCTTAGTTTTCACCAGTTTAACGACATTGACATTTGTCACAACTAATGAGAGATGGAAACGAATGCACTAGCTCCAGATTTTAGAGCTCTTTTCAAAAACTTGTTCGAGCTTTGATCAGTTCAGTGTCACAATTTTGGCACACCTACATAACGAAATTGACGTTACATGATTGACACAAAATGTTATGGATAGTAATTATTTTTCAACAAAACAGAGAACCCTCTAAGAAAATACATTTTGGGCGAAACCAGAGCTAGTGTTGTAAGGTATACCTGATTCCATGTCCAGGTCCACAGAAGATGTTTTTGATGATGACATTATATGTCGTGGTCCCAATGGAGATGCAATCATCTCCTGACCCAATGACACAGTCCAAGATTTGAACATTGTACACATTCGTCTGCAGATGGATCCCATCGGTGTTGGGGCTCAATTCAGGACTGGTAATTGTAATCCCTTGGATGAGGACTCCATTGGCATAATTGAACTTGAGATGCACTTGCGGCGTATTCGCGATAGTTACGCCAAGAACCGCAACATTCGTCGCACGAAGAAAGCGGATACCCTACAACACATCCATCAGCAGTTCATTGTCAGTTTTGCGCAATTCTGGACACCAAAAATGTGACATTCATCAACACAAAGCTCAAGGAGTCAGGATAAAATTTCAGGCTGAGCGCCTTGAAAAGTGCCAATAGAAAGTCATGGAATTTTATGCCAATTCAACGAAATAGATCTTGGGGTCATTCAATGTTAAGTTCATTCAGTATCTAGAGGAAAATTTTCCATTCAGAGGTCTGGAAAACCCGTCAATTTCATGAATGTCCACCAGTTGAATGAATTTGATGTTACGTGCTCAATTAAAAGTCCAGTTGTGTCTGCAAAATTCCGAAGATAGAATCCCAACTCTCAAGGTCTGTAAGTTTCACCCCGTGATTTTAATTCCTATGTGCATGCTACAATGATATTCTTAAAATGGATACCTGCACATCATCGATTCACAATTCTCATAAAACTCTTATTAACAGGGTTTGAAATATTCGGGAGAATAGAAGTATGGAGGCTCCTGACACTCACCGTAGGTCCACCGCCGTCCTTCCAGAACTCGTCTCCACGAGCATCCAAAGTACCTTTGCCCTGAAGAATGAAATTCTTGCAATCCGTGAACTGTATCCAGGAGGTAGAGGAGCTCTTGCCCTTATAGTTGCTGGGACCCAAGATCGTACCATCAACCTGTCCATTCACAACAACAGGTTATTGTCAGCGAAGAAAGTAACCATCAATTTCATCAAATCTGAGCGATTTTGGAGCCGAAATTGTGATCACAGAAGTCTACAGAAAGCTCGATAAACTACGACAGGTATAGATTACTGTTTCTCGTCCTGAAAAAAAGAAAAAGTTATGGAATTATACCGCCAATTTAGCAAAGAAGTTGACATTATTAATAGCGGTCAAGCCTCTGCAATCAAATGTTATCCAAAACTTCAACAATTACATATGCAGCAACCAATAGCTTTTGAATGTTGATAAACTTGATGCAGTTGATTACAATTCTATCAAAACATAAAGTATACAATCAAAGGTACAAATTTCGTTTTAAAAGCCTCTCAACTATAAGGTCCAGTCTTCATAGATCTCTAAAAATTGAAGCCTTACAGATAACACTAACATTTTCTGCTTCGTATTTTGAAGTTGAAGTTGGAAATTAAACGGATTTTGAAGGTAGCACTGTAACACGTGCAAACAAAACTTCAGAGACTTATCATGTAATGAGTAAGGAAGAGTGATGCATGGTACCTGGAAAATTATGCTAGACGTGCATTTTTTTCCCACGAAAAAGGTCTTATCTTGCAGAACAAAGCTGTAGCCTTTGGGGACCAAAATCGTGACTGTACCTGTGGAAGCACAAGCTTTGGTCCACGCCTGGACGAACCACTGCAAAGAGAATCAATATATTCAAACGTCAAAATCCAATTCTCTGTTGCACAAGTGGGTGCTCTGAAAGCGTCAGAACGTAACTATATACTGAAGTCATTTTTATTGGTGTCATTGTAATCTTGTTCTGACGGTTACGACGACATTACTAGTGTCATTTTAAACTCGTTTCCGCCGGGTGCAGCTACTGATCTACAGATATCGAAATGCCGACTTCGGATACGGTCCATTCATGAGCAATCCTCTGAAGAATCATTTCGAAGAATTCTAATGACCACGTTGATCTTCAGGAAACCAAAACTGCGCAATGTGCTCTTCAAATCTAGCAGAAGCTTTCATTCGAAGTCAACCTTCAAGTGCGACATGGTAAGACACACTGGTGTCATTCTAACGTATTGCATCGACATTATTTATGTCATTACAGCGCGACAGTACTATCACAGTATGTCTCACGACATTCCATTGATTCAATTCCAGTGTCGTGTTTCTGAGTTCGGAGTGTCGTTCCAACTGAAACGCCAGCAACTGCCACAAATTCATTCTTGCCCAAATGCACCCTCAAGAGCTGCATTATGCACCAAATGAATTCGTATGGCAGGCTTGATGAGAACACTCACAATGCAATAGTCTAGACACTTCGAGTTCATTCCAGTACCTGGGTATCATCCGCCGACCCGTCGCCTTCCGCACCCAACGTCTTAATATTAAACACATCCGCGCCGCTACTCTTCCCTGGGTTCGGGGATGCGGCCATGGTAGTGATCACCTCATTCTTATGACTCAATTGTTGAAAGCCCGTGTGCGACAGCGCCTCCCCACCTCCCGCTCCCCAAAGTACAACGACCCCCAATACCCAAACGAGTCCCCATAGCACCACTCCTGGACCCATGCCCACGCCACCGACACTTCCTCTTCGGAAACCCATGGATGGATATGGGTCCAGCTGAGCTGATCTGTGATCGCCAACAGCCACAACGAACTAGATCTCAGTGGCGACGGCAATATAAGTGCGGCCGTACCTCGACATGGACACCGCAAAACTCTCTCTGCAACTCTAGCTGCTGGTTCCCGCTCTGGTTCCCGCTCTGGTTCTCGATGTGGTTCCCGAACGCTTGGATTGCAACTAGTTGAAGAGGTGCTTCCTGGGATGGAATGCGCCGAGCGAGCGACGCGGAGCGCGAGAGTTAAAGAGGGTGCAACTTTAGTTCGTAAATGGGATCGACATCATTGCCATGGAACATCCATGCACCTATCGGGGTCTATTTGTGTTTCCGAAGCTCCGCGCTTTTGGAGCTTCGAATCCTAGATGACTAAGGTAGGCAAACCCATAACCGCCCATTTAAGGGGGTTAGGGTATGTGGAGGTTCAGGAAAAAAACAATTTTTTTTCAGGCGGTTAGCGTTTGAAAGAATTGCCAGAATATAGAAGTTTCAGAAAAAGTTATCAAGTGAGAAATTTTATAAAAAATCTCAAAGTTACAACACGTAGGTTCCTGTAACTAAACATAGCCTGACAGTAAATGGGACTTAAGTGGTTGTTAAGGCGACCTTAACTGGGACTTGGACTCAAACACAATGCCACTTGTAGTGGGGCAGCTTGAACCCTAATCCGCTCCTTCTAAATTGAGCACATCGTCGGAGCCATGCTCGAGGTCGCTCCTGCGCATTCCAATTCCGTGCGGTGTGTGTTGTTTTGTTCCGTTCCCCTACCACCATCAACGCTCGGGTGGACGTACTAGCTCTGCCGAACTCTTGCGGTTACTCTACCGAATCTGCTTTTCTGAACTTTCGGTTACCCGAAGCCATCTTAGGCGGTTTCCAAACCCGGCTTGTTGATCTGCCTTAACTACTGCTATGCTTCTGCAATGGCACGTAGGCGACACCCACGGCCACTCGGAGAACACCCCAAAATCGCTCATTCTCTACTGAAAATCACTTTTTGTTCGTCCTAATACCAAAAAAAATCTTTCACCGCTTGCCTTGGGGTTCACACCGCATGGTGTAAGCACCTTTTCTAGGGTGTGCCATTGGGTGCTGTGCGGTGATGGGTTTGCCTACCTTAGAGCATCGCCACCAGTTGCTCTCCAAATGACCACGGCACCAACAAGTGGCGTGGTGTTTACTACCCCATTACATGTGGTTGTGCCGTGGCCATGCACTACTCCCCACCAACAACACGCTAAAATTGGATTGACCATTACTATTCCATTGCCACGAAGGCGCCAAGTCATAGGGAATGCCACTGTGGTATTCCTATTTTCTTGCCCAAGAAGGTGGATGGTGGAGAAGTCAACAACTGTGAAGGCTCAAATTAAAGGTCAAAACATGTATTGAATGATTATACTTTGAATTTCATTATAAATTTCATTAAACTACTAAGTGTGTTTCCTCCTTATAGAAGTAACATGTTTCATATTTGTGATTTGAATGATTTATACGAATTGTCCATGATGCTAAAATTTTCTTCTGTCCCTAAGCCTATCACAGTAAAATTTAACTATGGAAAAAAAATATGTGCTTACAATTGCTACTTTGAAAAAATAGATCATCAATCATGTTCCAATTTATAGGGCTTAGGATTATTCATAATAGTTGTGCTATTGTTTTTATTACATTCATTAAGCAACTACCTATGGAAAACAAACTTTATTTTTAATTCTAATATATGATGTTATATCTATAATATAATTTAAAAAAACTTCCATATTCTTTAGGGAATATTATAATTACTATGAATTCTTGAAGAAAAAAAATGATGAAACCAAAAATAATAAATGAAATTAGGTGCCTTGTTCCTTTGTATAACCTTCAAAATATGTGGGGACGCTTTGGAACCAATTGTTCACAATGCACACACCAACACTTTTGAAAGGTTTACAATATCCCAAATACAAAAGAATGAAAGCATATACAATATAAGATTTTATAAGAATTCAAAATACCAAAAAAATTAAAGTTTCTATAAATATTAATGACTACATGTATATGTCATAGACATGTATGAGGTACAAGATATTTTTATAAAAGTTAAATTAAAATTTCTATAATTACATGTATGTGTCATAGATATGCTTAATGTACAAGACATTTTTATAAAATTTCAATTAAAAATTCTGTAAATATTAATCACTACCTGTACTTATCATAGACATGTACAAGGTACAAGATGTTTTTATAAAAGTTAAATTAAAGATCCTATGAATATCAATAAGTTCAAGTGTATGTCATAGACATGTATTATATAAAAGATAAAGCTTTCATTTTTAACCATTTTGCAACTGTGCAGAAGAACAACACAATTGCTTCTCCTCCGCCTCACAGAAGTTCCTCCCCTTCTTCGCACGCACCCCACAACCCTCCACCGCATCCACGTCAACGTCCACGGAGGCCATAGTCTACGTTGACCAATGTAGCGTGAGTGTAAAATTGCCCTCTACAAAGGCCCTCCGTGCAAATGTAAATGTGACGGGACGAACGGCAGAATTTGTAGCGTGAAGTGCTGTTGGTGTGGAGCCATTGACCGCTAATAAAGCACGGCAACCACGGAGTGCCGTTCCCGAGGCCGTTGAAACCAACTGGTGGCGATGCTCTTAGTATAGGGCAATGCCCGCAGAGGAGGGCATTGCGCCAAATAATCGGCCGACGAGGAGGGCGGAGCCCGACGAGGAGGGCTGATTATTTGGCGCAATGCCCGACGATAAGGGTATTGCCCGACGTAAATCACGACGAAATCGCGACGAAATCGAGATGAAAACGCAGAACCGGATGAAAAATCCGTAATCCCCTATTACGCGGTTTTGCCTGCGTAATCGGGGATTACGGCACAGAAGCTTCCCGCCGATTGAACGGGACATTTCCTGCGAGTGGTTTACGATGGTGAAATGGAATGTCAACCTGCAGTCAGTCGCCCAATTTCGACAGTGGAATTCAGACTTTTCCATTTGCGTTTGCAAATAAAGATTGAAATCAAGTTGCCGGGTACTGGCGTCGGCTACTGCAGTCGTTCTGAGGTTTGTGGGTTCCCTGGCCTTTACTTGAGTCTCCCTCGTGTTGAAGTTGCATCCTCAATCCCAACCGTAAATCACCCCGGTAACGGTACAGAGCGGGCTAAAGGACGAGCCCGCCAGGGTCGCGGCCTTTTTTGGCGCTTCTTTGGACCCAATCTGTGCCGGCCCTAAGTTAATTCTTTTTCCGTAGTGAGAATTAATCTGAGTGGTGGATGGTTCAGTCAAGGGCAGGAGAAGAGTTGTCATGGTGAGGTGGCGTCAAGAGTTCGAGGATGCTGCGCAAACTTCCGGAGAATGTGCAGGAGAAAGCACTGTCCAGTGCGAGGTCACGTTTTGCATTGGGGCGGGTTTTTTGAAACGCAGCAGGGATGGATCCACGCCAAAGGTGCCGTCGGAGTCCCGTGTATCGATCGGACTAATTGAGGATGGCCCTCATTCTGTCCTTTTGTACAATGAGGTCACTCCTAGTTTGTTCCAAAACCGAAATCGAAATCAAATAATAGTAACATTAATAATATCAACATGGAATGACATACTAACAGTATTGGAATAAATTGAAATAAACCCTGGCGAACCGCGCGCGATCTCTGGCGACGGAATTCTTATCTGAGGAGAATCAAATGCATATCTGAGGAGAATCAAGTGCTTCGAAGCACATTTAATTAGAGTCCGTGAAGTAGCCGAGAAAGCGAGGAACGCAAGCTCCGAATCCTTCGATCCCAACTGGGAAAGACAACTTTCAGTAAAGCATGCTGCAACCAGCTCACGAGGCATGTATTGACCACTAGAATTACAAGGGAGCATCGATCCGACCTTCGTCGAATCTGCGAGTGCGCATTCCTCGTTTAGGCCTCTTCAAACAGGCTGGCCACGCTTCCGGGCGGGGTGGCAAACTGGAGCGTCATATGTGAACTTCTGCAGGACGACGGGATGGCCCGCCAGCCTCGTTCCGCCCGAGAAATTATTCACCAATTGTAAAGGAGCTCCCTTTGACTTGAAGAGAGGCCAGTACCGTACGTGAAGATCTGAAATTGAATTTCCACGTCGGTTTCTCACGGGTCCACGTTACCTCATACCATTCACAAGATGACATGTGGCACTTACCAAAATGACGTAAATTATGTTGAATCTTACCTTCACGTAGGATATCTAGGAAAGAATGTTCTAAAAGGAAATGATGAAGCAGCATAAGGGCGAACTTTCATACACTGAAAAAGGTCAAACTTTGCAAAAAAGACAAAATAAAATTTTAGAATTGTGCATTTGAAGTGTGTATTTGTCAATTTTTGTGCATTTGAAGTGTGTATTTGTCAATTGTAGAATTGTGCATTTGTCAATTTTTGCTAAAAATAATGGTCATTATAGGATTAAAATTAATGATAATATGATTATATTGAACCACACTTGTAGATAGTATAAGGTTAGAGATCCACAGAGCGACAAGGCTTTATAAGTGTTCTCTAAAATAGAAGTATATATTGTTTTCTTCAATGTACCACTTGCATTTGTCAATGAAGCAACAATGAATATATTAGGGGACGAACACTTTTAGTGCCCTAAATGATTCCAACTTCAAATTTCATAATAAATTTCATAAAGGTCCAAAATATTTGAAACAACTTGGGTAAAGTGCCAAATAATATCATTTATCTTGCAAGGAAAATTTACTAGAAATGTTTCAAGAAGACAAGAAGTCACTTTTCCAAAATTACAAATAAACTTGTAAATGGTCACATTATGGACTTCCTAACCGGTTAGTTGATATTACTTGAAATCATGAGACAAATTTGAATTGTGTTGATATTCTCTTGATTAATAATGAGCAAATGGCCACTATATTGAATCCTCTAGAGGTGCATTATAATTTTTCATATTCAATCTAGACTTGTGAGCCGTAAACTATATAAAATACATCATTGGTGGAATAGGAAGCCACTTGCAGCCTTGGTTCAATGGTTTTGGCCTTGGCACACTGGTGAGGTAATCATGAGTTTTAATCGGGGCATTGGCAGGGGACTTACTACCATAGTCCATCCAACTATGGTGGGGTCAAATGACCTCATCATCACATGGGGACATGTTTAACCCCTAAAGGACCAAACTATGTTTTTTGGCAACATAGCGATTTTGGGCAGCTCACTACGGATGGAACTTTTCTTTTATTTCTTTGAAATTTTCACACAACATGTGCCCAAGGAGTAGTTTTGAGGCCCAAAAGAATTTGTAACTTTTGACTACACGGTTAAAAAGGTTTTTGCATGATATGTGATTTTCTTTGAACATTAGGCAGTCCGGGCAGCTCAAAAAAATTCTTTAAAAATGATTCTTTTTTTAAATAAAAACTTGAAATTGATTTATTAGATTTTTATCTAATTAGGAAGCTTTGAATGATCCCATTTTGATCTATGAGTCAAAAGTTATGAGGAGTTTTAGTTTGGGGTAGTTTGCCACTAGTTATAGAATCTATACATTACAAAAAAAGTTTGAAATCCTTTATTTAATTCAATTTTTTATATTTTTGGAAAAAAAACAAACATTAGTTGTAGATTGTTTATTAAAATATTTTTACCATTGGGATTGGAATTTTTCAATTCCATAAATAAATTGTTTACAATTTAGTATTTTGGCTCATTTTCTACTTTTTTCTACTTACTATTTTTTTTTGTACATGTTGTACAATTCCAAATGATTTGGAAATTTTCAAGAATGTAGCCAACTTGAATTGAAGAATGAATCCAAAGAGTTACAACCATTTGGACTTTGTTTCATACAAATATTGCCTTCTGAAGTGCAGCTGCCCGGATTTTTGCAGTGGTAAAAAAAGGATTTTTGTAACTTCAAACACTAATATCTTGCAATCTACACGGCGAAAATTTCTGAAATTTTTTCCACATCTTTTAAAATCAGTTTACTAAAAGATCCTATGGTTAAATTTGTCCTCAAATATTTTTTTTCTAAAATTTGGTGGTTGTCTTAAAAATGACAGTTTTAGAGTGGTTTTGGTGAAAACATAGTCAAAAACCTTTAAGGGTTAAGAATTTATTGGAGGAAGAAGCATGTTGTTTCATTATAGGATCTACTTCCTAATGGAAGCATTAAGTATGTAATCTGCCATCTAAGTCTTTCAGTCAGGTGCTTTGTTCATGGTGCTCTTTTAGACCGGAATTATTTTTCTTCTTCTTTCCTTCTATTGGAATTGGAGGTTTTACAATCAATTTCACTTGGGGCATGAATAACTAATGAAAGTCAATTATCAAAACTCCATTATTCTTTGGCAAGTCTATACTAGTCTAGTGCAAATTTATGTTGAGTCTTCTCCAATGTTGCAACGGCTGGGGTGGATTGACCCCCTCGCTTGGCCCTGCAGACAAACTCTATTTTCTGCACATGATTTTTTATGCAAATTTTGAATTCATATTTGCGATCAAAGACCCCAAATCTGTCGAATATAGACAGGAATACGCCCTGGAACGGCCCAAAATAGGGGGCTTTTTTTTACATGCACCCTTGGTAAGGCCGAGCGAGGGGGTCAATCCACCCCGATCTGCTGCAACTTGGGTATCCATTTTTATTACCAACATGAGGCAACAAAGGGCACTGGAAAAAGTGTGACTGATCGGCAAGAACTTTGTGTGGGGACTTTTGGAAAACTCAATGAGTAACAGCAACAATAAATTTTAGCAAGGGTCTTAAAAAGCAAAAATCACTTTGTGTGGGGACTTTTGGAAAACCCAATGAGCAAGGGCAACAATAAATTTTAGCAAGGGTCTTAAAAAGCAAAAACAAGTATGTGTTTGTGTGCAGAACAGAATTAGTGGTTATGAGGAGCCCATTTTGGTATGCAATAATTTTGGACAAGAGAATATCAAAGGAAAAAATGTGAAAGGCTAAAAGAGTCACACAAGGTGACAAGCATTGGAGAGAAGATATTTTGGAGCAGCAAGCTTATTGAGAGCTTAGGTAAGGTTAAAGGGCTGCATGGGCACTTTTTGTAACAATGACTATGTGTAATAAAAGAAAGTAAAAAGTAAGAGGTCTCATCAATTGGAGTTCCATTCAAGAGGGACAAAAAAGTTTAAAAATTGGGGAGATATGTGGCAGTTTGTAATAAAGAAGTTGCCCATATGGAATATTAAGTTAAATATTTGAATGGGGAAACTTGCTCCAAGATAAGAAATTGATGAATTTCATTGCATGTGTAAGCAAATTTAACAATGGGATTGCAATTAGTCATCCTTGTTTAAATTATGTCACACTTAGAAGTTGTTTAACAACTAAAGAACCATAAGGCCACGTGACTTCTACAACTATATTTGTAGAAAGTTCAAAATGTGAATCTCATTAACAATTTGTGAACAGAGAAGAGACCCTAGATGATTTTTTCTGTTGAATTTGTTTGTGCAATCCGATCAAAAAATGATCAAGTGTGCAATTTTTGGTGAATTTTTTGAGAATGGAAAAGGTACTCTCAGCTGTCACTTCACATCCTCATATCTTTTTCTGCACATCAAATGATTTGAAAAAAATTACACATCAAAATTATGATAATATATATGTACCCATGGGAAAAAAATTAGAGTTTTTGGATCACTTTCAAGCATTTTAATTTCAACATTTTGCTTTCAGCATATATATAAAGTATTGCCTAACCAAACATCTTTCACCAATCTTGTTGACGGGGAAATTTTCTCAAAAATTGTACAATTTCATTGATCTTTTTTTCTTTAGGTCTTTTTTTCATTTTAGTAGTGACAATCATCAAAATTATTCCACTCAAATGAAGAATTATTTTTGTTACAAGAACTAGTCACAAAAACAAGTTAGAGCTATATTCAAGCACCCCAATTGTTTAGAGATTAAGCATTTGTTATCCAAGATTATACTACTTAAATTTCCTTGCTTGATAATTGTTCTATTTGTTTATTCTCTTTGTAAAACATTTTGTCACTTTTTTATAGTTCAAAAGTGACAAATCCAAGACCACCTTCAAAAAAAGCAAAAAGCAAATTACAAATGTATGAACTTTTTCTCTTTTTATTAAATACAAACCAATATTTTGTATTTGTGGACCTATTAATCCTTAAAGAATGGCTTCTATAGAATGGTGTGAACAACCTCAATATTTTTTGCTTTGTATGCTCTTTTTTTGCCACTAAGTACAAGTAGGAATTGTTTTAATTTATTTTTCAAAGATGAAATCACATATCTTCTATAAGTTATAGAATTTTCAATTATTTTAATAAAAATTTTAAATTACCCTGAATTTTCAAGCAAGAGTGAAGAAAATTCATATTAAATTCATTATAAGCTAAAAACTCTAAAAATGGTACCACACATATATACTATAGTGTGGAATATCATGGTAGAATCCAAAATTATGTATCATCCTATCATTATAATTTTAGTATGCCATGATTAGAGGCCCAAAGTTCAAATAGCTCTAAGGATTTTAATTTTTTTTTTAAATTGAAATTTGAATAGAAATTAGATTTAGTTAAATTCATTTCATTAGTTCAATTCAAATTTAAATAAGACAATTCTTTTGGCTAAAATTTAGATTTAGGACAAGAAAATACAAGTTGCTAAAGTACATTGAAAAATATGATCTTTTGTGATCCTTTTGGAGGGCATTTTCTTTTTTAGAAAAGTCAATGACACCTCAATGAGGGAATTTTGGCCAACCTCTAATGCAAACACATTCAAAGTACTCTAAAAGAATTGGATGGAAAAAGGAAGTTCTTTATCATAATTTGCTCACTTGAAATCATCTAAATGCCACTTTCGGACTCCTTGGTTCTTTAATTCTCAAAGCACCTTTCAAGCCCCTTAGGTTTAGTTCCTTAGGAATAAATGAAATTGTCGTTGCTATGGTCAATGAGGCTCTAACTGGGCAGGCTTCGGTGCATGTCACACAACAAATTTCAAAAATTTCTCTATCAATGTTCTATGGCGGATGCCCCTTTGGAAACCAAATTCTCCTTTTAAAGATGAAGGATTATCTCCTAAATGTCAAAGCCACTATGTTTTCACCCAAAACGATCCAAAATTGCTATTTCTAATACAAGTATCAAATTTTAGAAATAAAACATTTTTGGAAAAATGTAACCATAGGATCTTGTATTAAACTAATTTGAGAAGTTGTGGAAAAAAATTCAGAAATTTCCACCGTGTGGATTGCAAGATAATAGCGTTTGAATTAACAAAAATCCTTTTTTTATCCCTGCGAAAATCCGGGCAGCTGCACTTCACAAGGTCACATTTGTATCACAAAATGTCCAAAATGGTAGTGACTCTTTGGATTCATTCTTCAAGGCAAGTTGGCTACATGCTTGAAAATGTTCAGATCATTTGGAGTTGTAAAACATATAGGAAAAAAATAGTAAGTAGAAAGAGGTAGAAAACGTTCAAAACACTAAATTGTTAAGAATTTAAATATGGAATTGAAAAATGTCAATCCCAACGGTTGTAATTTTGTAATAAACAATCTACACCTAGTGCTTTTATTTTTTTTCAAAATTATTGAAAATTGAGTAAAATAAAGGACTTCAAAGTTTAGTAGAGATTCCATAACTACCCTCAAACTAAAACTCCTCATAACTTTCATCTCATTAATCAAAATGGAATTATTCGAAGCTTCCCACATCTATATAAATCTAAAGAACCAATTTCAAATTTTTAATTTTTTTAGAAGTGATTTTTTAAGAAGTTTTTTCAGTTGCCTGGGCTACCCGCCGACCAATGAAAATGACATAGCATGCAATAACTTTTTAACCACATAGTCAAAAGTTATGAAAATTGTTGGGCCTTAAAGATGCTCCTTGGACACATCTTGTGTGAAAAAATTTAAGAAAAAAAATAAAAATTCTAGTCATAGTGAGCTGCCAAGAAGCGCTATATTGTCAAAAAACGGTGTTTGGTCCTTTAGGGGTTAAACTAGAAAGAATAGTAGAGACAATGATAAAAGGATCAAATGACTAGGAGAGAATGGAAGAAAACTTACAAGAGTCAAAATATTATCTTTATGGTAAAAATAAGATATCTTAGTGCACACCAAAGAATTCCAAATAACAATATGTTTTGGAATGTTATGGGGTTCCAAAGGACTCTCCACATCAACTAATGCTACATTTGAAAAGGAAAACAAAATTGAATCATCTGCACTAAATAGTGGAATTAGATTGCCCACACTAATTTCTCGACGTTCTACACTATATAAATATTTATTGTTTCTTTACAAAAAATTTACTATTTTTTAATTAAATATAGTTGTAATCGGGACTCATGAACCTCCATTTGTACAAATGGAAATATGTATAGAAATATTTGTTGACTTTGATGGCTTGTAAGTAATTTTCTTGAACTAAGGCAACCTAATTGTTAAGGCAACCTAATTTTGCTATTTAGTGTACTTCTTTTCAAAAGCTACCGGTTTATAGAAAAAAACTGATGAGCTCTGAAAAACAAAATTAAAAATTAAGCAACCACAAACTCTAAGGTTCCACAAACTGCTTGTTGGTAGAATAAAAAACACTCGGGACTAACACTAGCTCTTGAAGGGAAAGTAAGAGCATGTCCACTCCTACTCGCTATACTAGACCCAGGCATAATTGGTAGGGGCCAGGAGTCCCCACCGTGGCACTAGCAACAAAATTTGGAAGACTTTGGTTGGAACCTCTTTTAGCCTTGGTTGGAAATAGTTGCACCCTACAAGTTTTGTTTTGATGTCTGGTTGATAATGGGTGGTTCTAACATATATCTAGATAGAGAGCCATCCTCCACAGGGAAAAATAATTTTTTTTTAATATCACGGGGGCAGGAAAAACTACCCCTGATTAAAGTTAGTGCAATGAGGAAGTCGGAGTTTGTGAAAACACGAGACAAAATTCCTTAAAGCACAAAAAAATAGATCTCATGGAGCTTGGTGTTATGTTTCTTTTGTACTATTCTTAGTTAAGTCTTCCTTTTGACACTCCATGTACAAACTAGGAAGACCTTTCCAATTAACTCTATTGTGATGGGGTTAATTTGTATTTTGCAACCTCTCTCGAATCTAAAATTCAGGGTCTTTGATTCACTAATGACTAATGAAGTTGTATTGTGGCACTCACAATAGCACGAACAAAATGCAGATAAATGAACGAAATATTTTCCTAGGAATTTTGATGCTCATTGCTCATTGTGTGACAATTAATTCCGTCTTACTGAAGGAATATTTTTCTGTGCAAAATGATACATTCCTATGTTTTCCGTAGGAGATTTTTTTTCACCAACAAGTTGTGCAAGGAGCTCATTGCATGCATATAATTACATATGCAATCCTCAATACATTTTTCTCTACAATTTGATAAATTTGACCAAACAATAAAAATACTATAAAGTTATATTACAAGAACAAAGGTTATGACCATGTAGTCAAACTTCAAAATTTTGTAGGATGACATTTTGTTTTCTGTTTTTCCTATCTTTAAATGAAGTTTTTTAAAACTCTAGGATGAAATCACATGTTTTCTATAAGAAATAGAATACTTTGATTTTGTGATGATTTTAAAATTACTATGAACTACTAAAGAAAAAGTGAAGAAAACTCATATCAAGTGTAAAACATGAGATAAATAAATTGGATGCATGTTACATTGTAGAATAGTGTATACCAAATTTCCATGTCAATGACTTTCAACTTCAATTTGCAATAAAAAAATTCAATTATTGAATTTTCCAAAATTGTCAATGGAAAGTTCATTTAGTTGGTGATATTAGATTAGATTTGGATTGAAATCATGTGGGCTTTGATATAAGACATTCAACAAACAAAATCTTTATTTTGGGGTAGCAATGTTTCTTGTTTGAAGAAATTTGAAAAGAAGTAATCATAGCCAAGCCCATGACCATATCCCAATAAAAGAGTTTATGATACTCAGTGCAAATTTTTTTAAATAACCAATGACAGTTGAAGAGTTATTTGAGACAACACGTGATAGTTGAAGCATATTATGTTTCAAGGATGTTTAATAAAGAATAGCCTAGTGTCAATAGAAAAGGTGTTTCTATAACTTGAACTTTGAAAACTTGTAGTTTATCTATATGGTCTCCCTAGAATTCCTCACATCAATTGCATTCATTTTTGCTTTTATTTGCTAACGTCTTGATATAATCCCTCTCTCCACATACAAATACTATATACAAACTTCAATTACATGATCCAATCCCCCCACAAAATCTTGAATTGTTTGGCATAAAATTTACGGAGCCTAATGCTTATACCATATCTATACTACACATTAAACTCCAATAACAAATCCTCACTCCACATGAATGGCAAAATGCTTGTACAACCTTCACACCCCGGGGGGGGGGGGGGGGGGCCGGCACTTAGAGTATCCATTAGAAACCACATGCGAACAAAACTTTGGACCCCCTATTTATTTTTTGAATTTTAAATAAATAAAAAAATAAAAATATGAATAGATTTTCCTACTTTGAAAATTTGTGTTTTGAATTATTGATATTTTTATTTGTTAACAATAATTAGTTACAAATTTTTGAAGTAAAAAGATACACTATGGAACTAAAAAATAACTTTCACACCCCTATATTATATAAGAAAAAATTGTCTAAAAAATGAACAAAAAATTCCTAAAAATAACTCTTTATTGAAAGCTCATTTTGGATTGAATATTGATTCAATGACCATCTAAATGTGTTCTCTATAATTATTTGAGTTGAAAAACATGCCATTTTAGTTCATTTTCAACCTATTCTAGAAATCACTTGTTTGCACGTGGTTTGTTGTAGTAGAATTAGGTGCACCCCCCAAGCTTCACACCCCTAACAAATAGCATAGCTATCATACTCAAAGAAACATGCCATACTCATAGAAACATGTTATACTCAAAGAAACAAGCTCCAAATCCAATCAACTCACTAAATGCATTGCACTCAAATTGAAGGGGAGTTGTACCACATAAAATGCAAAAGAAATTTAAAAAGCACATTCAAACACACCATACTAATAAAAAAGAAAAGATAATCCAAATTGGCTCACACTCCAATACATTATTGGCATAGTCAACTATCTCCATATACAAATACCACACATGGGCCATTTCCAAACCAACCACCCAATTAATGATTGGATCACCGCTATTAACAACATAGGCAAAAATGCCAAGATTGATGGTCAAAAAATATTTCAAAAATAAAACGCATCAAACATTTAAAAAGGTCATTTTTACATGCAAACACATTTTACATATTCAACCAAAAATAATACATAAATCAATCTTTAAGAGCAATAACAACCCACCATTGGACTGTATAAGAAATTAACAAAATAACATATTGACAAACCCACAAGATATAGTACATAGTACATAAAATCTTCATTCAATAATCCATTTCAATCCAGACTACAATACACATGTAAATACCAACATGATCATCAAAAAATTGTACATGTGTAGTGTAAAAATACCATAGCAAGACTTGATATGTTTTGTCCTTGAAAAACAAGTAATACCAAATTCTTCAATCTAGACACGTTTTGATAGATACACTATATATAATCTATTTACAAACACACTACAAACACTTTTAGCTTTATACAAAGAAGAATATCAAATATTGCATGACAACCGAAAAGGCTTTAGATCAAAACAATGTATTGCATGACAAATATAATTACTGATATGAGCATTTGAAAATGTTAGACTCACATATAAAAACATAGACATCACATACATGGGCTTCAAAAATATTTTTGGATCAATATGCCATTGTAGACTATTAACTTTCATAAGTAACCTCGGATATCCTCAAAATATTGTTAATCTACTTAGAAACATATACTCTCATTCCTCTACTATTTTCATCCAAGACCACTTTAATTACGCAAAATTTGTACCAATTTTTAGATGAAACATACAAAGAGACACTCTCAGTCTCTATTTTTTTGTATTTTTCCTTGAACCACTACTTTGATGGCCAGGACAAGACAACTACTAGCAAAAAATTTAGTGACTAGATTAACAAAAATTCAACACAAAAGTGTTGATTTTTTTAGTTAAGATGGACGTATTGATTTGGACAGTTTTTAATAGAAAAATGTTGATTTTTTTCTTGATTTAGGCCCATTTAAAAAATTAAAATTAAAATTGAATTTAAGAAAAAAAATCCATTCAAAAACTACCATGTGGCAAGTCAACTACCATGTGGCGAGTGCCACCACCAAGGTTTGATCCTTAGACCTCACGGTTAAGGCTCAATGACCCTTACCATTGCACCACATACAAAATTACATGAACATTGTTGGTGTAGAATTTTATTTGTGTAGTTATTTCATTTTTTTCCCATTAGTTTGTAAAATAAGCAGACTTTGGAGGCAATTTTGGCCTAGTAAATGAACTTTTCTCAAAAATCTTTGAACTAGGAAAAGTTGGAAAATTAAGACAAATTTCACCTCCAAAAATCCGTTTGAGATTTCAATCCTCCAATAAAAAATTATGGACATAGACTACCCAAACATGGACTACTACAAAGATGTCATTACAAAAAAATTCAGCCCTGGAAGGGGCCACGAGAGCCGGTGCAATAAGGGAAAAAAAATTAATTTTTTTTTTCAAAAAGTGAAATCCAACATGGCATCAATGGTGCCACGTCAGCGCCACATCAGACTTGAAATTTTTTTAATTCTTTTTTTTCCAATTTTTTTTTAATTAATTAATTAATTAATTTTTTCTTAGTATTCCGTAATATCACCCCGAGGGTGCCTAAGTCAGATTCTGACGGCCCCTTTGAGGGTCGATATTTTTTCTAATGACATTTTACATGATACTATTTCCATAGTGATGATTGGTTCTTCACCAAACCCACACTATAGAAAGGACCAATTTGCTTTCCAAAATCTTATCTACACTAACAGGAAATTGATGAAAACACCAATTCAACTTACAAATTCCCATCCATCAACAAATGGATAGAAAATAAAACCATCCATTTCCACCTCTCAAATAAATTCTGGACCAATCCTACTATTATAGATGCAAAAATTACATAATTATTAAAATTTTGATATAGACAACACATTACATTACACATGGGTCAAGCCCCGGCAAACATCTAGCTTTTAGCCAACAAAATATCCATTCGCAAAATGTCCACTATATTAATCAAAATCAAATATGCACTTGGATACATGTATCCCTATAGTGTACAAACCCCCATGTGAAAGCACTACGTATATAAAGGCAGAATACAACAATACAAGAAACACCTATTTTCAGCTCTTTGAAATTGGTTCATGGTTTATTCATACAATGTACAAAAAATACGTTCTAAAAGAATCTAAAATTTCCTTTTGACTACCAACAAGACTCTGTAATAGTTTCTTTAATATACTAAAAATGAAAACCATGTTGAATTGCTTTTAATACGGGGTTACCTTTATTGAGGGTAAGGATTGCACTCCCAATAAGAAAACCTATTCATTTATTTATTTACATCACAAAAATTGAAATCGGTTTTCTTGTCGGACTTGTGAGGAACAAAAGTGGAGGGTTGATTTTTTATTTATTTATTTAAAACACATGGACAGTTTCCATTAAAAAAAAGTGGAGTTTTGAAATGATGAGAGTTTGTTATGTTGTGGATATATGAAAACAGAAATGGGAGATGCAAGTGGGGGTGCCCCAGTGGCCTCTTGTTGCGGCGCTCCAGTTCAGTTGCATGCGCCTGCTCAGTCTTCCGCCCAGTCTGGGACTACTGAAACACGCCGTCAAGCCTTTGGTCTTCTGACATACTACTATTTTTTTTTTTAAAAACAAACAGATGTATGTCCAAACTGATCCAATAAAAAAAAATTCAATTTTTAAAAAACTTTGACTCAGTGTCCATCACCTAAGCTTATGTTGAATGTTGAATTTAAGGTAACTCTGCCTATGATAGGCCAACTTTGGACCAGCCTAATGCAAGCCCATAAATTCATGAGCATTACATGTGTCTTGTGTCCAAGTAGTAAATCTTCAAGAACAAAAATGATCATTTTAAAGCAACGGGAAGATCATTTCTGAACAAAAAACATTATGTCCAACTTGAAGATCATTAATTTTGGGACAAAATGAATAGCTGGTAAAACAAAAAAAAGTATCCCATATATTGCACCACAGTTGTATTGGTATGGGACACTCTTACACAAGATTTGTTGTCATTATCCCCTCATTGGCCCCTTCACCAGAACTTATCCATGTAAAGCAACTTAACCCCTAAAAGCCCAAGGGGTTTGGACAAAACACAAATGTGTTATAAAATATAAGTTCTACAACTTTTTTGAAGTTTGCATTAAAATAGATAATGTGAAGCACAAGAAGAAGAAAATATCCGTATGGTCAAAATTATAAAATTATTCTTAGATTCTCTTCAAATGAATTTTGAAGATATAACTTCAAAAATTCACCAATTTCTATCTTTAGCAATTGAATTTTTTTTTGATTGGTCAAAATTGTGGTTTCTATTGATTTGTGAAAAAATGCATAAGATCCAGTAATGAAAACACCAACACTTTCCCCAAACAGTAAGTTTTTCAACACTAGGCAATATTAGACTCTTTGTGCTATTTCTTTTATAGTTTTTGTTTGACCGTAGCGATCTTAGTTTTGAATATAAATATTGAAAGACAATCCAATCTTTTTTTAAATTGAAAAAAATAAAATTGAAAAAAGTTTTTTTCTGCCCGAAAAATCTGCCCGAAGTCGGGTAGCGACCATAAAATGGTCGTTTGAGCGCTTAGGGGTTAATGACAAATTTTAGAATTTACCCCTAAATGTCCAAGGCCTTTTTTGAGCTTCTAGGAAATTGCTCTAAGTTGAACAAAAAAGCAATATTTTGATAAGTTGTATCAAAAAAATTTGAACTGTAATTGTACAAATTCAAACTAAACATGTTGGAGATTTCATAGGAAAAGAAAACACAATAATATCACTTATGGATTTTTAATATTGTAATGTTTGACTATAAGGGTGTTTAAATTGCAAAAGTGATTTGAAGTTTTTCAATCCTCATTTCATATGTCAAATCTAAAAAGTTAGTCACTCAAAAATATGAGGGCAAAGGGCTAACATGCATAACTCCAATCAATTTATAGCTTTTCAAAATTTACTCTACAATTTTTTTAAATGATTTTAAATGTAATTTTTTCTCTAAGATCTAGTGTATTTGAGACTCATAACCAAGAACCCTCAGTACAATGGAAAGTCAAAATTGCAATGGACACTTTTGCACAAAATCTTGAACAGAAAAAATCATAATCAATCATTTTCAAAATTGAATTTTTGACACTAAAACTAGACTTCAAAAAGGATTTTCAAAAATATAAAATATTTAAAATAGCAACTTCATTAGGTTTTATTTAACTTCAAAGTATTGGTGACAATATTTATGCAATTTCTTTAAAAGACAACAGTATTTCATGTATAAACCAAAATACATAACATTCTTGAATGGGAAGGCAAGAGGGTCTTTCAAGAATATCTTTGTTACAAGAATACAAGCTTGCATTCAAGATGTTCTACATTGAAAGTAAAAGGAGCTTGTATAACATTATTAATCAACGTTGGGGGTACCCTTTTGCTCCCCTGGAAAGCGGGAGCCCCCAGAGTTGGAACTTACCCAACCTAACTATAAATTATTGATTAAAAAATAATTGCACCCGCTCCGTAATGATGATCCTTGTTGACTTCGAGCCTGAGACGGATGGAGTGCTCGGGATGATGCATGGTCAGCACTAAAACCCATCACAAAAGTTACCTGACTCTAGCCAATAAACATACTGAGATTATAACTGAATTCCCCCCATGCATCTAGGGGGGATTATCCCTCCAGCTGGGGGGAGGTTCAAAGGCCAATTAATAATGTATGTAAGGTAGGAGGTTAAAAAAAGCAACCTTTTAAGGAATGATTACATTTGGAGAGAAACTAAACTTCTTGAAACAATTTTCAGTAAATTTTGTAAAAAGAAAAATAGAATTGACATCTAACTCAAGTAGTTTCATGTTTTTTGAACCTTCATGGAATTAGATAGAAATTTTTGAAGTTGAAATGCAGTAGACACTAAAAGCATTCACCTCCTAAAATATACACTATTGGTGCATTGGTGCATTGAAGAAAACAAAATGTACCTCTGCATTAGAGGAAGCTTTTAGAACTGGGTCTGTTTTAGGACCTCGTACGTTACACACGAATTGGAACTACAGAGTGGACAAGCGGTTCCAATAAAAAAATCATTCCGAGCAGTACAGTAGCAGTTGCAGTGCAGCAACTAAGAACGAGTCATACGAAAGTACCAGAGCTCCAGAGTCCAGGCCATGCACGAGTACCCAGATAACCCTCAGGACTGGCAGAAGGTAATCTGGAGCGAAAACCAGCACAGGCAGTTGAAACAAGTGTCAGCGAATCCTGAGGACGACGTCGTATAATAATCATAACTCCTTACGTTTGAGAAGACGCTCCGTCGCAAGTCCCCACAACAGATACCGGTAAGTCACACCCTAATCCACGATTGCCTTCCAATGGCGCGGCAAAATAGAGAAGTGTCTGACACACATCGAAAGTCTGACTTTTTTGGATAAGCCAGACCTAAACAACGAATACAGATCAAGAAACCCGCTCACAAATAGCCATACAAATCTGTACCCGCAGAGTAATGCTACTGATGTCCATCAAATAAAACAAGTCAAAAGAAAGCATCACCAGCATTACTCTGGTCACTTCACAATCCGAAGACCACACCAAGCAACCTATGCTTAAAGCAATGCCGAAAACTGCTCTGCCAAACACGCCGTCCATTATACGAGCCCCGCATCACCACTAATTCAAACAGACATCACGAATGGCAAATGGAATCAAACATAGTCTCTTCCAAAGAATGGCTCATTCCATCTGGAATAAACACGGCTGGCCAAATTGTACTCCAACCAATATTTACAGGCAGTGATCCCATTGACAAATGGTTTCCAAAGAAGACATTGCAATACGCCAGGTAGAAACATGAACGTGATGAATGGGCGTCATAGAACCCCACCAATCTTTCCATATAAGCCTTCTGAAGCTTTGTTATGTAGGAATATTACTAAGCGACAGTGTTTACAGAAGTGTTCACCCCAAGCAGCTTGCCCCTGCCGGTGGAAAAACCCCGGGTCCCATCCGGCATCCGCGGCCCAGGTGGTGGCTTTGCTACGATTTCAGAACTCATATACAACGAATTCTGAGGGGGGGTCCCTGAATGAGTGTGGTGGTGCAGCAGCCCACGACCCCTACCACCGCCTGTTCTACCACCCCGCCCTCGACCTCTCCCCTTCTTACTCAGCGCGTCTCCGCTATCACCTCCCTGTCGCCCAATACCCACACACACAAAATCATTAGAGACAATAGTCACCTAACAACAATGTACCTATAACACACTGCATCATCCTGGGGCATTCCCATCCGTCGAACACCGTCACATTCCACCGCCACCACCACCACCACCAAATGTCAACTAATATAGTCAGAACGTCCACATGTTAGGGCTCAAAGTTCAAGCATTGTGGAAGGAAACCCAAAAAAGTCACAGCAAAGCTCCGCATCACGCCAGAACGACCTCCATGCACAAACACTCAGCAACACCACAAACATATGCAGTACTGCCACCCACCCACCCTCACCGTAAAATCATCATGGCGCTCTCCATGATACTGCCAGCCAGAAAACTCCTCACTTCCCCTATCATGGGCCTTGTCCCCTGAACCTTCCTCCTCATCCATAACCACTTCACCGTCCGAACCTCCCTTGCGTGCTCGCTGATGAGGGGCCTGCTGATAATTGTGTTTGCTCTGAAACGCCTACAATATAAACCATCACAACCCCACCCAGTTCAACACTCCTCCACCAGCGTCATTCAAATAAACATGGCTCGTCTCGTTAGACACAAGTTAGATACGAACTCCTACTAGTCGCTGCATCTGCAACGCAGCCTTGACACCCGCACCCCACCCAAATCAAATCAAATAGATGCCCGTCCCAGGAGACAAACCTGACGTCTTAGCAGCAACCGCACGCGCAACCCACTTCTCCAGTTGCGTTCATCCGTCAGCTCCGTCACCTGAAACAACAACCCATTAGATGCACTCGTACTCCACGCAAACACCACACGACGACTTCCCAAACTCTGTATTCTCCATCCACTCGCTCCAACACCTCACCTACCATCAAACCATGACCTCACAAAATCCACACTCTACATTCCATGCAGCGGCCATCTCTCAAGCCGGGCCCAGCTCAACAAAAACAGGGCCCCTTTCTACATCAGTCATTACCGACTACGAAATGCACTGCATAAAACAGAGTGCTCCAACCAGAATCCAAATACTCACAGCTTTCTCCGCCAGCTCTACAGATTCGTACTCCACCAGGGCATGCAACTGCATAATCAACACAACACGTCAGCTTAACTTCATCTACCCTATCTGTAATGGGTTCATCTCACAATTCAGGCAACCCCATGAACGGCGAACTGTCAAATCAAGACCCGACGCCCTTCTCACCTTATTGCTGACCAACATATCCGTCTTGGGATGCTTCGCTGCAGTCGAATTAGCCCCATTCGCAGCCTCAGGAGAACAGATGCGAACCATCTTCACTGGCCCCACTTTGCCAAACAGCTGCTCCATGCTTTCGATGGAATGATCCTCAGGCAGATTCTCCGCTACAACCGTACGTGACTGCCCAAACACACCATCACCATTACCCCACATGCAAACAAAAAGAGATTCGTGCTAATCGGAAACACAGTATTCAAAACCATGAAGATGGCTGGAACTGAAGTACAAAGAACCATTCCTAAACATTGCCGGAGGGACAAACGATTGCTATGCACCCCCAGAAAACAGACAGACGTTAAGACCTGGCAAAAAAAATTCGCATGGATTTCACACCGGCTAATATCTCTTAAATCCTTGTCAACTAAGCTATTCCAAGATTATCAAAAAATCCGCTGGCAAGGATCTGTGCCACGTCTTTGCGTCGAGTGAAGTCTGGTTCCTCGAGAATTCTCAATAAAAAACTCGGAACTCCGCTTCACTGAATTTTTATTCAGAATTCCCCGGAACCAGCCTTCAACCTGTACTCAACGAACTCCTCTCCAGGTCTTCCCAGCGTGCCCGAGCAGGAGCAATGATTAGAAAATTGACACCCAACCCCACAGTACCTGAACTTCCTCCTGATCCACGTCTGGGAGTGGTTGAGCTCGCCGCACCTTCTTCCCGTCCTCACTCACCACCTACAGTATTCCAGTGCCCACAGTGCACAGATGTCATAATCCCAAAAATAACAAGGAAACGTCTGTCAGAAGGATCGTAAATAAAATGCGCAAACTCCACACCCAAACACAACACCAACGACGCCTCGCTTGCATCCTAGCTATGAATCATCCAGGCATACGTTCCTCTGAAATGCCTTCTGCTCGCCGAGATGTTTGAAAAAACTATTCCGAACATCCACACAACATCTACAGGATGAAAAAAACTCACCAACAGCGTAGAATTCCGAAGAGCAGCTGCCACAACTCCATGGTTCTTCACGAGGTTCTTGATCTTTCTGAACGACGCTACCACGGGAATCGGGACTGCCACCAAGAGAGGTCCGTCAGTACCGCATTTTCATTCCGTTCGCGAGAAAAGCCCAGGTTACAAGTAGTCCAACACATACAAGACAGGACACGACATTTCTAGGGTTTATTAAACAGTCAAAGGCAAGTCCACATCAAAGAACAGTCACTGATACTCATAAGATAATCATACGAAAAGATCTTTTGACACACACCAAATCCCTCCGGGTCCTTCTTCACAAACTTCATCAAGTAGTTGTCAGTTGGAAGGTTGGTGTCGCTGAAATAAAACTCCACCTAAAATCCACTAACCACCGTTAGTAACTCTTACCATCACACCACCATCCTAGCCCAAAACCACGAAACCCAAGAAACTAAACCTTCTGCACAAAAAACATTTTCCATCTACAAACTACGCACCCTACAACCCAACCCAACCACAGCGGGGAGGTTGTTCACAAAATTGCATGTGAATCTGCGACCATGCCGACACTCCTGGAACATGTACACTGATGAGGATAGTCTGGATTTCCTATCCCTTGATAGCACTGACACCTTCACCAAAGCTTCCTCAGGTTGCACTGGTAATCAACCTCATTAACTCCTTCCATTCAATTCCATTGGCTTCCACTGGTCTAACCAATATACGCAGCCAGACCAGCTGACATAAAAATTTCAGATCCGTTCAAATCTTCACCCCAGCTCTTAAAACCGAGTTGCTCGACATTGCTCCACTATGCTACCCTAAAACGCATGCCATTGCTCGAATTAATGACTCTACTATATACCGCGGCCGCAACTTGCCATTCACGAGGTAAAATCAAAACCGAATTGCGATAAAGACAACTCAAGTCCACGGTCAACCCTAGCTTTCCGAAACTCCACAACAATACGATTACAGTCATAGACACAATACCTGCTTAACGACTTTCGCCTTCAGCTCCTCCGTCACCACGGGTTTCGCAGGCTGCGCCACGTTACCTGCAGCTGCCTGAACCGCCTCGCTCTCTCTGCCATGTTCAGACGCCACAAATGCTTCAGTTCCATCTGTACCATCCTTCCCTGAACCCGTGTCGATGCTAGGAGGCGAATCCGAAATCGGTTCCTCCACCACTGCGGGAACGAAAACTCCCGTCCCAACTGTTTCTTTCGCCGCCGGTGGAGGTATAATCACGGGAATCACAGACGATGGAATTTGAACCAAAGCAGGAGGACTGAACCCTAATCCTTGGGCAAGGCCTGGCAGAGAGGTAGAACACGCAATTTGCAGGCCCTTCGGAACGAATGCCGGTGCTCCCGCATTCAACCTCGACCCCGACAGCGAACGACTCAGAAGCTGCACCTTCCTATCATCTCCACTCTGCCACGCGCGCACAACAAATAATTAATCTGTCAGAAGACACCATCTCCAAATAATTCTGGCCCAGTCGGGCGGCACCCGGGAGATCAAACAAGCATGTAACTACCTCCTAGATCTTCCGAGAAGACTACGTCGGGGCTAAGCAGTATTGCATCAATATGAAGCGACCAAATTAGATCCTTAATCGCCTCGAAGGCGTCATCCCCTGATGGCCACCCTAATCTACGCAAACCGAATCTAAAAAACTGTACAAATTCTAACTGTCGGCAATCGCCGGAGATGAACGCCGAAGAAACATCCAACGGATCGTTCTTTCGCAGATCGGTTAGCCAGGCATCATGAGGATGGAAATCGCGAATAGCGGTGCACAGGAAATCGTCGGTAACAGACCCTTCCATGCTCAAAACGGAGATGCAGAACATCCGAGTAAGGCCGATACGGTCAGAAAATAAAATCGCAAACACAACCATTTAGCCACAGAGAATTGCCTGCAGTGCAAAACTCCGCACGCGCATAGTAGGTCGATCCAACCAGAAAGCACCACGACAAATGAATAGGGCACCAGTCTCGAGAATTGTACGATCAAAAGATGCTGTACCTCGAACTACGAGATCAATCCCCCCGACACGCGAAACAGGCGAATAAACAAAACAGACAAGTAACTAAACGATTGCGACACACAACACCGGCAGTCGCCGAACCGACGGCGCAACAGTAAATCAGGTCCCGGTCACAACACGACACCGGCCAGTTCACTCCCTGCTCGCACATCACAATCGCAATCGCAATTGCAACCCTAACTCAGGGCCCGCACACTCGATCGTCGAGACAGGACCGCCAATGATCGCCACGATGAAACCTGTTTGCGCAATTTTGACATGATCCGACGAGAGATCGAGAAGCGAAGAAATGCGTTCCGACGTTACCTGAGCGGAAGGCGGAACCAGCAGAGAGGACGACGAGGTGGAGGAGGTGCGACGGTGGTGAACAACATCCATCGGTGGGGTTCCAGACGAGTTGTTGGACACGATGGAAGGGGCGGAGAGAGGGGCGCCAGCCCTGCGGTGGTGGTGATGGTGGTGATGGTGCTGCTGAGGCTGTCCCGTCCCCCCGGATGAAGGGGTCGCCGCGGCAGCGGCAACGGCCACCACGTCGAGGTCGGCCGCCCCGAAGGTGGAGCTGCTACGAGGCTGAGGGTGCTGCTGCGCCGGGGCAGCGGCAGACGGCGCCATGGATGCAGGCAGCCGGTCTGTGTGGTGGCGCTGCTGGCTACATATTAGCCTGGGCCATAGCCTCCATGGGCGCTGCGAAGCGAAGCTCCCACCCCCCCCGACCGACGAACGACGACGACGGACCTAAGCTCCGCCTTTCCCTTCCCCGATCAAATGAAAGCACGGATCCATGGCCAGCAAAGAGGGACCCCCCTCCCACGCGACCGAGAGAGACGAAGTTCCCCTTCGGGCACCGAGTTCCTTTGAGTTCCCTTGAGTTCTCCCCGAGTTCCCTTGAGTTCCTTTGAGTTCTCTCTCAGTTCCCTCCGTCCTATTGAGAACGCTTCTGTCGTGCTGGGATGGATCGTGGATGCCGACGGGACTGTATTGGGTACATCATGTCGTCATCAATGGTACTAAATGGTCAGATGACTACCTTGAATGAAGAATCTGTTGGGGGGTGGTTTTGCATTTGACAAAGTTATGTCCGAAGGAATTTGAGTAGGACCTTACTTGAGAAGCTAGTCATTCTTGGAGGGGACAAATTAACCTTGAAATGATGGTACGGATACTATAACAAGTCAATCATTCTTTTGAGGGACAAATTAACCTTGGAACAATCAGTTGTGGACAATAAGTGTTTGATGAATGATTTTGCATGCTTCTAGTGAACAAAGGAAATCAAATTTTCATCCACTTTAATTTTTTGGGATTTTTTGGATACCATGTAGTAGTCCACAAAATTAAAGTAATATGTGGCATTGATGGTGCTGCTTCTTTTAGAGAACACTATATTTTTGAAAAAGTGGTAGAATGATTCACTTCGACAGTAGTAGGGGTATTGTGCCCACACAACAAATTGGACCCATGGTCATCACTATTTTCAATAATCGCGACGTGAAAACATTGGCTATAGAAAGTTTGGGAAACAAAGGGCATTGCATCAACTCAACCCTTGGGTAGATCTTCTTGCTACATAGAGTCAACAATGATGCTAGTTGCATTGTCTCAGTATAGAATCTTTTTATATCTCGTAGTGGACATAAATTGTTTACTTGTTGTTTGAAATGTTCGAGATGATCATGTCCACACTGTAAACAACACATGAGTGCAATAATTGAAGATGAAGGTCTCTATCTTTTATTATAGATTGCCACACACAACACATCGTGTAGCCACAACCGTCATTCAAAACATCAATGAAAATCAAGGCAAAAGAATGTTAAAAGTACCCTCTCAAGTCATTGTTGTGAGTGAATTAGACATTAATAAAGCTTTGAGTTTTCTCTTTGATGCATGTACATTCTTGGATTCTCCCTTGGTGGAGTCAGAGCCACTTTACTACTTATGTGTAGATTCTAAGTACTCCAAACCCTAGTTAACAAGAACAAAGAGTCAACTTCTACATAAGGTTCTTAAATGACTATGGGCTCCTTAAAACTACAATATGAGCTAAAAAAAAACATCTTAGCCCACTAAGTAATATGTTGTGATATGCTTTAACACTAGATGCCACGTCATCTAACATTTCTTGTAAGCTAATGCTTGCATACAAGCTATTGGGTTACACTTGGCAATTGGGAGTGGGGCAATTCAAACAAAGCATGTGGAATGATCAAGGTACTTAAGGTGAAGCACATCTATTGTACATGCTTGCAAAAATTTATGACATCTAACTACCTCTATTTGGAAGCAATTTGGAGAATTTAGACATTGTATGGATGAATCATTAGACTTCTACATGGAAAAGGTGTTTACAAAATCAAATCAATTTCTAGGGCTTTTCCTTCGTAGTTCACACTCAATTTTCTTCAATTTCACCTTTTGACAATTTATAACATTGACAATAGGAGATGATACTTGTTGATGTGATAATGTACCTAGTAATTACAAGGATCAACATTTGAACTAGCTTGATGTAAATGCAATGCTTCTTTATTTAATTTGTTGGTCCGCATTCAAGATTTTATAGATGTAATGTATATGGTGAATTTTGAAGATGCAATCAAAAGCTTTGGCATTATTGTAATACTTGTTTGCTTTGTCTATCTATATTTAGAATGCACTTTGTTTTAATAATCTTCAATGACTTTTATAATCAAAAAGTGTTCAAATTCAATGTCCATCTTCTTGCAAACTTCTCCATGCATACTTTCCATTCACTAAGGTACCAAATTCAAGATTAGAACATTGCTTCACTTGATTTGCACTCTCGTGCTTCATTGTCATTATGTGCATTCATTCAACAAAGAACAATGCCATTCCAAGATTTGTAAAAATTGAGAAATTTTATCATTGAAGAAGAGTAGATGCGATGCCAAATATTCTCTCAAAATTCTTTTGTAATGCTTTTGAAGAATTTTTTGGTCATAATATATAACCTAAATCAAAGTTAAACATCTTAATAAGTTTGATATTGTAAGAGCATGATTTCTAAGAAAATCTTGATTCATACACTTACAATTTGAAGAGAATATGATAATGAAAATTTATGTTTGACATTAGGACAATAACATATTCAACTCCTGGAAAATTATTGATTGTAGTCTAATACAACTTTGTATAGAATCCACTAAAATTTAGATTCATGATACTAAGTCTTAAGCGACATAAGTTGAAAAAAATATGAAGAACATACGCAATTTACTCCCCTTATGTCCTTGCTTCCACTAGCAACATTATAAAGCTTTCAGCAAACTTAAGGCTCCAAGTTTGCTCACATGGAGAGAGGAAAAAATAGAAAATTGCAAAAATGAAGATCTGTTTTTTGAATTCTTCTTGGGCCATAATTTATTTTGCTTGAAAAGTTCCATTTCTATATTTTCCTTCATAGTACAAACTTCTAGGGGGGTAATGGCAATATTTATTGAATATCATGAAACCAAAAATATTTAATATTTTAATAATGAACTTATCATATATTATTAAAAAAATATACAATAAGAAAAAATATCTATATTTTAGATGAAAATGGTGAAACAATAACCTAAATCCATAAATCTCATTATGCAAAGTTCTAAACATTTGAACAATAAAAGTGTACAAAATGACCTAGAACAAATCAAATATTAAATTTTAGCTCCCAAAGGACCAAGGCTTTCTTATTCACTACAAAAAAACGGAGAAAAACGTGACTGTGCAAATGACTGCAAAACAGTCGCGTTGCAGTCGCAAAACGAAAGAATGACTCCGTTGCGCTGCAGTCATTTCGGACAAGTCATTTACAAGAATGACTGCAGAGATATTATCACCTAACGAAGAGGGAACGGATGAGACTTTGGATGATATGAGGCTTGATAAAGAAAGACAGCCTTGGAAAGATGGTTTTGAGCTGCCATGTGGAAAGGGAGGGTTTTTTTGGATTAGGTGGACAACGACTTGACCCCTGATAAATCTGACATGGACAATGGAAGCGCAGTCACGGTGAAGTCATTCTGGAGTTGCGTCCAATCCCTCTAAAATCTAGGATTATTTTCTACAGTCTAGGATTACATTTTTAAAATCTAGGATTACATTTCAAAATCTAGGATTACATTTTTGAAATCTAGGACTATTTTCTGAAATCTACAATTATATTCTGAAATCTAGGAAATTTGAATATTATT
The DNA here is from genome assembly GCA_951230915.1 of Antitrichia curtipendula. Lineage (NCBI taxonomy): Eukaryota > Viridiplantae > Streptophyta > Bryopsida > Hypnales > Leucodontaceae > Antitrichia > Antitrichia curtipendula. The sequence continues at coordinate 37,953,680 of OX579633.1, forward strand.
TTTTGAAATCTTGCATTATTTCCTAAAATCTAAAAAATTTGAAGATTATTTTCAAATTGTGGTGAAATGTGCAAAATGAGTGTAATGATAATTGTGCAATGACTAGTTGTTCTATATTTGCATATGAATACATTCAAAATTCTATAGCAATATACCATACACAATATACAAATACACAATGCACCATATACAAATACATAATACACAATACACTTAATTTTGCATATGTGTCAAATGGCTTCTCAAGCCATTTAGTGTGTGAATATGAAGAGTTCAAATGACAAGCCTTTTATACAAGTGGGTAGTAGGAGACAAGACAAACCATGTGGGATTTGTAAAATGTTAATGTCATAGTAGTATAGTGACGCGGAAGTCATTACGTAGTCACTTTAGAGTAAATTGCAGTCACAATATATGACAATAGTTTACTCACTTTCGACTATGGCCTCCATAATGGAATTGATTTAGTTCAAATTGGAAGTTTAATTCTTAAAAATAGTCTCAATTTTTGAAGTAGAAAACAGGGAATGAGAGAATGGAGGGGGGAGGGCAGTCATGTACTAGTCATTGTGTAGTTACGTGACAGACTCGCTGCAGTCATAGTGTAGTTACATGACAAACAAACCGCAATCATATTGCAGTCATGTCGCCTGCAATTGCAACCTCAATGTCTTGTCCCTGTACTGGGTAATCAGAGGGCCATGTTCACTTCTTTTCATTCACACTCTATTGAATTGCCACAAGTTCTGGCCTCAACAATTTTAAACATTTTCCTATACCTTGTACTCTAATGCAAATCCTAAACCTAACAGCAAGCCGATATGGAAGCGCCTTAAACATTGATGACGCTATCCATAGTATGGTTTCCTCAAAATGATTCCGTACAGCATGTGTCCAAGTCACGGCAACCCAATGGAATGAACACAATTATTTCATTCTCCAACTAATGTTCAATTTCTAAAACATGTGCAATAAGGCTTGTACACCTTGCTCTCCTAAAATTAATTAATTTAAGGTACCCTAGCACTACATCTTAGCTGACTTGCATTCATTCAGACATTCCTAAACCCCAATATTCTAAAAGATGCCCCTATTGCATGCCTCTTTGTATTTTCTTAGAAAACCCATTGCAGTCATACTGCAGTCATACTATAGTGACATACCCGAAACTGTCCTCACCCTATCTTTCCTGTACCACAAGGATCCATCTTTTTCTTTATCCATTAGTAAAAGAAAGCGCCAACTGAGTGACTCCTCCTAGCATTGCAGTCATTTTGTAGTCACTTTGCAGTGACTTTGAAGTCACCTACAGTCGCAAAAATTGAAACTACACGACTCAGCCGTGACTTTGCCTCCTGCAGTCGCATTCCAATTCGCCACGTCACTGCATCAACGCCCCTGTGAACGGAATGCTATGGATGAAGACTTCAGCGCGTTCACTGTTCATCCAGCAGTCACAGTCACGACTGCAGAATGACTCTAGCGCTCTGGATCTCAGCCCGCTGGTGCAATTAGAGAGGTCAAGTGGCGTTCTAGTCGCAAAATCAGCGCAGTCACGTTTTGCAGTCACATTTATGGCCGTTTTCTTGTAGTGATTGCCCCTAAACACTCAAACTACCATTTATGTAGCAAAGAGTAGAAAAACTTGAAAATTATTTTTTTTACACATCTAACCATAGAATCTTATACCAAACTAGTATGATAACGTGTTGGAAAAATTTCAAAATTTTGACTGCACAAATTGCAAGATATTTGCGTTTAAACTAAGAAAAAAAAATTCCAACACATTGCCAAACTAGACTATTTGACTTTGAACCTTCTTAAATTAATTTTTTTGCACTACAAAGTTTTGAGCTTTAAGTTTTATTGTGGAGAATTGAGTTGAGAGTCTAGGGGAATTTCTTTTTAAATAATAATTTTTATCCTTTAAAAAATTATTAAGCAAAAGTAGGTATGACACGAGGTATGACATGAAGGAAAACTTAAATTATTCTTATCTCTAATGGAATTAAAACGCACTAATTCCAATGGTGAGACTCTTATAGGAAGAAAACTAACCCATGTGGAACTTTTTTTTCAAGTTGCAAAAATTGCATTCATAAATAAATCCTACAAGTTATTTTTTCAAGAAGATGCTATAATTTGCCTAAAAAACAAGATTGTCCATAATTTTCTCATAACAAATCCAAATGGAATGAATTAAAGCTTTCTAGGTAGACAAAATATAATTTATAAGAAAAAAATTCATTTCTTGAATTTTGAATATTTTTTTTGTTGCCCCCTCTTCCCTATTTTGAGCATATTTGGGTACAATTTTTGTTCCCGGGCACTGATTTAAAGATAAATTATATTTCTATGAAACTAATCATTTTTTCTATCTTTATAAAAAGTTTCAAAAAATTATGACAAAAATTCAGCTCGTAGGTACCTGCCCAAAATCCCATTCTATAATGAGTGAAATTTAAGTATTTTTTCTTTTAGTGTTTTCTTTCACACCCTCAACTCAATTCTTTAACATAAAATATTTAAAATCAATATTGCAAAAAATTTAAGCTAAGAAGATTCAAAGGCTAAATATCTAGTCAAGTAAGGTACAAAAATAACTTGTTTTCTTCGCTTTAAACCCAATATCTTGCAATCTATGGGGTCAAAAAATTTGAAATTTTTTTTCACATATTTTTCACAATTCTAGTGCAAGATCCAGCGGTAAGATATGCAAAAAAATAATTTTCAAAGTTTTTTCTCTTTGCAATAGAAATGGGAGTTGTGAATGGCTTTTAATGGAAAAAAGGCCTTAGGACTTTAGAGTTAAGGTCTAAAGTTCTATCTCTATATTTTTTCAAAACTATTGTTTATAATAGAAGGAGAAAAGATAGAAAAAATTATTCAATGCATATTCAACCATAAGATCATGCACTCCAAAATAAATGAAGTCTTTCAGAAACTTTAACAATGTAGATTGTAAGATAATAATGTTTAAAATAAAGAAAATCAAGGTTTAGTACTTCATCGCAATTAGTAGGTTAAGAGACCTTTAATTCTTTTAAGTTAACATAAAGTTCAGAATTATAAGTGCAAAAGTTAATTTTATTAAAAGTCAAATTCCTAATCATTCTAGATTTGGGTTGGCTGGTCCAGTTTAAATTTTAATTTATTCTTACTAAAAATTGGTCTTTTAGAAGTAAATTTTTATTGAAAATTCTAAATTAGAATTTGCACTCACAAGTGATTTTGGATGCATTATTGGGTGTTTTGGCTTCACAAATCCATTTATGTAATTTTTAAGGACCTTAGTTAAATTGTCACTTAGCATCTTTTTGGCCATTTGAGAATTGGGAGTAGTAGAAGTTCAAAAGCCACTTCAAGGTCATGTCATAAAAAAATACCTAATTTGGCCCAAATATCAATTGAATTTTTAAAAATTCTCTCTAAATTTTTTTTGTATTTCATAATGTCCCAATACAAAGATTGTGAAGGATGGAAGTGAAACAAATAAGCCATAGTGAAGAAGGTGATATGCATGGAATATTGAAGTAGGATGAAACACATAGGATAGTAAAGGAAGAAGGTGAACTACATAAGATAGTGAAAGAATTCATTTACATAAGATAGGAACACACTAGTACAAAAATGGTAGTGAAAGTCCGGCTTCAAGATTGAGCCTAAAGCTTGCCTAAGGTCTCATCACTATGGGCTTTTGAAAAGAGGGTTTGATATATTTGTCACATTCATTTTAGACCTCAAAATTCCAATTACACTTGCAAGCTATCGCTCTTGTCTATTTGCACATGGTATCAAATTGTAGGGCCACTATTTGATTCTTGGGTAGCATGGCAAGTTTTATCGACAAATTATTTGGCAACTCACTCTATTTGGATCTTCACTTGTTTTTATTTTTGCTTACCATAGACAATGAAGTCAATGGACTTTAATAGGTCTATTTGTTCATTTATTTGGTTGAGTTTTTTTTTTTTTTGTTCTTTTGCTAAGCTCCAAGTAAGTGGTTTGTTATCTAACAAAATCCAATACAACAATGGTTATGCAATCTAATAAAGCAACAAATTATTTTAAAGAGCTAGGGTTTGTACATTTATAACCAAAAATATATATCTAACTCCATCTTTTTCTAAGTATGAGCAGTACTTCATTGTTGACAGGGTTGACTTGCCAAAGGTGATTTTGGGTTTCGACGTCTAATAGACAGCTGATATCACAAGTTGTTCATGACATTTTTGGCTTTCAATGTTAATTTGAACATTTGAATTTTGCTTTAATTATAATATTAAATTTAGAATGTAATAGGTGTTGATCACTCATCAACACTTCAATTGAATGTGATTTAAATGTGCCAAAATTGTAAATGGTTGGATAATTTATTTAAAAGAAAACTTGACAATTGCATCTACTAGACAAATGGGGGGTCTATAAGACATCTTGCATGTTGTGTTTGTTGTGTTGTTGTCTTGTTCGGGAAGAAAACCTTGATTGTTGTTCCCTTCCTTCACAATCTAAAAATGTCCACCCCTCCAACTTCAACATAAATTCTATGCTTCAATTGTGCGAAGTCGTGACTTGGAACTTGGATAGAGAGGGAGATGAGAGACATTCCAATGTGAGAGAGGAAAACAAATAGGATAGAAAGGGAGGTGAAACTTGTACTATTGGATTCAAGCCTATAATCTTTTAAGTTTGGATTAAAGAAAATTTGAGGTCAAATCAAGCCATTTCCAAAGTTGAATCTAGCTTTGAGGTCAAATCAAGCTGTTTGTAAAGTTGAATCCAACTTTGAGGTAAATATGTCACTATTCAACATACATTGTTTTGACCATCATGTAGGTAGTTATCTTTTATTAATATGTCAATTCCACAATAATGAAAGTGGGTGATTGCAAGAAATACTTGTATTGTTGGTTGCTTTTTTATTTTTATAATGGAAAAGAACACTTTTAGAAATAAAAAGTATATTTTTAAATGTCAAATGTTGGTAAAATATTAAAAATAATATATTTCTAAAAATCCAATCCTAAAAGTTATGCACAATCAAGAAAATCCAAAAAGTTTCTCTAAAATTTATGCACAAAATAGAAAAATTAAATATTTAAAGATAAAAGATATTTTATACTTGTATTTTTAGAAAATAGAAAAAATCTTTAAAAACATAAAATAAATCATATTTATTTTTAGCAACCTAAATAGGCCTCTAGTCAAATAGTACATCTTAATGAAAAAGAATTATACCATCCCCACGTTAATATAAAGATAGTACACTTTGAACAATTGTGAATGATGGAAAAATACTATTTAAAAAAATCATTAAGTCAATTTATGTAATCCTTGTAGGCGACTTCAAATTCCAATTTTTTTTACTTCAAATTTGTTTTTTGGGGGTCCAAAATAGTACTATCCCCCTCCTCGATGCTTAGGATGATATCTAATCGGAAGTACGTTAAAAATACTAAATTATTTTTTATAAATATGAAAAAATTATCCAATGTATGTAGTAGTCTTACATACCTTGTATAAAAATTTGGAGATTTTTTAGAAGTGTAACGCAAAATAGTAGAAGTGTTTCTTGAAATCAACCTGGGATCTAAAATATCTAGAATCATTATGCATGAAGAAGATTTCTACTTAATAGTAAATATACTAGGACATTTAAAAAAAAAATTGGAAATATTAAGTGTTGGTGTTCTCATATTAGATCTTATGCAAATCAATTTTTTGACCAATCAATAGAAACCACAATTTTAACCAATCAAACAAAATTCAAATGTTAAAGATAAAAATTGTATTTTAGGTGAATTTTTGAAGTTATATTTTCAAAATTCACTTGAAGAGAATCTAAAAATATTTTATAATTTTGACCATATTGATACTTTTTACTTTACATGCTTCACATTATCTTTTTTGACGCAAACTTCAAAAAGGTTATAGAACTTATATTTTATAGCACGTTTGTGTTTTGTCCGACCTCTTGGGCTTTCAGGGGTCAAACAATTAGAATTTGGAAATCCATATTCTAATGTGCCCAACGGCAAAGTCTAAATTGCTATCCTAGTAATGCTTCTTTTTACCATAATAAATTTGGTTATATCACAATTAAAATACCAAAATCTAAATTTTATCCTTATCTAAGATTTGGACATCTCTTATAGAATTATAAATCTGGAAGTTTGTTCTTATTTAGGGTTGGGCATCTCTTATGTTAGAAATGAAAACCTATATAAATTGCTATACTTATTGAAATTGTATGAAAACAAAACTTGACGTAGAAAAATATGAAAATTTAAAGAAGTTATATCTCAATGCAATACAAATACTACAAATACAATTAAATTTTGGTATCTCTAGAATCTACTACATATTTCAAAAAAAGTTTGGGATACAATTACTTCAACTCATAAAGGGCAACAAACTTCTATAGTGTTTTGTCAAAAGTTTGAATAGGTTCATACCAAGCAAAACGTGGATAAGATGATAGCCAATAGAATTATTACCAAAGATGTGAGTATATGTAAGCTTGTGAAAATATATGGTTTTTTTCCCAATCAGATGCATAGATCAAAAGTTATGAAACCCAAAATTTTAACTAATTCAACTTGGACAACATGCTACTAGAAAAGCTCCAATTTTTTCTTTTTCTTCAAACTTCCACCTTATAATCTCATAGCACACATGGTCAAAGAGACTCAAAACTTCCATACATTCTTCTAGAAGTCAATCACAATTTGGCACGATTGACATTTAGTAAAATGCTTTTATATTTTAATATTACTTCATACACTAGCAAGTGGTAGTTTTGGACATTTTTTGTCAATCGCATTCAAAGCAAGATTGGGAATAGCATCATAATCTAAAACCCCACAAAATAATAGGAAATTTTGTATAATGCGAAAATGTAGCATTGCATGAAGATTTACAAAAGGCGATTCTACACTTTTCCCTCCCTAATCGAACTCCTGGTTACCATATGACATTTATGTAACTTCTGGTGACATAAACGAGTGCAACAGGGAAGACCAACATGCGTTTTTGAAAATGCCCGGTGGCCATCCCGCCAATTCACGAACTCCTCTTCCTCCTCCTGTTTGAAGTGCCCGGGCGGGAAGAGGGACAACCAGCGCCTGGCGCCAACCCGGTTTCGAAATCCCACCGTCCGATCCAGATCGGACTGCCCAAAACCTCAATCCTCGGCAAGAAAACCGAGCCCGCCCATTGGCTCGGGTCGGGCCCCCAGGTATAAAGCACTTTGGACCATCTCCATCTCCCCATTACTCACAGTTTTCATACGCCTTCCTCTTCGACGCGTTCATTGCATTCTCTATCTCTTTGTTTTTCTCGTTCGATTTTCAGTTGCTGCAATGGCGCCCAAGGCTGCAGAGGAGCAGAAGGCTGGCAAGTCCAAGGCCGAGAAGAAGCCGGTGGTGAAGAAGGCGGAGAAGAAGATCAAGGCCGACAGCAAGGGTGATGCGAAGAAGAAGCGCTCGAAGAAGAACGTGGAGACCTACAAGATTTATATTTACAAGGTGTTGAAGCAGGTACGTTGCTGTGATGTGCTTTATTTTTGTGTTTGAGTTTCGTTGCTGTCTAAGATTTGGGTGTATTTTTATGGTGAGGTTGGGAAAACGTGGTGCGTTTGAGACTTCGAAGGGGAATGGTTTTGTCGTGAGTTGTCTAACGGCCTTTTTTTCGGAACAGGTGCATCCTGACACTGGTATCTCGTCGAAGGCGATGGGAATTATGAACTCATTCATCAACGACATCTTCGAGAAGCTGGCCCAGGAGGCGGCACGGTTGGCGCGTTACAACAAGAAGCCGACGATCACTAGTCGCGAGATCCAGACGGCGGTGCGTCTGATCTTACCTGGGGAGTTGGCGAAGCACGCCGTGTCGGAAGGAACAAAGGCGGTGACGAAGTTTACGAGTGCGTGAAGCATGCGTGAGCTCCAGCTCTACACAAACCTATTTGGTGTTTATGAACACCATCATTTCTATGAAAGCCACCGCTCCTCATTTTCCTGGAACCGCACCACGTTACAGATCTGGAAACTCCACTGTTTGATCGACTTTGGATTTCGATCTAAGCTGTCACTAGATGGTTTTCTTGTTTGTGGTGTCGGAAACTAGTCCGAATGTCCGTATGCCCTATGCGATACTCTGATGGGACGTGCTGTAGATGACGACCTTGATTCTTCGATGTGGTAATGCAGTTCTGCAATCCGCTGTGAGGTGCGTATTCTAACATTGGTGATGTATTTAGGCAGTTGGAGGAGCAGCGTCCTAAACCCTAAACTGGTGTGAATGACGAGCGCTCACTTTACGACTTTAAAATTGCGGCCCTCCTGTAGTTCGGGTGTAAAATTGTGTCCTTGTTAACTACTTGAAGGGGTTTGGTGAAGTTCGACCTTAGATCACACCTTCTCGCCGACGTGGTGGAAATATGTATTGCTACATGAAATACACTTGAAAGATGGACCAAGTCCGGATCCATACCATCACATTGCATGAAGGATCTGCGATAAAGTGCCGTTTGTCAATTTTATGGCCACTTGAGAGTTGAGACTCATGGAAGTTTAAATTTCACTTTGGGCCATGCCAAAAGAAAATCTCAAATTTGGCTATACCATCAATTGATTTTACCCCTTAATGCCCAGGGCATCATATTTTGATGTTGACTATACTTTGAAGTTACATAAAATCTTATCAAGTTCTATTTTGGGTGCCCCTCTGAAATCTTTCCTTGTGTGCCCCTCTGAAATTTTTATGTTCTTGATTCATTAACTTTCTTAAGGTAGTCCAGACGCTCCTTTCAATCGGTGGTTTTGTCACTAGGTTATTTATTTTGACGTGCCCCTCTGAAGTTTTTATGTTCTACATAGTTATTTGATGTGTTCAATGATTTTTGCCTCCTGCTTGAGGTTTTTGATGTTGCAGGGGTTTACGACAGTGCGAGCTTCCTTCGGTGCTGTGTCCAACCTTGTGTAGATTGGAGCAGTTTCTGTCTCGGTTCCGGGATGAGGAGTATCTTGCTTCCGAAGCCATTGGCTTTGTGGAAGAACGGGATTAGATGCAGTGAGGGACGCTGGGAGTTTCTTCATCATAAGGTTTGAGCACTCACTTGCGTGACTTATAGCATTTCAGCTTCTGGAGGGAAAGAATTTGGGAATCAGTTTATTGTTCTCGTACAGGAAATTGAACAATGAAAAACGGAACACGTTTTTTTTTATTGTAAAATGAACAACGAAACCACAGATTTTATTTTTTTGTGATTTCCAGAAGCGAATCAAAGCACAGGAATGTCCATTTCTGTTGTCTCATGCCAATTTCTTAGCAATAGTGAAAACTCACCCCTTCTCAGATTGTAACTGAAAGAAACTTAAAACATCTGGCATATTTTGTAGACTAAGCAATGCTTCTCTTCTTCGTATGACTTTTGGTGCCTCCCACCTAAGATGAGCTTTAGAGTGCACAAAAAGAATTGGAACTTCTTTTCCAAGGGTGGAAGCAACTCTTCAAGAATATCATACTGGAGGGGTTCTTTCCTTGAACCCTAAACTTGGATTGTAATTACAAGAGCCTCCTTGCAAGTGATAGTTTTGCATCTCTCTTACTTACAGATCTTCTTGCTATCCTAGAGATGGATTCAAGGTCAAGCGATGGAAATGGATGCTAGGAATCTTGGAGAAGCCGTTGTAGAAATTCTGGGAGAAGAGTTCAACGACTGGGTGTCATATCAATGGAAGGAGAGGTGTGGGTCATAAATTCTAAACATGTCCATCATCTTTGGAAGGAATTCATGCGAATTCTAGTTGGAGGCCCACATGATGACCTTGAGGACTCTCTGAAACGTAAGAGTTTCTTTATAATTAATTCCCTCTATTACAATAGACCTAGTCAGCTTTTCTTGTCAATTTCTTACACCCATGGCAATCATCTCAGTATATATATGTTTTGCAGAATCATTTGAAGCATATTTTCAAGTAACTTGTCTTCTTCCAGTGTCGAGGGATACTCCAAAAAAAAGATGCCCATGCATTCAGCAAGGCGTTGTTATTTCCGTGGAACGTAGTTAGGCCGATCGAGCAGTGTGAAAATTGACATGTCCACTTCTCTGGAGCATCTCAGGCAAGCTTAAGTTGAGCATGCCCATGCCCCAATAGGTTGGCCGACCCAAACATCAAATCCATCTTCTACCAGCATTAGTGGCAGCAGATGGCTAACATGTCTTGATTGGCATCCACGTTCTGGAACTAGGAATTGCCACTAAAAAACTCCAAATGCATGAGCATCACCTGAGAGCACTCACAAGTAGCTCTTGGAAAATTCCCTCTAGAAAATAGGCTATTGGTTATTGCTTAGGGGGCATTAACTTATTGTATGTGATGTAGTTGGGTACTTATACATTTGAGCATGGTCTTGTGTTAGTTTTGATAGTCCAGGAAGGCATGATATTTGTCACCATCCATTCATAAACATTGATTCTTGATGCATTTCCTTGTGCACAATGTTGGGCTCATTTCATAGGGAAGGTGTTAAGGGTACATGAGGAATAGGTGTAGTGGATATGTCATGTCATTGAAGGAGCGTGGTACACTTTGGTGCAAGGGTGGCAAATCTATGCAGGATGAGGTGTTCAACAAGTGGAATAAGATTCTAGATGCCTTGTTGCAAACTCTAGGAACCCCAGAACTCATGTAACCCTAAGGGATCTCCCTTTTACATGGAACATTATAAGGTCATGTTCTGCACAACTCCAAGTTGCATTACAAGCCCCCCAAAGTGTCCCTTTTGTGTGCCACATTGTGTGGTCATATTGTTGCAGAACTCCACGTTGCATTAAGAAGGCATTTCATGTTTTTTGTTTTGTGATTGGATGTTAATCATAAAATGATCTGTTTTTGAAAACATTAGATGCTTGCAATCTTCTTTTAGATCTACACTGAAAGGAGGTTTTTCATTGTTAATTTTTGAATAATAGGATGGCCGGCAGACTTCTGAAAGAAACTGGAAAAAATATACATGATTCTTTTGTGCTTGCTTTTGAGACAGGAACAAGTTCGCAAGTCGCTAGGGACCTTTCTCAAACAATGAGACGTCCAGCCGAGACAGTGGAACATCCAAATCATTTTGACATTGATATAAAGGCACAAACTGCAACACTAACATCTGATTCCTCCTCCCTCGTTCAGTCCGTTCCTGGGCGTTACTCTGCAACGTACTTCGAAACGGAAAATCCGAGGGACACATCTCCACAAGATTTCACAATTCTCTGACAAATACAACGATTCTGACAATAGCCTCAGGCCCAGATAGGAAAACATCCGAACCAATGCTACAAACGTAGACTTGTGGAACTTCGGTGGTGATACCTGTATTGAAAAAATTCTTACCGAGAAATCCCAATTCATGCTTTCAATTGTGCACGTGCAATACCTGAATAATCTACAAAACTGCAACTTCTTACGAAGTCTGATAACCTATGTCGAACCTTGATTCTGATTCTCGTGACAAAAAAATAATATACTAACGAGTATCATCAGGTATGTCTATTCTCACAGTACGGGTCGAAAGACCTAAGAAGTGAGCACATTGACTCAGATTCAGAACTTGAGTAAACGGAAAAAAAAAGAGTAGGTTGAAAATCTGATGTACATCTTAGAGACCTCTTTGTCGTTTTCGGTCTACCATTTTCCGTTTCTTCTGTGCTTGACGCTTCTGATTCAATCTGATCTTGCGTTTAGCATTGCGCTCTGGATCCACAAGCACATTGAGCTTTTGTGCTCGTTTGCGTTTCTCTCGCAGATCCTTTACTCCTTGCCGAACATGGTTATATGCTTGTACAAACTCATCGACTCCTAGTAATCCTCGCAAGTCATCACCATATGTCTTGAGCTCCTCTGCACTCCCACAGAAACATGGCCATCAGCAGTGAACATAATTCCAAAAAGACAGGGGAAAGAGAAGCAAAGAGAGATGAGCAATTTGAATTAAGAGTTCTAAGAACTAAAAATTCAACAGACGTAAGACTCATTCCAGACTTGAACATAGTCGCAGAGATCAATCAAAAGACAATAAAACTCTGCAGTTACTCTGCGGCAGTATCATACCTTGCACTTGCTTAGATGCTTCAATAATTTTGTATAGAGGTACAAGTATGGACGGCAAATAGGGCTGGATCCCAACTGATTCTAATCGAGAAGCCACTGCTGAGAACCATTGCAAGACGGCCTTCGCCTGCCAAGCCATGACACATGTACAAGTCGTCAGTTCAAATTGCGAATGTTGGTCACCAATGTTTCCAGAAACTGTAGGTAAGTCTTGATCCTCGTCTTCAGAGACTCCAGCTTCAGCATGATCCAGATTGTGGGTCTTGTTCTTCAGAACTCTCTTATGTGCACCGAGAATTTCTGTAGCTTGCTCTATCCTCTTTTGACTCTTTGGTTCCGTGACTTGGAAAGCTGATTCCGAAGAAGGATAAGCAGATGAAACGGCATACAGAAGATTTTTCACTGTTTGATCCGCCAAAGCACTGTCCATAATCTCCGCATCCAGCTGTTCACAGAGATACCCAGCAACAAGCAGAAGCCAGCTTGGATGCAGCAGTTGCTGTTCAGGCATAGAAAAGAGGAATTAGTAAATGATCTTGATGGAGATTGAGTAAATATCCTAAATGAGCTCAACTCATATGCAATTAATGCGACAAAACCATTACACCACAAATTCGAAATGCCAATTACAGGGCTACAATGGAACAATTAATAAGCGGATACTCAAGTGTTTGGATAACATCTCTCCCAGTCCCAAACCATCCATGAAACTAAAATCCAATGCAAGGTTAAAACTTGCCTTTGTGCTGCTGTGTTTATTTTTCTTGCCACATGCAACATTGTACATCCCAAGCAACCGTCCTGATGCTAATCGAATCCAGGAATGCTTGTGCAACAACAAACTGCATACCAACTCCCAGAATTCCTGCAAAGGGACAACACAAACGCATGCAATGAGGATCAGATTCAAAACATAGGGCATCCGCGAAACCACACAGGAGACCGGGGTATATATACAGGACGAGATGACAAGTACCTGAAGCTCTGAGTGAAGGGAGTATTGAGGAAATTGCTGCAGGAGTTTTTGATTCGTGATCATCGATGCATAAATTTCTTGCCAGTTTCGGATGCCGTCTTCTTCCTCTTCTTCGCTTTCGGATGCAGTACCCCTCAAGATGATAATTGCTGCCTCTAATACTTCTTCTACGTGTTTCGCAAACTTATTATTCATTACCTCAATCAAAAATCCCAGCACCTACGAAAACGTACGTAAGTTTAAAAGTTTCAAATTTACACGTACTAGAGCCAATAAAATGCAGCGCAAAAATCAAGTTCTGGCAGACAAATGAACAGGACAAAAGGATCATGTTGTATTTAACTTATAAGTTTGCATCCGGCAAAGTAAGGGATCAACACACTCAAAACAAAGACTGGACTGCAAATACAAGGTTCTCACCTGTGCTGCAGCATAAGTTTGTGAGACCTGCAGCACAGCATTGGTTCATCACCTGAGTCAATTGGCAGCAGCATAAGTTTTTGATCTACACGAACACGATGAAAATCGCAAGAAAGTAATAGACCCAACTGATACTCTCACGAACTTATCATTCTTCTTCAAGTCAAGACTGCTCACGATAAGAAATTGCTGGCTTTCTAATGGTACATTCAAAGAACTAATATATCCGAACATGACACGAGAGATAAAAGATAGGCTCTCAACCAGAAGACTACATTAGCAAACTAAAGAGGAAACTTTCAAGGTGTTGGAAACACATGAAATTTCACCCTACGTTTGTTAGGAGGAAGTCAAGGTGCTACTGTAGACTCTTCACTCCAAGCGGGAAGTCCAGAAAAACTTGACTGTGCATATATACTTGTCGAACAGGTGATAGTTGACTTTGAACCATCACTTTCAGAAACACGAAGCTCCGGAACAAGAAGCTTGCGACTGACAACAGCCTTCAAGAGAGGCAGACCGTGCTCCCAGTAGTAACTTACTTTCTAAGTCACTGAACACGGGAAAGCATAGATTGAAGCAACCGGAGTTGATCGATCATCTGTTGTTTTTGCCGTCTTGCAGTGTCGAATCGGAGCGTGATCAGAAGCTGGAAAACAAGTCTGGATCACTGGAGTATCTGTCTTTCCAGATCGCTGCGCCATATTGAACACTTGCTTAGACATTTTTAATTAGCTCCAAATTTATCCACAGAGGGCAGAGGCAACTCAGTCACGAGTACACTCAAACACAGGTCTCATTACTCCTGACAATACACCATGATCGTATTGTCAAGACAAAAATCTGAAGAAGGTAACCACCATAAGGGTCCAGCATTGATAAAGCCAGTTAATCTTGGAAGCTTATCTTCACTTTGAATTCTTCAAGTGGATGTAGAACAAGTGAAGAGCAAACTCTGGAAGCAGATGTGCATTAGGCGTTCCTAGTCCTATAGCTTTTGCATCTTTGTCGTTTCCCGTTCCTGTCTTCAATCATCTGCAGCTTTTCCAGTAACTGTCTTGGTCAACCTTCCAGCTCCCTTCCCTTCCAATTTTGCCTGATTCTTAGCAGCCAATACAAGCGCTACTGTTCCTCTTTTAAGTCCATCTTCCATTAGCAAAATTATTTTTATTCTGTAAAACATTAGAATATTAGAACAAAATATTATTTTTATTATTTTGAATTCTGGGCAGCTGTGACTGGTTCCCAGCATTGGGGACAGGCCCGAAATGACCTTACAATGGAGCTGGAAAAAAATCTAATGGGATGCAAGTATGTAGATATGTTCAAGAATTTTCCTTTTGGTGCTTGAACTAGTTATATATAAGGATTTTCCCTATGACAATGACATTGTGTTTTCTTAAGCATTTCTCCTATGACAACTGAATTGCTTACTAATTCAATTTTGAAATTGTTTACCAAAAACGCAAACTGTATTTCCCTTCAAGTAATGTGAACAGAGGTATTTCCAAACCTTTGAACCCCAACTCCATTTTTACAAGTACAATTTTTACTAGATTAGGATGCAAGAGAGCAAAATGGGGTCCATGATCGGGCTAAATAATGGATCCTAGCCCTAAAGTAAAGGGTTAAGCTCTAATTATAGATTAGAGATAGTCACACCTTCATGCCATATTTAACTACTTTTGGACTTTTAAGGGAATTTTGGACTTTGTCGATTGTGAGATCCCCCAATGTCATAGATATCTAAAATCTAAACCTGTTGTACATTTTTCAAACCACCTAGTCCAAAATCTATATCATTTCTAGATTCATAAAATCTATAGAAGTCAAAATCTACAATTGTCTTAGATGTCCCTTTACCAATTTTGGACTTTGTAAAGTCCAAAAGTAGTTAAATATGGCATCTTCTTCACGAAGTAAATTTCTTTAGAAAATGAAAAGTTAGTAAGAGAAACCAAGAGCCAATGTGGAGCAAATATGGGTGAAGAAGGTGTGACACTCCTTTTCTATTGTTTAGAAAATGAGAGTGGAGAGTGCACAACAAGATTTACGAGCACAAAACACGTAGCGTTGTAGCCGGTGCTGAGCGCAGGATTTAGGTGCACAAGTTGTGTGGAACACTTGATAAAGTGCAAAACATAGGCTTCAACACAAAAAAAATTTGGAAATGCAGCAAGCAAGGTGAACGTGAGCTCCAAAGAAAAATCTTTTTCTTCAACAAAACTCTTTTTCATGACCATTATTCACCTCCAAAGGAGAATAATGGACGTGAATAAGATTTCTTCATAGAAGTATATTCTCCTACGATGAAGCCAATGGAAAGTCACAGTATCCCCATTCCCTAAAAAATGGGCTTGCAATGAAGAAGGTGTGACTATGGGAGGCAACCCATTCCTGATTGTTGCCCCATTCTAGCAATGTAGGTTGTTCTCTTTCCTTGCATAAGAGATTAATTATGGTGCAGTTCCGATGCAATTGTGGCACATTATGATTGGCTAACAAGACTCTCAATATTGCAAACAACCCTTGTTCGGAAAGAAGAAGGTCTATATCACCAGTATGGGAGAACCAAAATCTCAAGCTAAAAAGTTCATAGTAATTATGTTTGAGAAAAAATAAAAAAATCTGAAAAATTATGGAAACCTTTCAAACGGCTCTATTCCTAACACATGGGAAAATTTCTCTACTGAAGAAACCCGCTTGAAGATGCATGTAGTTTGGCGTACTGAATGGGTGACAAAGAGTCAACCTAGTAGAATAGAAGTGCAACTATTCATCTTTGGAATTTTGTTGTGAAAAGGGGAAGTCCTCTATAGTTCTTTGACTTCCGTGAGTGCTTTTGCTATTTCTTAGACCAATGATTCTCACGCGGTAATGAGAAGGGATGGTTTCCAAGGTCACCCCTTTGTCCTTTAAGGGTTAAGTGGTCAGAAATGGGTTGCCCCTCCCTTACCCCATGTGGAAATATTGTCCAAAGGTGGAAGTATTATTTTTCCAGGCTGTTTTGCCGGGCAGACTGCCGGGCTCATGCATCTTAAGTTTCCTCTCACCCAGGACGAGTACCTGTTTGTTCATCGACGATTGCAAAGGCAGAATGAGTTCATCGATTCCACTTTTGCGCATAGGATCTGATCTTCACGTCTTCATTGCCATTTTGTCCAGCCTATCTTGAACACTGATTGCCTGAACAGGAGCACTCGGTATCCATTAGTCGTTGACGCTGCCTTG
The DNA here is from genome assembly GCA_951230915.1 of Antitrichia curtipendula. Lineage (NCBI taxonomy): Eukaryota > Viridiplantae > Streptophyta > Bryopsida > Hypnales > Leucodontaceae > Antitrichia > Antitrichia curtipendula. The sequence goes on from OX579633.1 coordinate 37,970,414, forward strand.
GGGCGCAAGTTTGATCATTGTGCGTCGAGTTAATTGTAGTAGCAACTAGAATTTGGTGTCTTGAGGACGCTTGCTGCCCAAGCCAATCTCCCACCTTGCCAATATTTAAACGATAGCCCAGTGACAAGGACTTCATCGGTGAATTCTCATTTGCACTTGCACATTCCTTTGCGCGCACAACGTAAACATTCTGAGCCAGCCATGGCTCCCTCGATCCTGAGTGTCTTTGAGTCGATCTATGACGCTTGCGGACGAGCTGATTGTGGATACATTTTATGCTGCTAGCTCCGTGTTGGTGATTTATTACATTCTACTTACATGTGTCCTTTAGTTAATGTTTGATGGCTGTGAGATGATACAATACCTGCCCGGCATTAGACAGTCACTTGCTTCGCAATCCCATTGCACCGTTGACCTTCTGCGTTGGCAATCCTGCAATCCGATTGCCTGTAAATGAAAACATGTCGTGCTATTGTGTTTTTTTCTGACATTAGGAATTTCTTATTTTCTTTCACGATGGATTTGTGTTCTTGTGTTTCTGATCTAGTACCATTCGCTGTCAGCAGGTACTCGATCCCAAAACAGAAGTGCTTACTTCACCGACGAAATGGAGGCAGCGGGCTCCCCATGCATTTTGCAGGTGGCCGTCCCTATTTTCGACAATGTGACAGCACTCGACTTTGTAGGACCATACGAGCCACTGCACGTCCTTCCGAATGTGAAGGTGGTGTTTGTAAGCCATAGAAAGGGCCTTTTCAACGCATCCAGGCCACCGCCACTTTCGACGAAGTGCCCAGCCCCGACATCATTGTCGTGCCCGGAGGTGATGGCACCAACGCTCTTATGGCTGACAAGACCATCCTCGATTGGATTCGCAAGGTACGAGCGTTTCATGCGCCAAGCTTCATCTTGCTGCTGTTCCCTGACGCCATTCCACATATGCTTCGTATATTCCTGAATTTATTGCCTATTAAAAGATCCGCGACTGATCAGTTTACCTTGTTTGGATGCTTGAAGGCGCATGAGACAAGCTTGTACACAACCTCGGTGTGTTCGGGATCCATGCTCTTGGGCGCCGCAGGCGTTCTGCAAGGAAAAGAAGCAACCACGCACTGGATGGCCCTAAACTTGCTGTCCAACTTCGGTGCCATCCCCGTCAGCTCTCGAGTTGTACAATCGGTACGCTGATGAATTTGGTCCATGCCACAATAGAATGCAAAGCATGTTAATCTTATGCTGTCACTGGAGCAAATAATCTTATATTGATAGATCGATGAAAATGCTAATACATTGATGGGTTGCAGGGTAAGATTATCACAGCGGCAGGAGTGTCGGCAGGAATTGACATGGGTTTGAAACTAGCTGCCCTACTCTCCGACGAAACCACTGCGAAGGTGGTGCAGTTGATGATGGAGTACGATCCCCAGCCTCCCTTCAACTGCGGATCTATTGCCAAAGCCAGCCCCGACGTTGTAGCCATCGCTCGCGCGTGGGTAGAGAAGATGATGCCGGATGTGAAGAAGCAGCTGGACGCCGCCTCTGCCGCACCATCGCCCGATGTTCGACTCTAGCTCCATCGACTGTATCATGTACTGAGCAACTCGAGGGCAATCACTTAACCATATTGAAGTGTAGGAGGAGCTGCTTCCCTGGCTCAACATGAATATGTACACCTGTGATCATAAATTTGTGCAATCAAGCGCTGCTCCGGTCCAAAGTGTTGTCGTCTTCTTTACAACAGTGAATCCTGTGCCTATGCCTCCTTCAACTCTACTGAAGGACGCCTCAGTCTGAGACTGTGTTTTATGCATTGGAATCGTATGACTCAGTCCACATGTCAAATACTATTAGACTTCTGCTCCAAACTCCACAGAATAAAAGGTCATCCCTCATCAATGTCCCTGGTACCAAGGTCGATGTTAGTGCTCCTTTGGTATTTGTCATCGAGGCTATGGCCAGAATTGGAAGAATCCCACAATTACTTACACTATTCCCAAATAGAATAATGAGAGAAGATGCTCACATTGTTCGTTTAGAACTTCCAATATTCAACACATCCGCAGCCATAGCGATAGCATGATTTCCATAACGACATCACTATTCCAAATCAAAATTACCTTGAATACCATGAATCGGCTCAAATCTCCTCCCTGCTCTGAAACTCATCTGAGCTTCCTTGGTCTTCCACGAGGTCTACGAAATCCTGCTGTGATATTCATAATCACTGTCCTGGAATTTCCCACCGTGGCATCTCTGCTGACGCAGTTCACTCTACTTTGTTTCAGATTCTCCATGACTTCGAAGTACTTAATTCTTGGGAAGAAATCCTTGATTCTCTTTTGAACGAACTTGGCATTCTGTGGAAAGTAATCCAAATAAGTTCATACTCACATGAAAGAGCTTGCTTTTCTTCAGAAATTTATCCTTGATACTCTTTTGAATCAACACGGTTTTCTTTGGGAAGAAACTCTCAATGCTCCTTTGAAGGAACCTAGTTTTCTTTGGGGAAAATGTCCTACCATTGTCCAGTGGGCCTTGGTGTGCGATCTGCATGAAACAGACTCTGAATTCACGCCGGTTTCTGATAACCGCGGTTCTTTTTCTTTTGGGAACCGATTTTTCGAAGCTCGACTTTGAAGTGCAAAACTGCAAATTGATTCTTCTCCTGTTTCATAATCTGTAAAAAAATTCGACAACCTCTGGAAGAAAATCAAGTAATCACTTTTGAATCAGTCACAAATATAAGGCGATCAGTACATGTACACTGCATCCATTCGCTCTCTTCGACCATCGGCTCCAACATCATCTCCACCTTTCTTGATATCTTCACATTAAGAAAGAAATCACACAAAATAATTTAGCGCCTTCAATTAGTCGTCCTCGTTTCTAAATTTCGCCGAATTGTGAGTAGGCAGTCCCTAAAAAACTGAGCAGGACTAACAACGATCCAAAAATTCAACGGCGTATACGGGGAATTCACACACAGGGACACGAAAAAGAAGTCGCAGGCGCGCATCGTGATCTACACAACCATTAGCGCCTTCAACAACTAATCCTCCTCCCTAAATTTCAAATTTCCATAGAATTTTGTGAATAGTAATCAGTAAGAAGCTTCGTGATACTGTAAAAATGCTCCAATTGAAGATTTCAAACGCATGCAAAACAAACTCACAGTAGGCACGCTAAAAAAAACTCAGGTACTAGCTTACGTACTGCAGAACTTCAAATTTGTCGGTACAATCAGTGCCTGGGAGTTGTGGAGAACGCATAAATGAGTGCGCATTGTTTCGAGCAGTCTCTCACAGAATTGCAACAATTCTGGGCTTTGGCTTCGTATCTCCTTCAGAATCAATGCTCGGCATGTTTTCTTACAGTACGTAGCGGGGATCCTTTGGTCGTCCGTATCATATTCTGGACTCTCTGTCGACTTCGAGGTGGTGCAGCTCCATATCCGCAAGTTGTCCGCAAGTTGCTTCAACATATATCGAGCGCCTTCAATCATTCTGCTTCTACCGCCAGTTCCATACAAGTGCAGTGCGGGAGCTCCGGCGTACACGTTCGAAGCTCCGTGGATGCTGCTCTTGCTTGCGGTGAAGGGAAGCGAGCTCTGAGGTATCGTTTGCTCCTTACTAGCTACTACTCCCAGATTCTTCAACATTATTTTGTTTGCACACTGTCTTGTGTTCTGTTCTGTGTCTAGATTCTTGCACACGATATGCAACGCTATGCCTTCACCATCTTCTTTTTGGAGTCGAAGCATTCGTGCTTTGAGCAGTGACACCGTTCACATGATGTTCTCTGTCAGTTAAATGAAGAGCCTCGTTGTAGACACAAATGGTAACCATGGACATGGTTACGTGATCTTGGTAGTGCAAAAGTACAGGAAGTCTAGCGTAGTAATTAGTTATGACATGGTGGACTACGTAATGAAAGGAGGGGGGCTAGTTATAGTTATGCAGTACAACTGCGTCCCCCTTCTTGTTGAATGTTTGTGTGCCATTCACGACTTGGCTCATGAAGATTTATGGCAAGAGGTTTTAAGTGTGTGTCTCTTTCATTTTTGTAGGTTGTTTTCAAATTATCTTCAAAGATTGAATGATGAGGAGGCCTGTGGATCTAGTTCACTCATTTCTTCCCTTGGTTTCAATTGCAACCTTCTGGTGTGTGGTATACGCGCAAAGCGACACAGATGGGCCTTCTAATACGTACCATGTAGAGTGCGGTGGAAGGCAATGTGCACGACATTGGTGGACATCTATGTGGGGTTTTATTCTCACCTTGGTTGTCTTCACAATGGATGTTTGGGGAGTTATGAAGTCAGGGGATGAAAACACAATAAGAAGTGTTTTTGTAACATTTGTCTTTAGTGCCTTAAATCCTATGTATATTTTGTGCGGTAATATTTGGCAAACCGTGCATGGCATGATCATGCTAGGCAACCTTCGTGAAGCACCTGGAGATGGTGTAATTGCCCCAATGTATCCTTGGAGCAAATCCCAAATCAAGATCATCTTGGGTTGTACTGTTATTGTGAATTTATCTCCAGATGTTCACAAAGAGGTTCACAAGCTCAATGCCTTTGAGAAAACAATACGTTCAGATGATCTTTCAGAGGCATTAGTTATTGGGCTTAGAGTGGTAAATTCAAAGCAATTCAATGTTGAACTTACAGCACATGGGGAACTAGCATTGCTGAAATCAAATGTGCTTCCACCATATGATGAACTCAAATTCCTCCGAGGTAATTCGAGTTTGGGTATGATTATTGCAAGTGCACAAGCTATAGGCTACATCTATGGAGTTATAGTCCGTTGTGTGCAAGGACTTCGAGTGAGTCCAATTGAAGCCATTGCTTGTGTTTTGAACACAATGATTCTCATGAGGGATGTCCTTCATAATTTTGCAAGCTTAGGTCATAGACCCCTACTTCTTTACTTGCTTCCTGAAGAAGAAGCAAAGTTCATAGAAGAATGCAAGAATATACAAGGTTTCAAATTCATAAGGAAGGCTAGATTCAGGTTTGGAGTATCAATTGCATCTGGAATTCTATTAGCGATGGGTGCTTACTTCATTGTCAACTTTCTAAAATCTTTGAATAGAATATGTGTAGTACCTATTATACTTTTTGAGGTGAGTCTTCTTTTAGGAGTACTTGCATATCAATTGGAAACTTCTCAAAGGAAGACTTTTTCTAAATTTACGATATTTTCAATAGTACCATTTAATTTAGTAGGATTTGTGTGGGCCCTAGTTGTAACATTTAAATATTGGAAGAGAGAAGAATTTGATGTTCAATCTTCCAACTACCTATCCCATGTGCTTCCTTATATAGGATAATTTTAGTGGTAGCATATGTGACATGAAGGCTTTCATATTTCGACTCCTTTGGCTATGACTCTTTGTTGGAAGAAGTTGTATTCTCTTGGATATTAATAATATCAAAGTCTTGTTTTGTATACATACACTCTTCAAGTCTTTCTGTATATATGGTGATGTGAAAACCCATTGTTAGATGGTTGTCATTTGTCAACTATTGATGTACATTAATTGGTGGGTTGTATGGAATTTCTTACTTGGCATTATGATATTGTGAGTGTGAGGAGCTTGGAGTGGATGTTGCAAAGAGAATTTGGTTTTTACTTGTAGGTTACTTAAACATTCAATTTTAGTATTTGTCATGATTGTAGTTTAGAAGTGGAGAATGTTTCTCTAGTAAATTTGCTTTGTACCACAAAATAAATAAGGAGATCAAAATGGTGAGTTTAAAAATAAAATCTCAAACATGTTAAATCTCAAATGTATCTTGTTACAACTTAAATCTAGAGTTTGATTATGAAGTTTAGGACATTCTTAATTAGCCACACTAGAAGCACGGAATGTATTTTTTTGTAACTCTTGAGCGCCCAATGCAAAATCAAAAAACTACCACCGACCAAGATCACCTTCCATTTGGATTCCTTTTGTAAGTGGTGAAATGACATCCACCAGATATAACCGTTGAAATCATTGGATTCTTTCAACCTAGAACTCTAGGGAAAATATTGAAACATTTGACCATACTACTTTAAAAATTATAATAGTCAAAGGGGAGTTGACATTGTGTATGGGGTCAAAATTTTAGAAGGTCTTGCACTTCAAATGAATGTAATGTTTGCCTGAACTGCAATTATGTCTTGGAATTTTGCCAAAGCTTTACATAAAGGAAGAATTTGACGACCTCCCAATTCCAAGAATTTTTTGTCAATTGTAGGACCACTCAATTAGGGCATGAATCGACACAATCATAGGAAAAGTGCATCGGCTGGTTGTTGCCTTATACTTGAAACCACTTCAAAATGTTTTTTTCTCTATCAAATCCCTACTCCACAAATACAATGCCATGATCAGTAACACAAAACGCACTCACTCACCTTTAGCCCCCATTAAGCTCCACGTTATGCCAAAAACAAGGATTGAACAATCCCATGTAGTAGCAAAGAAGCCCCAATTAAATTTACAGAGACCATATTTGAGGCACTGGGGCGCTCAGGGGTTAATGTAGCATTGGATTTGAGTTGAACACATGATAATCTAATAAAATAAAAGACCTTGTTTTTGGGTAATCAAGTACTAAAGATAATTAGGAAATCTTGGAAATGAGTGAGAATAAAAATCAGAATGATCAACAAGACTTATGGCTTCTTAGAAAGCAATGAAAATAGAAATTGGAATGAAGAGAAAACTTACAGCATTAAGGTAAGTACACTTCATCATTATGACTAGTTTGTAAAACGTGACTGAAAATGTTCAATTTTTCTTCAAGAGAGTATACAATCAAATTCGGATTCAATTATTTTCAACACTTTGAAGGTTCATAATTTATTTGTTTGGTGTCCAAAAATTGCATCCTAAAATTTTCTAAAATTCCCTTACTACTAGCAAGATGCAAGATAAGTGTTTTTTGTTCAATAAAAGGAACCATTATCAAATCCTTATTTGGACAATTTGGACAATTTTCTTGTTTAGTTTTCATGTGTTTTTATGCAAACTAGACTTGTCACAAATTACTTGACATTAGTACAGCAATGCCATGATTTGTGTGATTCCTTGATGAAACTTCCTCTAACACAAATTTTGCTTGAGTGACGTAGCTGGATTTAATTCGTTGTGCACAACATTTATTCATGCTCACAAGTTGTTGTCACTCAACTTTATATATTGTCAAATATTTAAAATACAAATCCTTAGTTAATGAGAATTGAAATCCGAGGACCATAATCATTTGGGAGTATAGGATACATAAATGAGCCAATTGTGATCTAATTATGTGAAATGTGGAGTGGCATGGATTTTGAAGCATTAAATTTGTTTCATTAGTTTTGGGAGGTCCAACAACATTCAAGCTGGCTGGATAGATCTTCCAATAGCTTGTGCACTTGGGTGTCACAACATTGACCCTAGGAATTACAAGGAAATAATCAAATTGATGTTTTTAATATTTTATTGAAGAAAATTTGTGAAGGTCCAATAGTGTTGTGGAGTTTAGCAAGACTAGTGGTGTAACATTTGCAAAAACATGTGCATCAGCTTATATAAGAAACAAAGTATTTTTTTTTAAATTTTACCTTAACCGGTTTTGAACTCTAGATTGCTTCTAAATTTGCAAATCAATGAAAGTGTGTAAAGATTACCATGTGACCATTCAAATGGAATGCATTGTAACAACAGATTGTAACATTGTATTCTAAATATATATAATGGCTTTGTTTGGAGCTTAGTTGATACTTTTTAGGCATTGGAATGGAGAAGAAATCAACATTTGGTATTCAAACTAACTATCCCAAGTGCTTCCCTAGGTATTATAAATAGACTGAAATTATACAAAAGTGGAATCTTGCTCGTACCTTAACTGATTAGACAATTAGACTTAGTTCTAAATAGTTGTATTCACTTTCATCTAATATAGCCAAACTTTTGCTACTCATGTGTTTGTAATTGACAGGTCTTTGTGCAAAATTATATTACTTGATGGATTATGCTGTGAAACTTGGTGGAAGAAGGTTGATAGCTTTTTAATGGAATTGATTGAAGAAATGTATTGAATTCCCCACTTGCTACTAGGATCTTATAAGTGTAGGAAGGTGTTGAGTGGAAGTTGTCAAAACGATGGTATTTTGGGTTAGGAGTTGTTCATATTTTTTATTTCAATGTTTGCCATGGTTGTAGTATAGAGTTAGAACATTTCACAATTATATAAATTGGATTTAGTGTGATGAATCAGATTGTTTGCTTGCTTATTTGTCACTGTGCACTAACTCCCAAAGAACTTGGACACCTAATTGTAAACTAAGAACTAACTCACATATAAAAGTTGTTGTTATGATTGTATGAAGGATGCAGTGTCTTAAATATGTAGCTTTAGATTTGGATCAACAATCCTAAGCTCATTGGAAATACAAAGTTTTTGGCCGGTGTCATGATGAAAAAAAGCAAAACTTCTAGATACTACATGAAATAGCAATTAGAATGAAGGGAGTGATTGGGGCAATTATTGCAACACTCACTATAGATTAGAAGGACTCGCCAACATTCTTTTTATTCACAATTGGCATGTACTTCAATGGAGTCTAGCTACACTAGTCATAAATTGCTTTCCTTTACATGAAGAACAAACTCTTAAGTTACTCCAGGCTCACTCATTAGAGTTGGAGTTCTTTCTTCTTCGTGCTCTCTAGTTGCTTCTTTGATTTTAGATTCCTGTATTATTATATTTGAGATGGAAACCTTTGGTTCAACAAGCATTAGATCCTTGGGACTGGAATCAATAGGGGGAGTTTGGGATATACAACATGAGCAATTGGCGAGGCGATTGGGGTAACTGAATGGGAAGAAGTTTGGATTCAAAAACTCTAACTTGATTTCAATACTTTGGAAAGCTCCAACAACAGTCCAGTAGGCGAAGCTAAATTACATGAAGTGTTGAATTATTTTGTGAATTTTGTGGAAATTCAAAACTAACATTTGTTCGGATTGTTCCTAAATGATCTTTATCCCTTGTAGTTTTTCTTTGAGCCTTGGAGGTGATTGCACACTACGGTTGCCTCCCTGCCGAATATACAATCCAATAAAAACTAGTACAAAATGTACCATAATTGATACAAAATGTATGAAAATTGGTACTAAAAGGAGCCAAAACGTCATTTATACCAAAATTCAGTATTGGCCTACTTGAATCAAAAGGTCTTTTCATAGATTCTCAAATTAAAAATAAAAACAAAACAATTTAAAGTCAAAATTTGGCTCTCATACTAAAATCACACATTTGCTAGGATATTCTTATATAGGTCCTAAAATACTAATTAAGTGCCTAGTCTAAGTATCTAAACATTAGAGCATTGAATTTAGCTCTTTAAATTGTACGAATGAAATTCCAAAATAGGCAAAAAAAGTACAACAATGCTAAATATGAATCTAAATTAAGGCCATATTTGTTATATTGAGACTTTTTGCAGATTTTGAGACAGAATGCTAATTATTGAAAATTTTATTTTTAAAAAAAGTAAATGAAACCAAAAATAAATAATGCTAAAATAGTGATTCTATAATGAAATTCTAAAAGATGGTGTTGTTACCTATTTACAAAAAAATACTAGTAAAGAGATCAAGCGATTTATCTTCAAGTCAAGGATAAAAGTGAGATTGCAAAAAGTCTCAATATAACAAATATGACCTTCTGAAACAATATAAACATTTAATCTTTGTATGCCATACATTCAATTAATAGATGAAATTTACTTTTTGTTATGCAATTATCAATATATGCAAAATATAAGACTTTGAGCCATTTTTTATTTATTTTTTAAGTCACAACCAGGGTTGTCCCCGTCACGTCCTGTCCGTCTGTCAGCATGTCCGGACGGACGTCAGGATTCAACCCCGGCGTCCGTCAGGATGAAATCTGGACGAGAACCGTTGACAGAGGATGAAAACTACGGAAATGGATGAACGTTCTTCGCCAACGGGCGCGCTGGATGGACGAGCTTCCGTCGACGGGCATGGAACGGGCGTGATGGACGGGCGGGATGGACGGGTATCTGGACGGAAAATTGGACGACCATGTGGACGAGCGGGTGGACGGGAGGGTGGACGAGCATCTGGACAGGCATGTGAACGGGAGGGGGGGTGGTTGTGTGGACGGGTATCTGGACGGGCGGGATGGACGGGTATGTGGATGGAAAACAAGACGGGCGGGTGGACGGGCATGTGGACGGGCATGTGGACAGGCATGTGGATGGGTGGGTGGACGGGTAACTGGACGGGCGGGTGGACGGGCATCTGGACGGGTAAGTGGACGGGTAATTGGACGGGCGGGTGGACGGGCATCTGGATGGGTAAGTGGACGGGTAATTGGACAGGCGGGTGGACGGGCATCTGGACGGGTGGGATTGGATTTTTTGCTTAAATGCCCGAAGCACCCAAATCTGGTGTTGGCAAAATTTTGAAGTTAAATAAAACCTAACCAAGTTGCTATTTTTAGTAGTATTCAAGTTGCTATTTTTAGTAAGTTCTTCTTGAAGTCTAGTTATAGCACAATAGTCTATTCTTAAAAATAAATGATAGTGATTTTTCATTTCAAGACTTTGTGCAAGGGTACCCATTGCAATCTTGACTTCTTGTAGCATTGAGAGCTTTTGGAAATGTGCCTCGAAAACACAAGATCTTGGAGAAAAAATCACATTCAAATTTTTTTTTTAATTTAAAAAAAAATATGGAGTATATTTTTAAAAGCCATAAATTGTTTGGGGTTATACATGTTCGGCAATTTAACCTCATATTTTTGTGGTCTAAATTTTTTTTAATTTTACTTGTGAAAACTGAAAAGAGGATTGGAAGACTTCACATCATTTTTGTAGTTTTACCACCCTCATGTTCAAACATTATAATCATTTACTCTATAAGTGATATTGTTGTGTTTTAGCAACCTATGAGCCCCTAATATGTCTTGTTTGAATTTATATGGTTACAATTTTTTTGGAATTGATACGCCTAGTCACCTAATCAAAATGTTAACATTTTGTTCAATTTAGAGCAAATTTGTAGAAGCTCAAAACATGCCTTGGGCATCTAGGATTCTAGGGATTAAAGTTTGTTATTGAATTTCTAATTAGAGAAGTTGCTAAATTGATTTTACACTGACTATATGGCAAGAAATTCAAAAATATTAATCCATGTAGCCATGTAGGCCCTATGCTAATTATTGCCAAAAAAAAAATCCAAGTTGGCATTTCTCCATGTTCACCTTGAAATGAAATGAAAAAAAAAAAATTAGAATCTATTCAATTTAAGACTTTCAAGTATAGGATCGCCATTCATAAAGTCATTTATTTCAATTGATTTTCAAATAAATTTCATGTAGTGTGACCTTATCAAGTTAGCAATTGCAAGATATTAAACTTTGATCATTTGATTTCCATAATGCCATTTGAGAAAAAATGGAAAATGTTCAATACTTTAATTTGTAAACTTTGGATTTAAAAATAAACATGAGGGAGTAGTCAATCAATAGTCCAACTAAAAAAACATTAAAACTAATAGAACAAAAGTTACAAAATGTGAATTATTTTTGGTTTAATTCTAAAGACTTAAAGGAGATTTCATCAAATATGAAGCAATCAAATAATTTGTTAATTATTTCTTGCTTTGGTAAAGAATTTCCATTGTTTTTATTTCTTAGCCCCTAAAGTAACATACTCTCATTGTCTTTTCTGCCAGGGACAAAATGGATTTTCGATAGGCTCCTATGATCTCATTTTTTACTGAAACTTTTGAAAACTTTTTCAAAAGAATGATAACATGGAATGATAGATAAACTTATGAGTTTATTCATAATACAATTTCTATTCCAATCAGTGCCTAGGAGCAAAGGGTATGCCACAATAACCTCAAACAGGGGAGATCGGGACACCGGGCGGTCCAAGACTCCGGGTAGACAAAAAAATCCACAAAAAAATGAAATACAAATTTGTATATTTTTTTCCAGTTGGATTATATTTTCTTTTAAATGGGAGGCTTTCATTCATCCCATTTGGATTAGGAATGGAAAAGTTATGGGTTTTTTGTGGAGCGGGCAATCCTAGCAACTTCTTAAAATAAATTTGTTTCTTTCACTTCGAATGCTAATAACTTTCAATCCATACGGTCAAACATCACAAATTTTTTATCACGTCATCTAAGATAAGTGTAGAATAAGATCCTTTGGTTCGATTCCAAAAAAAAATTGGAAAATTTAATTCATAGGTGAACATAGCAAAAGTGGTGGTTTAGGGTGGTTTGGGCCAAAAAATGGACTTCAGACTTTAGGGCTTCACCAAAAATAAAATAGAACACTCTTTTACCTACCATCTAAGCATACAAGCTTCTTCTATACTATTACAAAAAGGTCCAATAGATTACAAAAATTGACAAAGGCAAAGCAACAATACACGAGGTGGAAAGAAAACAATAAATGTACATATTTTATAAATCCGTTGAAGTACATGGTAAACTAATAAAGGCTTTACATAATTACATACGTTCACTTTGTACAACTTCCAGTATTTAATTCTATACATCTATCTAGTTATACACAATCTAGTCTACATCTTCGATTACAACACCGCGTGCTATGCTATTTCTCAAAAATCGTTGCAGTTCTTGTTGCGATTCGAAAGTCCTCAGAAGCTGAAGTGCTTCTATATTGTATCTATCATGTAAGTGGGAAAAAATGTCATTCACGAGGGCTGGCTCATGGAAGGTATTGTCTTCAGTGTACGCCATTTCTTCCTCATAGCTCAATTCCCCCTCAAATCCGATTGGCTGGCCTTGAGAGTTAAACATGATGCGTTGTGGATGTGGTGCGCGTATAAAAATTAAGCGTTCTGGGTCCCAATGTCCACCAGCAATCTGACCAAAATATAGTCGATGCCCTGGATCACTGTCTCCAAACACCCTCCTGATCACCTCTATCACTTGGGTGTCACTCGTCCATGGTATGTCAACCACCGTTCCTGCCGGGAGGTGTCGGTTGTGGTGGCCCCACTTCCAAAGCCATGTCATGTCGGATCCCCAATGTACTCTATTACCGGGGCCCGGTAAATTTTCTTCATTGTACTCGTAATGTTGAGGCATGTGGTCTTGAAGGCCAAACGTTTTGTACAGTCGTGCATGAAATGGAGCCCTGCATTGCACACATCTCTTTCTGGTGACCATGTGTGGAATGAGACACACGGGGTGGTATAGATGGCCACATGTACCAAGAATCCATCCACCCTCGGGGCCAAACGGTTCTTGGCACATTATACATGTTGTTCCATCTTGTACAAAATCTGGAACGGAAGACCACACTAGTGGCGTAATGCCATCGTGGTTGGGTGGCCCGTACCGTTGGCGATCGATATTATATTGGAATTCCAAGTCTGGACGGGCATTCCAATCGATGCTTGAATTCTCCCTATACGCTGGCAAATCATTGGTGAACATTTCTGCCACCCGAGGCCACGAGGTCAAGCCAAAATAACGTTGACCGCCATCATTGAATTCTGCAGCCACTCTCCTCACTTCACATTGCATTTGCTCAGCCTCGTTTAGCACTAAGCTACATGTCAACTTCATGTTGCACATTTGAAGCAGCCTCTGCTCCTTCTGAGGATTTTGGACCAACCGCATATTTTGAGCACTCATTGCGGTCATGGTATGCTCCAAGGCTGTTCGAGCTGTAGTCAGTACCGCCACCTCTGCCTCAGCGTTGTTGGCACGAAGTTCCAAAGCACGCATGGCGTTTGTTAATTCTTCCATGTTTGTGCGAGTACTTCCAAGCTCTGCTTCAACTCGCTCAGCACGTGCACGCATAATATCCAATGTGGCACTTTCTGAACTTGGAAAAGTGGATCGTGATCGCAACACAAACTCAGATGTATTGCTCGGGCCTGGTGTGTCTTCATCTGCACCGTATATAGCACGTTCCACTACAAGATCGAGTGGTGGAACTGAGTCTGTGCTGACCCGCCTTTCACGCTCTACGAGCTCGGCTTCACGTGCGATGAGGCGCACATTTTCATCTTGAACCGCCCGCATCCTTGCATGATGAACTTCCAACACTGCAGCATGTTGTCGTCGTGTTTCTTCTTTTTCTGCTTGCAGTGTTTGTACTAATTGGCGCAAGCGAATTACTTCTTCATCGTCAGCTTGCACTCCACCAATCACAGCTTGTTGGTTTACATCTGGACCGCTGCCCTGACCAACTTCTATCTCCATCAACTGCGTCCCTGGACGCTCCGCCAGTGGAACCACGTCCATTTGCACATTTTGGACATCAGCCAATGGCACGGCAAGATTTGGTACATTGTCCAATGGCACAGCAGGATTTGGTGCAATGTGGCGAGTTCGATTTGGAAATGCATTATTCCGCGATTTGCCAAAAAAGCTGCTCCAGTCCACATCCTTGCCAAAAAACCCCTCTGCATATGCCATTTGGCACAATGAAAGTGTCCCGTCTTTCTTGGATCTTGCCCCCCAAAGTGCCAATGATACTTCAATCATCCTCTTCTTGAAGTGCGGATGTTGGCACTGGTCAATATTTACCACGCCAGATTTCACGTGCACCTCGTACCGGTCGTGTGGCCAATGGCGGTTGATGTGGGCCCAATCTATATATTGATGATATATCACTCTTGTCCATAGGCCATCTGCCTCCAACCACCCAGGCTTTGCCATAACCTCTTCGGCATTAAGTGTGCCCCAATCCAAGGTTGCTCTGTTTCCTCTCTTCCTTCTACCTGGGGATTCACCTGCAGGTACCAAACCTCCTGGGGGATCACCTCCAAGTCCCAAACCTTCTGGGGGGTCACCTCCAGGTCCCGAACCTCCTGCTACATCCTCTGCGTCCATTCTTGATATCTAGAAAATGACACACACGATACTGTATGCGAATACAATGACAATTTGCTTTGCCTTCTGTTGCGTGAAGGCAACTGAAATGTGGCAAAACAATGTCAAATGTATAACACTTCCCCTCAAATTGCAGAGCGAAGCTTTCTCAAGCTCGGACAGTGCAACTCAAAAGAGGAAGCACGTAAACTGTCCAAAAAAGTTTACTTATACCCCCCAATCACCGACCCGATTAGGCAGGGTAATTAACATAACATCAGCCCGTCCCCCCCCGAATCCAGACCGTCCAAGGCGTGGGACGGCCCTGGAATGGACGGCCGATACGTCCACAGAGGTCCGACACAGGGTTGGGACGCCGTCAACGGGTTCGGGGCACCGTCGATAGGTTCGGGAAATAATTACACCGCCGCCCGAGACTTGGACGGACGGATTTTCCATCCTCTCGACGGTCTGCCCGTCTCCTGGACGGCATACCCGTCTCCTCAACTGCTCGACAGCATACCCGTCTCGTGGACGGAATACCCGTCTCCTCGATGAAATACCCGTCTCCTTGACGGGATACCCGTCTCCTCGACGGGATACTCGTCCTCTGGACGGCCTACCCGTCTCTTGGACGGAAAGGCCGTCCAAAAGGACGGGGTGCCCGTCTCTTCGACGGCCTGTCGCTGGTCGGGAACGGCCCGCCCATCCTCTCGACTTCCTGTTCGTGGTCTGGGACGGCCTGCCCGTCTTCTCGACGGCCTGTCCCTGGTCGGGAACGGCCCGCCCATCCTCTCGACGGCCTGCCGAACGTCCTGGACGGCCCTTTAAAAATTTTATTTTTATTTTTTTGAAAATTGATTTTTTATTTTTAGTAAAAAGCAGTTTTTTTGTTTCTTCATGTCATATCCATGTTAGAAAGTCTTGTAGCCATCTTAGAAAATGTTATGACTGTTTTAGGTGGGAAGATGACCATCATGGAAACAATTTTCTGCTGATTTGGGGTAGTCTACAAACTCTTTTGGGCTTACTAGACAATACACTTCAAAAATTCAAAAAAATATCATATTTAATCCAAAAAATAAAATTCCAGTTGCGTTCTTCATTTCTCACATGTGTCTTTGTATGGAAAAAATTTGATTATTTTTGCTAAAGGCAATACAACAAATCAGTCATTCTGCCTGTCATAGGCAGGTTTACCTTATATCACAAGGATAATGACATTAGAATCCATCATAGCATAAACTTAATTTCCATTTCATGATTTATTTAGAATGTACTAAATGTAGTAGACATTAAAAACACATTCGAAGTGCAAATCGCAATAATGAAATTTCATTTTTAGGGTCGTGTTGGGGGATTTTAAAATAGGAACTAGAGAAAATGAACTTTTGCTTGATAGTTAGACTCAAACTCAGAAAATATCAATTTGGGGGAGAAATTTCAGATTTAGAGTAAGGAGCAACAACTTCCCAAGATACACTAAAGTAGCATTTTTTTTTTTTTTTTTTTTTTCCTAAACTCTAAATTATGCGGAGGCAAATATCGGAAAGACTACAAAATCATTTGGATACACTTTGTAACTCAACATGGAAGGTCCCCGAAAAATGAATTGAACGCTTCCACAATCTTTCCATCTCATTGAAGTGATTGAATTGCCATCAAATTGGCACTAAATGATGTCGTTGGGCGTTCAGAGGTTGAAGTTTATTGTAAATATCTTGCAATCTACAATTCTATATAGGCAAAGTTTGTGAAATTTCTT
Source organism: Antitrichia curtipendula (assembly GCA_951230915.1). NCBI lineage: Eukaryota > Viridiplantae > Streptophyta > Bryopsida > Hypnales > Leucodontaceae > Antitrichia > Antitrichia curtipendula. Next base: position 37,987,062 of record OX579633.1, read on the forward strand.
CCGGTCAATTGAACACTACTCTAGTACTCTAGTATGAGATCTTACATACTACAAGTAGATGTGCACCTTAAAGGCCTAAAGTCCTAAACACATTCATTTTGTTTTTTTACATTCTTTACTATATAAATGGCAATTTATTTCAGATATAGGATGGAAATGAGGCCTTGGGACTTTAGTCAGTTTAGTGGTTAACATACGGTACTACATAAGCAATTAATAAACAATCCATATGAAAAACTATAATAATTCACCGCTAGTTGCTTTATAATTTAGAAGCCATAAAAAAAATATAGAGACCACAAAAATGTGAAGTTCATGTACTCAATGTTGCATTTCAATTTTATTACACCAATCCACTCTTATTTGCTATAGTTACATAAACTTGAACATCAAATACTCTTAAAATTGCAACAGTGAAGAGGGTTTAGGGTTTAGGATTTAGGGTTTAGGGTTTGGGATTTAGGGTATTGGCCTATAGGATTTACTTCAAAACCTAGCATGGACCGGAAACCACGAAAAATGTTCTTCCTTTTTTTAGTTGGCATTATAAGTGCAAAACTTGCTCGAGATGTAGTCTTTGAAGTTTGAATTGGAAAAAAATAGATTAATGATTTAAAATCAAAGTTTTATAAAACATATTGAAGCACCAAAAATCGGCATAACAATATCTTTAGAAGGTAAAACATTCTTAAGTTTAGATGTATAGGGCTACATTCTTTTTCTGTAATGTATGAATGGAAAGCCAAAACAATGTTTTACATTAATCAATGATATGCATATGACATATGTTGTTTAGGACGTCTTTCACTTATTTCATAATTAAACATTTCAGAGTTTTAATCTTACTACCTTTAACTAGAGCATTTAGAGGGTGGTTTTTGTCTTGGTCTTTGTATATTTGATCCGGGCTTAGTAAGTTATTGAAAGTTTGTACGTTTGAGACTTTGAGTTTAGTATATTAGTGTAGACAGGGTTTAAAATTCAACAAAATACTAAATTGTCAGGTGCACTTACATGCAGGGAAGGATGGAATCAAAATACAATAATTCCAAAGGTGAAATTGTACAAGTTATAATTGATAAAATTCATTTGAATTCGAATTTGAGCCCTACAGAATATAAATTATTTTAAGGGATTGCGAGATTCTGGGGTTTTTGTAAATAAAACATTGCCCAATGCCAACAACTTTCGTGAAAATGGGTGCAATTAGAATGAATCAAATGTTAACATGAACATCCAAATAGAACATTCTAGGACTGACATTAAGAAGTTTTCAATTTGACCTTCTATGGTTTTTTCTATGTTTTTTCCATTATTTACGTGCAACAAAATATAATTCCATTCTAAATGAGCAATAAACCTTGTTTTTTCAGCATTTGAATGTCATCTCTAGTATTTATTTGTCCTCTAATTGAAACAAGTGTGAACATTAAGTTAGCACTCTTAAACTACCCGCCACCGTAGTCTAATGCCCGATTGAGAGGGAGGACACCTGTTCTGACAAGTCCGAGAGTGCCAAACCACATAAATGAAAAATTCTCCGAACAAGGATTAGAAATGAATTACACTCAGCCAGCACTGTTTTGAATGGCCCGCTCGACGACCTTCCCGCCCTCTCGACGGCCTTCTCGTCTCTCGAAAGTCTTCCCGTCCTCTCGACGGCCAGTCCGCGGGCTGGACGGTCTCCACCCCTGGACAGTCTCCTCCCCTGGACGGCCTTCCCGTCCTCTCGACGGCCAGTCCGCGGGCTGGACGGTGTCGGGTAGAGAGGAGCGCGCTTAGGGAACACACGGGGTGTCTAGCTGCAAGTTGTTGAATGATATGGGTCGGTCTCTTGAAAACTCGAATCTTCACTTGAATCTTCACTTGATCTTCCATTGGCCTATCCTGTAGTGGCTCTATAGGGCCAAGGGTAAGGGTGTGTGATAAGAAACAAGTCCTCGGACGGGTAAAACGGGACGGCCAAACCACGAGCTGACCGTCCGAAAGATTGGCTCCTAAATTTCAAACCCACGGTGACCAGGAAGCGCCTTTCACCAGTGGGAACAACATAAAAGATCGACCATGTGGGTGATCAATCCCACTTCGTCGCCACAAACATAAAACGGGGCTTTATTGGATACCCACAAGCCCGCAACAGGTTTTACAAAGCAGAAAGGAAATATGCAACTAGCCTCCAAAACCGACTGGGAATAACATAAAAGACAACGAGCCACAAGCCACAACACATTGAAGATCCCTTTAAGGATCTTCAAGTCTTCAAAATCTTGAGTCTTGAGTCTTCAAACCTTCCTTCATTTGAATTTGAAGAAATCTGAACTAGTTTCAAAAGAAACTATTTCCCCACACAAGCTGCCATCTTCAAACTAGTGTCACATATGATCTACAAGCTTAAATTCTAAGTGTCTTAGCTTTTTGGAAAGCTAATAACATAATACAACTATCCTATAAATTTCAACTCAAACTAAGCTACTGTCCAAAAGTTATTAGCGAGCAAAGTAGAGGTCCTCTTCTCCCTTAGCAACCAACTACTGCTTCTTCAAAACTCAATAACTTTTGTTTAACAACTCCAAATCACAAGTGTGATAGCAATTTGTAAAGCCTTCCCTACCATCTACAACTTGTGAAAATTTCACTACAATCCAAACTACTGTCCAAAAGTTATGAGGTGTAGGGTCTCGGCTTTCTCAATTAAGAAGGCAAGAAACACCTCAAACTTTATTACTACTTAACTTTTGCATATTAAGCTCAAATCACACAAATGAACTCATTCTAGAAAGGTGAGCTCATATTCTAACTACTCTCAAAGTTTCAACTTCAACAAAACAACTGACCCAAAGTTGTGGCCGTCGAAGTCTCGGCCTTCCTCCTCCAAGCTCAATCTTTGCTCCAAGTTTCAGCAGATGATAACTTCTCAATCCAAACTCCAAATCACAAGTTTAATAGCTTCTTAGAAAGCTATAAACAAGATCTACAAACCTTCTAAGTTTCAAAATGAACAAGCAAACGACGCAAAAGTTATGGCTTGATGAAGCCTCTGCCCTCTCAATGGAAGGCCTTGGGTCTTCACAACTTCAAACCTTAATAACTTTTTGCTCACAACTTCAATTGCAACTTGCAAATACTCTATAGAAAGCTCTCATCATCAAGAATAACATACTCAAATTTCATTACTCAAAAATCCATGCTCCATGAGCTACATACATAACAAGTTTCGGTCCTTTCAACCTTTTTTCCACACACACAAAACTCTCCCTTCCTACCCAACGCAAAGATTCCTCTCTCTCTTTTTCTCCCCTCTCTAAGGTGGTGGTGGGAGCACATCAGCCCATACCCCTTATCTCCCTACCTAAGACCCCACCAAAGATCCCATCTACTTCCCTATTCACACTCATTTTTCTCTTCTAACTCCTTGGCTATTTTATTTAGTTCAAAACTATTCACACACATCTATCAAAGCCAATATAAACTAGAAATTAAAGGAAACAAATGCAAGGCAAGCAATCGTAGGATAGCCACGTGGCACTAGAGTGTTTAAAACTATCTGGAATCACTCTTCGATCGCCAAGTCGTGACCTTGGTCGGCCGGAAAGCGGTGGTCAAAGGCGTTCCGCTGATCCGGAATCGCGGGTTCGAACCCCGATGGGACCGTCGAGCGGCGGGGCGCCACGGCTTGGCACGCTAGTGAAGAGGCAGGAAACAAAGGCCGACTGCCCGCTACCTACCCCCTGAGCTGTGCTTTGCACTGTGACAAGAATTAAAACGTGGTTCTCACCACGACCAACCCTTTTAGTTCTAATCACTCATTTATTAAAAACAAACAAATATATATATAAATATATATATTTACATGATGGAAGGATTTCCATCAGGACAACGGTCTCCACCCCTGGACGGTCTCCTCCCCTGGATGGCCTTCCCGTCCTCTCGACGGCCAGTCCGCGGGCTGAACGGCTTGGCCCCTGGACGGCCTTCCCGTCCTCTGGACGCCTTGGACGGCCCTGGACGCTCTGTCCGTCCTCTTGACGGCCTGTCCGTCCTCTCGACAGCTTGTCCGTCGATGTGAATGATTGGGGTGGATTGACCCCCTCGCTCGGCCTTACCAGGGGTGCATGTAAAAAAAAGCCCTCTATTTTCGACCGATCCAGGGTTATTATTGATGTGATTGAACTAATTAGGGGTCTTTATGAATTCATAATTTGCAAAAAAGGAATGGTGCGGAAAACAGGATCGGCCCGGAGGGCCGAGCGAGGGGGTCAGTTCACCCCGGCCACGTGAAATGGGTATATAAGATTGTTTTTAGGGTACTTTCGCCACAGTCTCTCTTGCTCTGACGGTGCTCTCTTGTCTTGGATTGGTTGCAGTCCTTGCTTGCGAGCGCGGGTGCTGGGTAGAGGCTGTTTTGAGGAATAAGGGGGGCGGTTTTTCACTTTGTGGAAGACGAATTCCTAATTCCTTTGATTTTGATTATTTGTTACTTGTTACTGTTACGATGGCTGGTCGTGATTTCTCGAAGAGAAAGGTTGATGATTGGTGGACAGGTGTTGGAGATGCACCGGTTATGGACCCGGATGCGGAATCACCAGAGCCCGTTTCAGAGGCCGTAGCTGCAGAAGGGTCTGTAGCTGCTGGGGGGGGCGGAGAGTCTTCGAAGGGGAAGAAAAAACAATGAAGGAGGCACAAGGCTACAAATCCAGAGAAGTGGCTAAGCAAAGGTGCAACGCGAAAACTGCATGAAGTGGCGTTGGAATTTTTTGATCAGTATTCGATTTTGTAGTTGAACTCAACATACGTCTCACGCGGATTACAGGGAATGGATAACATTAAACAAAAGTTCCACCACATGTTCTGGACAACAATGAGCGCGGATGAGTGGCATGAAGACCGCACGAAAGAATGCTTCGATCATTGGTTGGAGTCACAAGTGCAAACGTGTATCTTCAACCTTGCCGAAGTTGCGGAAAAAATAAAAGGCTTTGAGAAGAGTGTAGTGCCCAGACAACAAGCATTGAGTTTGTTGCACAAGAAGGTGTATTGGTGGCATGATGCAGTGCGTGGATTGTCTTCAAGCAACATCCGTTCCGCTCCGTGGTTTCAACAAAGCCAGAACTTGGCCTTTGGTCAACAAGCTGCAGGAGGAGTGGTTTTCCTTAAAAGAGGAGTGGTGGTGGTTCCTTTGTCTGGCCATAGCAAACAAGGGGGGCATGGAAGGGTGCGCAAAGTATGTGTTCAAAATTCAAAACATATTCCCGAGAATATGGAATTTGCTGGGAAGTCAGCCTTGCACGTGGATGAATTGAAGAAGTCTAGGGAGAAGTTGTCCATCGAGGCATTGGTATGTCCGTGCGAGCATCCAGGGGTCATCAAATTCTTTGCTATAAATGACATGACCATGGAGTGTTATTCGCAATGGTGGAATGGCGGTACTCTCGGTGCCATGTTTACCCTTGATGAGAAGAATCGAGATCCAGATGAAATTGGGGAGTTGGCTTACCATGCAACTCCCCAATCAATGCAAGAAGCCAAACGACTCATGGCATATAGACGCAAGCGCACTGAACTTGCGTGGGCGATGATTTGTATTGTGGATGCAGTGCAACAGTGCTCTGTATTGCACAACGACATCACACCGGAGAACATTATGCTTCATTTTCCGAATGATGATGGAAGAACCGTGTGGATTGGTCTATGTGATTGGGGAATGGGTAGCCGCATCAACAAAGAAACCCCTTCTTTTTACCAATTCAATTGTCCAAGGAAGTTTCAGGCAACCCGAGCGCAACGTTGGTGGGTGGCTCCTGAGTTGATGTACTTGATTGGAGAGACAGAAACTTCATCATCTCCTACTCGCAGGGTTAAGCCACCGTGTGTTAGTATACACACGGACGGATACTCCATAGGGAAATTGGCTATGAAGGTATGGAAAAAAGATCGCGGAAATGTAGATATGATTCCGGACCTTACGGCATTTGGTACGTTTCAAACCATGTTGGATGAATTGTGCAAGGCGGAGCCACTACAACGACGCTCGGTGACTGGAGTCGTGCAACGTCTAAGTGGTGCTCCAACGTTTTGGACACCACCCATGGATTGCTACCGCAAGGCCCGCAAAGAACAAGACCTTCAAGAAGAGCAGGCGCGCAATGAAGATTAGATAATAGTGTATTACCATGTAGTTGCAAAATTAGTGTTTACTTAGTACATGCGGTTATTATAGTATGGGCTTGAGGACATCCATAGCAATGTAGCACACTTTGTGGCTTCAATGCATTTTGTACTCATTTTGGTTTATATAAAGTTATAAACGTATTTTACCTAAACATTGAGTTGTAAAAAATTTCTTGTCTTCCCTAACTTTATCATTTAAATTGCGTGTAAACACACATCTTATATCTTTAGTACTAAAAACTTTGAATTGTATATCACTACAAGAAATTTCAATTAGTTTTGTGCAAAATTGTAATTGTCAACATTTTTGTTGCACTTTATGCCATAAATAAGTAAAAATAGAAAAAACAATTCAAGAGATTCTAAATTTTTAGTTTTTTACAAGAGGTACAAATATCAATAGAGATTTCTAGTCAGAAAAAATTTCAATTGTTTATTTAATTTTTCATGCCCAAAACTAGTACACAACCACAAAAAAAAGCTTGAAGTCAAATTTGACTATCAAACCAAATTTATATTTTTATTGAAAATCAGCATAATATTTTAATATTTTTTAACATACGTAAGAATTCATTTTCTATTTATGCTTTTTTTTTCCAGAAAATTCAATGGAAAATTGATTTTATTGTGATTTTATAAAGCTAAACGTGGAAATCAAATTTTATCAATTATAATATGTATGAGAATAATCTGAAACTGGGGCCATAAATGAATGAATGAACACAAATTATAGTTTTATAATTTTAATTTTAATGAAATTTGAAAAAAAGAAAACATACATGAAAAAAACACCACACTGTGTTATTTGGATTGCAAACATAGTTTCCAATTGCAATAATTCTTTCAAATTTTGACCTCGATTTTTGAATATTCAAAAAAATAATTCAAAAACAATTGTGCCCCGAAGGCCCAATTTTCCATAAATCACACTCAGTGAAAGTTAATCTGAAATTGCAAAGCTAGCATTCAGAAAACTAGTTTTTCCAAGTTTGAATGCTAATATCTTTCAATCTATTCGGTCAAACTTCATGAAATTTTTACCACGTGATAAAAAAACATGTGAAGTATAAGATCTTACGGTTAGATGTTGTAAAAAACATTTTTTCCGTATGTTGAGGCAAATGCAAGAGAAAAGACAGTTTTGCATTTTTTTTTGTGTAATGACTTTGGTACTTTAGGGGTAAACAGTTCTATGAGAATGAAAGGAACAAAAGTCATATTTCATATTAATGCTGATTTCAATATGCAAGGTATTGAGCCGCTAAAACCATTGCATTTGAAAACATGAAGACCCTATTGTCTTTTCAAAAACATTCAACGTCTTCCATGCCTAAGAATGCGCATAGAAGTATTTGCATTTGCTTCTTGTACTATTGGTTCACTACCACCAATTTCTTCGAGTGGACCTTGTCGAGGCACCGGCCCCCTGTAATCACTATCTCCTGGAACCTCACCATCTTCACCTATAGTACCACCGATGGATTCACCATCATCATTGGATGTTGCACTACCACTTTCACTGGAGGCCTCGGAATTGCGGTTTCATTGTGGTCGAGCTATAGAAGACAATGTCCGAAGAGGTCGTTGGCCCATTGCGTCCATAATGCCATCTGTATTGGGTCCTCCTGTTTGAACTTCTCTTGAAAATGGTTGGGAAGCCGCTTCTTCCCTCCTCAACCTTCTACGCGTTCTACTACTTACACGTTCACTAGTAGTACCTTGTGGTCGTGGACGCTTCCCTCGATTATTGGCATGTACAAGTGGCCGCAATGAAGTCGTATTTCTAGTCACACGCTGTGACACCATACCAGCCAATCGTGTACCTATCGACGAAGTTGGTTCGTGTGGACGGACGTCGAAACTAGACGGCCTTGATGAACTTTGGATTTGAAGATTTTCCAATATTGGCATTTGCCTTTGTGCAACCGAGACTCGATTTGGAGGGGCCATATGTGCTTCTCCACCTTGAAGGGGCCTTTCACTGCGGGTGGTCCTCATGGGCAATGACGGTGGTACTACTACGTCTTCTTCACGTCCTCTTTGAACGTCAACACCATCTCTTTCTATTGTGGCATCAACTTGTACATCCATAGGGTCTGGACTTAGTGGTCTCGGTGCCACAACGTCCTCGTTTGTATTGCCCCCACTTGGCCCAACATTCCACGTTTGTGGCATTTGTGGTGGACTTCCTTGATGTCCCTCGTATACATTGTCGTTGTTATCCCCCTCTTCAAAGTCAAATACGGATGCATCAATTAGAGGACGCACTCCTCCCGCCCCACGAAATCTATCAAACGGTGGCTCATCGTCGTCATTGGAACTATCATCTGAATCGTCATCATTGGAATCAGAGAGAACCGAACCACGGTCTAGACCATCAGATTCATCTGTCATGGAATCCTCTGACATCATGTTTTCAGTATACCACCTTGTTGGATTTGCTGCAGTCCTTTCTCTAAGAGTCTTAGAATTGGTATAAATGTAAACCAATTCCTCAGCACGCTCTGATGTCAATCTATTGCGTGATTTGTTGTGGACAAACGAATACATGCTCCAATTGCGTTCACAGGATGATGCAGAACACACTTGCGCGAGGATCTTTCTGGCAATCGGTGCAAGTGTACGAGCATCGGCTCCGAGAAGGTCCCACCATTTGTGAGGTTGCAAATTCAAGGCGTTTACATCAGGATGTCCACTGAAAATGCCTCGCCGATCTCGAAATGCTTGGTACTCAGACAAAGCTGAAGCAAATGCTTGATCTCCAACAACCAATTTGCGCAAAACTCTCAGTATGGCTTCTCTTGCCTCATTATCATCCATTAGCATGACTTCGTCAAGTAAAAAGGGATTCAATAGAGCCCCAGCGTAATGCAAATCTGTCCTGAGCATGTCCCAGCGCTTGTAGAAATCATCGGTGGCGGAAATTGCATATCTCCGCTCTAATGAAAATGGTGGATCCTCCAAAGATAAAACATGCTTTTCCACCTTTTTCATTACAAGCCATGCCTTGTCTAAGTACGGGTGCTTGCCATCAAACTCTCGAAGAGCAATCAACACGGGCTCCACTATGTGCACAAAGTTCAAACATTTCCTCCAAAATTCATCCGTTCGCACATATCGTCGCACATCGTTAGCTTTTCTTTTCTTTTGATTGGATGCCAATCTCCGCGTATACTCATTCCACTGCGGATCGTGGATTGTCGATTCTATTGCTTCCCTCACCTCCACCAAACGTTCGATCATGAGGAACATGGTAGCAAAGCGTGTTTGAACGGGATTTTTCAAAACGTGATTAGGAGAATGTCGTCGAAAGATTGCAAGTGGCATGTGATGCGTTCGAATGTATTTCACAATTGACTTGGCTTTCTTGACCATACTTGTAATCCAATCTTGTTTTCCCCAATCTTCAAGTAGAAGGTCAAGTGCATGTGCTGAACACCCTTGAAAATATATGTGTGGAAATCTACGAAGTAACAGAGCGCCAGCGGCCAACATGTTTGCTGCATTGTCTGTACAAATTTGTACCACGTTCTGTGCCCCTACCTCGTCAATGTAATCACCCATGCAATTAGCCACGTAAGTAGCATCTTTGCATTCGCCTGTTGTGTCTATCGATCCAAGAAAAACCTCTCCACTTGTACATGCCAACATGACATTCATCAATGGTCGATGTGTAACATTGTCTCATCCATCAGAGCATATTGTAACGCCATATTTGTGGATTGGTGCCCTCGTCTTCTCTACTACAATTGCTGCCACTTTGTCTTTTGTAGATTTTATGAGCTTTGTACGAAGTGCATGATACGCTGGAGGTTTGTAGCCAACTCTTGATTCCGATGTTGATTTCACTGCATCCACAAAAGCAGGATGCCTCACTACATTGAATGGTATATTGGCTTCGTAGAAAAACTTAGCCCACTTCTTGTCAAGTACTTGTTTGTTTGATGCATTCAGTCCTTCTTGTAGAGACAGTTGCCTCATCGATCGACTGTGGGTCAAACTAGAGTTGGGCGCCTCCGATGATCGTACTTGAGAGCTTTGTCCCCCAGTGTTTTCTCCTCCATCGTTTGCCGAGATTGAAGCATCATGTTGTTGCTCACCACGTACTACACTTGGTAGTATCGTTGATGGTGATGTCACTTCCACGTCGCGTCCAGTTCCATGCGAAGTGTCCGTAGGTATATGTCCTCTACAATTAAAAAACATTACCTTCACGGCTGCATTGACTTTAGTGCACGCTCACTCCAAGGAGGGTGTCATTTTGTCTATATCCCAAATGGAAAAGCAACCGATCCTTTCGATAGCTTAGCAAAGCTTTGCAAAACTTGCAAACAACTTTTCCATCTGGCCGTAGTGTGTACCAAGGTTCCCACTGTGATCTTGCTCCACCCATTGCTCTTATCTGTCCTCCTTTACCTGCCCCTGCACCAAAAAAAAAATTAGTATTCTGTTTGAAATGTGATGTGGAAACAACACTTGTTGCTCTCACAACAAGTGCCACCACAACACACTCTTCTTGGACTTCGCTCTACCGCAATGGTTGTACTCCAACCAAGTCATGAAAGGTAAAATCAGCAAGGGAAAGTAATCTTGAATAGGCAGAAGTCCTTAATATACACCTTGAAGCCCTCCCTAAAACCCTAAACCCTAAACTCAGCTAGACGGAGTGACGGCTGATGGGGTGGACCCTAAACCCGCAGCCTTGCCAATGAAACCGTCCAAGGGGCGACTGTCCCGTCCTGTGATATTCCAGTCCAGGGGACGGGACGGTTTCCCGTCCAGAGGATGGAGAAGCTGTCCAAGGAATGGATTACCGTCCTGGAGACGAGAATTCCGTCCAAAGACGGGCTCTCCATCTAGGGGACGGCTTGCCGTCCAGCGACAGACTCTCCGTCTAGAGGACGGCTTACCGTCCAACGACAGACTCTCCGTCCAGAGGACGGCTTACCGTCCAGCGACCCACTCTCCGTCCAGCGGACGGCCTCTTCGTCCACAGACGGGCTCTCCGTCCAAGAGACGGATGTCCATTTGGCGACGGAGTCACCGTCCAGGAGACGGCCCGACGCCGTCGCAGAATGGACAGACTTCATCCGCGCTCCGGATGGTCCCGTCAGTATCGGCGACGGGCTGGGACGCGTCAGGACGGACGCGTCATGACATCCGGACGTGAAAAGCCCACGCCACGTCCGGATAGACAACCCTGGTCACAACAACTACATGAAAATTAACTCCAAACTTTCATCTTAAGAAAATTTTTTGCCATGACTAAGATTTTGGATAACCGTAGTGTGCTTTTACCCCTTGTGTATTTGCGTGTCCAAGCATTGGCACTTTGAAAGGTGTCAATGTAACAAACTTGATGTTTTGGATATCTAAGGGTCTTCATCCTAAAAAGAATGATTGACATGCTTGTATTTTGTCTCCATTGGTTGGTTACACTACCCAAATTTATAACAGAAAAGATCTAGGTGGTTTGAGGTTAGTTAGTTTAAATTGATAGGTCCTAAGTTTTGAGAATTTATTGGTGGATCTTTTCAAGTCTCTTATCATGAGGTGCTTAGGTTCAAATTGAAATGATGACATGGGAGGTGACTTGAGCTATAGATGTTGGATCTATGGAATCAATGAAGTTGTGGACACTTAAACCTAGTTTATAATAGATCCAAAGGTGAGGGGACAATAACCATTGAAGGTTTTGCTTAGTTGAAATCAAGAAGTCTTTGAAAAATGGGTTTATACTGCGAAATGAGAGGTCACTAGTCTCCAAGAATGTCCAATGATGTGGAGTGTACTTTGTTCTTATGCAATAGAAAAGTTTTCAAATTTGGGTCCCTAGAATTATAATCAAACCCACTTCCATGAGAATATGTTTTGCAATGGAGAAACAATTTTAGAGTGTTTCCATTTATTATATTAAGAAAAAGAAGAATCAAAATCGAATCTCTGCAAGTATTTAACTGTATAATATTGAACCCTTGAGTGTGTGAACTTGGACTTTGAGGATCATTGAACGAAACACACCTCATTTTCTGTAGCGTTTTGGCAAATCTGCATTTCAACCTCAAAGTACTACAAGTATAATGTGTACTACATAGCAAAATAATCTCAACCATTGATTGTAAAAATCGACAACTAAAAGCACTACTGCAAATACTACTTGAGAATACTGAAACAATACTATGGAAAAAAAGACAGATTGTTACAGAAAAAAACACAATGAAAACTTATAAATTCATACTAAATAGAAAATCATGAACAAAAAACTCTAAAAATTGGCCATTTGTAAAGACTTGATGGTGATCAAATTTCACCAAAAAAATGAAGTTGACACAATCTTCAATGTTCAAAAGTACTCATGCAAAGAAATCCTATTTGCATAGAAATAGAAGAAATAAGACAATATATTTTGAAATTCCCCTTAGTATGCATATGTCCACCTAGTGTAGGAATGGACCACTAAAATTTCAACTTCAAATCATTCAATTTGGGTACACCAAATGTAGTGAAAATTCCTAAACCTCAAAGTATGACAAATTAACAAAATTGTTTTTTAAATATAAAATGATTTTTTTTTTTAATTTCTAAAAAATAAAGGATTTGATTAACCACTAAATTAAACATCTCCAATAAAAATTTCATATTCATTGAACTTGTGCTTCAAAATTTGCTTCATGATAATAACATCATTCCAATTGTGACAAAAAAATAAGACAAGTATTTCTTGCAATGACCCTTGAATGAAAAAGTGATGAAACAAATGAAAGATGTTGGTACTAACAATTCACTTCTCCATCAAAGAGTGCCTAAGACTCTGTAAAGAAGATAAAGGCCTTGAAAAAAGCTATAAACTGTTCACTTCAAAATTGTGTACAAGCAAACAGGACAAACCAAAAATTGCCTTATCATTTGTAATTACAATGCATATAATGGATGATCTATTGTAGTAAAGGGACCAAACTCTTTGTGTTATTCTATATTTGTATTATGGTGCTATTGAGTAGTTGCAAAAAACACTTCATGGTTCTTGGCCAAAAACGTGTTTTCGGGGCATAGGACTAGCAGTACTATCAATACTACAAGTACTATGCTGATGCCCTGCAACGGCAATCTCCACCGTTGGTTTCGAATTTCAGTCGAGTTGCGATTTCAACAAGTGGAGGACACAACAGTTTGCGCATTAAAGCGGGGTAGCTTACGAGGATGAGGTCCTGCTGCGAATCACATATGAGTACTCAATAGTATTGTGGACTATTGCGGGATACTAATAAAGGCACTTTCGTCTGAAAATGCCAAAAATAGCAAAAAAAGGGCATGTGTCCCTTTTTATTTTAAAAAAATGGGAAAATAAATGCAGAAAATTCCCTCCAATAAAGCCATTTTTATTGACAACGAAAGCCTTTCATTGCACCAAAAATCTCCTTAGGAAATTCTTTTTCCTCCCTAGGACTTCTGTGGAAAGGATGGTCACATTGAGCCCTTGTGAGCAACTCTAGTATTCTTTTTTTCACAAAATCTCCTCGTCAATCCTTGTAAGGGCTTTAAACCTCCCTCATGTCCAACTTGTGGCTTCCAATTTTCATTTTTGGGTCAAAAATAGGACTATAAACCATCCAATTGCCCAAGGTAGACACCAAATCAGGGGTAGCTTAAAAGTATTTAAAAAGAAATTCAAAAATTCAAAAAATTCCAGAATTTTTTAAACTTTTGTAACTACCTTCAGTCCTTCACTCCAAATTCATGCCAACCGAACAAAGTATGCAAAAGTTATGAGGCAAAAAGTTCTCGTCCAAGGGCAAGGGGACAAAGAATAGGACAAGTGTTTCTTGCAACTATCCTATTGTAGAAAAGACTCAAGCTTCATGTTCAAGAATGTTATGATTTTCAAATGTTGTCAATATTTACTGTCATATATTTCATACAAAACCTTTTCATATCCCTCCTCTACAACGCACAAAACTTGCCTAGAAAGCACCAAAAAATTAGATGAACAAAAATAATCCTTTATTTGTGGGTTTATTTGTGGGTTTAGGCTATAAAAGCACTTAACTCGTAAACACCCCACACTAGTAGAAAATAAGTGACCAAAACAACAAAAATCCAACACAGAAGTGTTGATTTTTTTTGCTACAATGGTCGAGTTGACTTGGACATTATGTAACAACAAATTGTTGATTTTTTTGTTACTGTTTTTTTTAATTCGGTCTATTTATTTATTTATTTTTATTTTTTAAAATTTTTAAAATTTCAAATTTCAAAAAGCCAGATGGCAGCTGCCACGTGAGCAATCTGCCACATAGGCAGGCCACATGGGCATCCCGCCACGTAGGCAAACCGCCACCATGGGGGTTTGAACCTTGGACTTTGCGGATGAGGTCCAAGGCCCTAAACCATTGAGCCACATACAAGTATATGTGTTTAAATGGTGTTCGTATTACATTTTAGTAGTTTTTGCACTTTTTTTTCTTTTGTTTTATAAAAACAGAAGACTTTGGTGGCCGTTTTGGCACACTAAAATTAGTTTTTTGAAAAAGTTTGAACTAAGAAAAGTTAGACAATAAAACTAAATTTCACCTCCAAAAACCCGTTTGAGATTTGTAGTCTTAAATCAAAAGTTATGAACAAAATTCAGAGAGGGTGTTTAAAAATGTCCACGAAAAAGTCCATTTTAACCCCGCTCTGAATTTTGTCCATAACTTCTGATTGGAGATTTCAAATCTCAAACGGATTTTTGGAGGTGAAAGTTAACTTGAATTTCTAACTTTTCTTAGTTCAAAGTTTTTTCATAAAACGTATTTTACTGTGCCAAAACGGCCACCAAAGTCTGCTGAGTTCAAAAGACACAGAATTGTGAATGATTAAGTGTTAAATTAAATGAAAATTGTACATAGAATTGAACCGTGGGGATTTAAGCATTGCTCGAATGACAAAAAATTATTTAAAACTTTTGTAAGTCTAAATGAACAAAAAAGTGTTGATTGTGTTGTTGATTTGGATGTTGAACTACCAAAATTAACAAAAAAATTTAACCATTTTGTAACCTTGTGCCAAATCAACAAAAAGTTGTGAAAATGAACAAAAAAGTGTTCATAGCTTTGTTGATTTGGACATTGTACTATCAAAATTAACAAAAAATTATAACCATTTTGTTACCTTGTGCCAAATCAACAAAAAGTTGTGAAAACGGTCGATACAGTGCCCAAATTAACAAAAATTTGATGATTTTTTGTTGATCTGAACATCATTTTCTACTAGTGCCAGGGGACCAAAAGTGTCCTCACATAGTTTCAAGTCCAATTGAAAGTGATGAAACTTTTGCATCTCATGTATTGCAAATGCAATACAACACTCAATATTGGAAATTTCCAAGTTTGAAAAGTAAGGTAACTTCAACTTTTTGTGAGGCTATAAAAAAAGAGATGAACAACTCATAAATGTTAATAAATCTGCTCTCCCATTTCAAAACAACCACATGTAAGACATCCTTCTCAAACAGACAGCAAAAACGTGGAACTCAAGTGGAAATCTTCATCTTTTGTGTTGAGCACGGGCCTGTAATCGTTTCCAAATCCGAGCTCGCAGTGGATCAGATAATGGCACAAACTTAATTGCGAAAAAGAATAACATTCATTAGAACCACTTAAAAAACACCGTTTGGAAAATCAGGATCAGGATTATGGATCCTAAATCTTACCATGTTAACATAAACTTGATGTGAACTTCATTATTCAAGAAGAAATGAAGTACTTGCATAAAAAGGAAGATCAACAGGATCTCACAGTAGCTTGACATTGCACTATTTTAAAGGCATGTTTGTAACAGAGTCTGGATTCAAATTATATTTTCCTTTTTTTTACCTACGAAAACAATGCATCCTCTCCACACCTAATCGATGGTTTGAGAGAATTCAATGAAAGTGCTGCCAAGACCAGATGAACTGCATGCACTGGAATGGAGAACGTCGAGTTGGCAGAGAACGGAGTAGCAACAAATTCTCCGGGGTATTTGTTATCTAATGGAGGAGCGATGTTCACAGTACCACCTCCTTCGAATCTTGACTACATGAAGATTTCTTCGCAGCTGTGGCGATGGATTGGTGTACAATACCAGACCCAAGTCCAACGGTCTCCACCCACGCATCCACCTGAAAAACAAAAGCACCAGGTATTCAACAAAGAAGGGAATTCAAATGATCATCACATGAAACTTTGGGTGCCCATTTCGCTATGACATTAAGAAGATCTGCGTGTACTGAAGTTCTATAACATCATGTTGCAGCTTCTCCAGTGACTCGTAAGAGTCTTCATCGATCACCCATTTGCATCATTATAAACCATCTGTTTGACTCTTAAAGACCCAAGGATCCAATAATTCCAGTTTGTGAAACAACGACCAATTCAGTTAGATTCTCAAAAAGCAATGATTCAGATGGGGCGAAATTCAATATCATTCTGATAATATCAATATTGAAAAGCAGCGCGCGGGGGGCTCCTGTGGCAGTACGGTACCTCAGCAGAAAAGATGACCTCGAAGAAAGGAATTCAAGCATAGCTGCCATTGTCAACAATCGCTAAAGATCCAAGCCCAATTCAAGTAGTCTGTACGTACATCTTCCATTTGCCCTCACTTGCCCTCACTGTCCCTCAATCTCCGGATCCGAGAACAAATTGGAACCTTAGATCTCCGAATTGTCGGTAAAATCATTGACTGGGAGTTCCGGAGAACTCATAAATGAGTGCGCATTGTTTTGAGCAGTCTCTCACTTGTGTCACGGTTCTGGACTTTGGCTTCAAATCCCCTTCAGAATCACCGCTTGACTGCATTTCGTCGGTGCTCTGGGTTTTCGTCGCAGTAGCAGGAATCCTTTGGTCTTGTGTATCCTTTCCTGAACTCTGTCTACGAGGTGGGTGCCGCTATGGGGAATTTCGTTCAAATGGCAGGCAGTCATTCCGCAACTTTGGCATTTTTACAGTAGCGTGGTCTGAAATCTATACCAGTTCTAGACCGCGCGATCTGGAAATGGTGTATGGAATATCGCCATTTTAATGAAATTCTTTATAACTCCGGTATCCGCAAGTTGCTTCAAGCTCGAGCGCCTTCAATCAGTCTGCTTCGACCACCAGTTCCTTACAAGCGCAGTGCGGGAGCTCGATCTGGCATACATATTGAAGCTCCGTAGGTGTTCTTCTTACTTGCGGTGAAGCGAAGCGAGCTCTTCACAGATTTTTTGCTCCTCTACTCCCAGATTCTTCAACAGTATTTTGCTTGCACATTTGTCTTAGACTGTTTTTGTTTCTGTTTTGTGTCTGGATTCCTCCACATGATATGCAACTCCATGCCTTCACCAGCTCCTTTGTGGAGTCGAAGAATTCATGTTTTAAGCAGTCAACACGTTCATATGACGTACTACAGGAATGGATCGGATGAAGAGCGTCGTTGTGGACACATGTGGTAACCATGGAAATGGTTACAGCTAAAATATGGTGGACTTCATCAGTTCAAAAGAAGGGTGTCATGAACAACAAGTGCATCCTTCTTGCTTCTTGTTGAATGGTTGCATGGCATTCTACACAACTTGGCTCATTGAGATTAATATAGTTTGAGGTTCCGAGGGTGTCTCCTTCATGTTGTTTCCAAATTATCTTCAAAGAATGATGTGGGGGCGTGTGGATCTAGTTCACTCATTTCTTCTCTCGGTTGTTTTCATTGCGACCTTTTGGTATGTGGTGTATGCGCAAAACAAAACAACACAGATGGGCTATGTAATACATGTCTTATAGAGTGCATTGGAAGGTAAATGTGCACGGTGTTGGTGGACATCGATGTGTGGTTTCACTATCACCTTGGTTGCCTTGACAATTGATGTTTGGAATTATGCGCAGTCATTTCATGTAAGCATAATTCAACATGTTTTTGTAATATTTTTTGTAGATGACTTAAACCCATTGCTTATTCTATGGAATATGCTTGAGAACACTGTGAATGGCATGGCAATGCTAGCCAACCTTTGTGAAGCACTTGCCCTGTTGTATCCTTGGAGAAAATCTCACATGAAGATCATCTCGAGTTGTGATGTTATTGCAAATTTATCTCCAGATGTTTACAAAGAGATTCACAATCTCAATGTTTTTAAGGAGAAAGTATCTTCGGAAGGTCTTCCAAAGGCACTAGTTATTGGTCTTAAATTGGCAAATTCCTAACAGTTCAATGTCAAACTTACACCACATGGAGAATTAACATTGTTAAGATCAAATGTGCTTTTGCCATATGGTGAATTCAAATTCCTTTGAGGTAACTCAATTTTGGGTATGGCTATTGCAAGTGCATAAGCCACAAGCTACATCTATGGGGTTGTTTGCTATATGCAAGGGCTTCAAGCGAGTCTGATAGAAGTCATTGCTTGTGTTTTGAACATTGTGATTCTCATAAAAGGAGTCCTTGATCATTTTTCAAAACTTAAGTCATATAATATTTCAAATTCAAAACTAGAGGTAGAATCAAGCTTATAGTATCAATTGCATGTGGGTTACTATTAGCAACAGGTGCTTACTTCATCATCAACTTTCTAAAGTCTTTGAATAGAACAAGTATAGTACATAATACATATTATACTTTTTGAAATGAATCTTCTTTTGGGAGTAATACTTGGATTTGCATTGTAAAGTAGCTCTACCAACAATTTAGATATGTGTTTGATAATTCTAGTACTTTTATTGAATTAAGTAGGATATGTGTGGGCCTTAGTTGTAACATTTAAGTATTGGAAGGAAAAATAATTTGATGTTCAATCTTCCAACTACCTATCTCAAGTGCTTCCGTATATAGGATAATTTTAGTGGTAGTATATGTAAGTTGAAGGGTTTTCTATTTTGACACCTTTGGCAATGAGTCTTTGCTAGAAGGAGTTGTATTTTCTCCAATATTGATAATATCAAAGTCTTGTTAATATGTAAACATACACTCTTCAAGTCTTTGTATATATATGATGATTTGTTTTTATAGGTTGTAAAAACTTGGTCCTAGATGGTTGCTAACTATTGATGGGCATTAAATGGTGGATTTCATAGAAGTCCTCACTTAGCACTGTGGTCTTTGTAAGTGTGAATGACTTAGAGTGCCAATGTTGCAAAGAGAATTTGATTTTTGTTTGTGTTTGTCATTGTTGTAGTTCAGAGGTGGAAAATGTTTTAAGAATACATTTGTTGTTGTGCCATAAAATAAATAAGGAGATGAAAATGATGAGTTCTAATATAAATTTTGAATCATGCTATTCTCTAATGTATTCCATAATCTATATCCAAAAACAGTTGTGAAATATTCTAGAAGCCATATCCCAATTCTAGAGTCTAATATTGAAGTATAGGGTGAATGCAAGAAAGACCGACCAAAAAGCGTAGCGTTCTCCACAGTACTTGTGTTTTTTTGGGAGTACTGTAAAATTAGAAAAACAATTTTAAGAAAATCTAAAAAAATCTGTTCAATGTATACACCTTTAAGAAGAAGTTACCCTACGAAGGAAAAGCATAGAAAAATTCTCTAAGTAGGAGAACTGGAAAAGTGCAAAATCTCATGAAAATAGGTACTTTCACATTTTAATTTGTAAAAAATAGGAAAAACAATTTTTAAGGAAATTAAAAAATTTCCATTTAGGAGGACTTTATAGGAAAGAGATTTCACCAGAAAAATGATCTTGAAACAATTTTGAATGTTCAGAACTGCGCGCGTAAGGGAGCCCTATTCGCACGTATGTGGAGGGCATAAAATAAAATATTTTAAAATTTCCTTTGGTAGAAACATGACTTCCTACTATGGGAATAGACCATAGAAATTTCAGATCTAGATCATTAAGTTTGGATACTCTCCAGTACTAAAACCCCCTAAACTACAAAGTGTGACAAATTAGCTAAATTTAAATTTAAATATAAAATGATTTTTAAATTTTTTTGAAAAATAAGGAATCTAAACAAGATCAGGTTATCCATCTCCAAGAAAAATTTCAAGTTAATTGGATTCATTCTTCAAAAGTTATAGCCGATAACAAGTCCGACACGTCAAGTGTGACAAAAAAATAGTACTAGTCTTTCTTGCAATCACCCTATAGTACACTCTAAGCCATGCAAGCAACAAGGATGTAATTTTTCGCAATGTGGCATTGGATTTGAGTTTAACTCATTATAGTTTCAATAAAAACAATACAATTCTTACACAATGAATGATGAAAGTAGAAAATCATGGAAACATGCACTGAAAAAAATTTGGAATTAGAAAAAGACTTATGGCATAAGGTAATTGTACCTCATCACTAAATCATGACCACTATATAAAAGATCAACCCCTACAAACATGTTCAATTTATTTTCAAGAGAGTCTAAGATGGATCTAAGTACAACTATTTTTAAAACCTTAAGATTCATCGTTTATTCATTCAATGTCTAAAAATTACATAAAAAAATATACCCTAAAACTCCAGTCCGATTGCCATCAAGATGCAAGAAAAGTGCTTTAGATTGTTCAATAATAGAAACCATGCTTAAAATCTTCATTGGACAAATTTAGATGGTCTTCCCCCATATTGTTGCTCTTGTTTAATCACTAGTAGAAAAACAAGCTATCAATGATTGTCCTAAATGACTAAAAACTGTCCACAATGACTCATTTACAGTCATTGTGGACAATTTCCAATCATTGATAGCTTGATTTCTATTAGTGAATGTTTGTCTTCATTTGCGTATTAGAAGGTCTCATCAACATTTTTCTAATGTTCAATTCTTGTGTGTTTCAATGTAGACTAGACTTTGTCACAAAATACTTTACATGAGTGCCATGATTTGTGCAATTCCTTGACAAAGCTTTCTATGACTCAAATTATGCTCAAGTGACACAATTCATTTTAATCTTATTTTTATGTCCAACATGTAATCAATGACTAAGATCAAATCAATTTGTGAGATTTGGAATCAATGGATCTTGCTTAACCCCTAAAGGACCAAACACTATTTTTTGACAACATAGCGATTTTGGGCAACTCACTGTCTTACACCAAACGGAATTTTTTTTTTTCTTTGAAATTTTCAAACAAGATGTGCCAAAGGAGTAACTTTAAGGTCCAATAATTTTCATAACTTTTGACTGCGTGGTTAAAAAGTTATTACATAATATGTCATTTTCATTGGTAAGCGGGCAATCCGGGCAGCTGAAAAAACTTTTTTTTAAATCACTTTTAAAAAAAATAAAAATTTGAAATTGGTTCTTTAGATTTATATATACACGGGAAGCTTTGAATCATTCATTTTGATTAATGAGATGAAAGTTATGAAGAGTCTCAATTTGAGGGTAGTTAAGGAATCTCTACTCTAAAATAAACTTTGAAGTCCTTTATTTAACTCAATTTTTGAAATTTTTGAAAAAAAATAAAAACTTTGGGTATAGATTATGTATTACAACATTACAACTGTTGGTATTGGCATTTTTCAATTCCATATTTAAATTCTTAACAATTTAGTGTTTTGAATAATTCTCTACCTCCTTCTATTTATTATTTTTTTCTTATATGTTTTACAATTCCAAATGATCTGAAATTTTTCAAGCATGTAGCCAACTTGCCTTGAAGAATGAATCCAAAGAAAAACCACCATTTTGGACATTTTTTCATACCAATGTGACCTTGTGAAGTGCAGCTGCCCGGATTTTCGCAGGGACAAAAAAAGGATTTTTGTCAATTAAAACGCTATTATCTTGCAATCTACATGGTGGAAATTTCTGAAATGTTTTCCACAACTTCTCAAACTAGTATACTACAAGATCCTACGTTACATTTGTCCAAAAATATTTTTTTTCTAAAATTTGGTACTTGTATTAGAAATAGCAATTTTGGAGCGGTCATAGGGAGTTCACTTAGAGTGTCCATTAGAAACCACATGTGAACAAAACTTTGGACCCCCTATATACTTTTTGAATTTATTTATTTATATATATATATATATATGAATAGATTTTTCTACTTTAAAAGTTTATGTTTTAAATTATTGATATTTTTATTTGTTAATAATAATTAGTTATAAATTTTTGAAGTAAAATGATACACTATAGAATTGAAAAATAACTTTCACACCCCTGTATTATATAAGAAAAAATTGTCTAAAAAATTAACAAAAAATTCCTTAAAATAACTCTCTATTGAAAGCTCATTTGAGTTGAATATTGATTTAATGGTCATCTAGATGTGTTCTCTATAATTATTTGAGTTGAAAAACATGCCATTTTAGTTAATTTTCAAACTCTTCAAGAAACCATTTCATATTTTTTTTGAGTTGGAAAATTTGGCAATAGAAACCTATAGTCATCATTAAACAATGCTCAAAATTTTAGGTTGAAATTATAGTTTATTAGAAACCACTTGTTTGCACGTGATTTGTCGTAGTAGAACTAAGTGCGCCCCCCCCCCCAAGGAGCAATTTTGGTGAAAACATAGTCCTTGACTGTTAGGGGTTAATTTATTGTTACCCCAAAATGTTGCCTGCAACCAATCAACTCTGAAAATAGTCATTAGTCTTGAAAGCTGATATATATTGCAATAGTTTCTATATTGGTTTTGCAATGACCACCAGAAATCTATTGACCATTTTGCAATGGTTTAGTACAATTCTAAGAAATGTATTTGCAACCACGTGATCATCATTGCAATAGTTTTTGCAACAATTTAGGTAAAGATATGCATAGGTTTCACATGCCTAACATGTTTGCAACAAGTTTATAGCCTTTGTAGCCATGGTTTGGAATCGGCCAGACGTCTTAAGTGAGGTACTAAATCACAATAAAATCATTACAAAATAATTGATGATGTGTTGGAATTAGGTGATTGCAAGATAGACCTATCTTTTTTTTAATCACATTCAGAATGATAGAGTTGTCATCCACTATAACTTTTGAAGCATAAACTCAATGAACTTGAAATTTTTAATAGAGATGTTTGTCTTAATTGTAATCATAAGCCTTTATTAGAAATTAAAATAATAATTTTAAATTTGATAGTCAATTTCACTAATTTGTCACACATTAAGATTTAGGGGGGGGGGTAGTATTGGGGAGTATCCAAAATTAATGATTTAGAGCTAAAATTTATTTGGTCTATTTTCACAGTAGGCAAACACATTTCTAACAAGGAAAATCTAGAAATACATTAATTTACGTCCTCTAAGTTTGTGCAAATTGAGTACTTTGGTATGTAGACTTTTGAACATTGAAGATGGTTTCAAATTCATTTTGTTGGTGAAATTTGATCACAATCAAGTCTTCACAAATTGCCAATTTTTAGGATTTTTTTCATGATTTTTTACTTATTTTAAATAATACCTCATTGTATCTATTTTTCGTGACAAATTGTCTTTTTTTGCATTGTATTGTTTTAATACTAGTAAGTAGTCTACATTACTTACAATAATACTTCTAGCTTCAATATTTGCATTCAATGGCTGAGATTATTCTCCAAAGAAGTACAGTTGAGTACAATAATCTTACAACTAGCTCAACAACTAACCTATTTGAATCATTCAAATTTCTTACAATGTAGAGTATAATTGTTATATTTTGGTAAGCATAATTATCATTGCACCCTTACACAATTCCAATCAAGCATATCAAATTTTAGTTTTAAAAACACAATACTCTATTTTTGGTGAATTTTTAAAATAATTTTTTATAGTAGTACATGATAACTCATTGAAAAACATTGGTGATGGTTTCTTAATTTAATTGTGGAAATATGTGGGAAACATCCATAAGCACTTCTTCTCTTCAACGAGCATATTTAAAAATGTTTCACAATTCTTTCTATAGAAATTTAAACATTGGGGTGACAATGCCCAAATTTTGTAAAATAGATATTTCTTTATTATAATTAGATTTTTCTATTTGTTGCACATATAGTAACTAATTTCATACATTTGAGCATGATGGTATAATTATTTTACAAAAATCTAGTACATTGGTATAGAGATGTCTATCTTATAAAATTTGAAAATTATCCTCCAATATTGAAATCTTCATAGAAGGAATTTGTAAAACTATTTTAAAGATGTTTGTTAAAAGAAAAATGCGCATATGGATGTTCACTACATATCTACATAGTTGAATTTCAAAATTCATCACCAAATATTTTCAGTAAGATATTATATAAAACCATGAAAATTGACTTTAAATTTTTTTCAAAATTAAAATTTTGTTTCTTTGAAAAAGAAATTTGAAATGCTTAATTGAGAGTGCATGGAAATTGAATATCAATTATGCAAAATGCAAAATCCCAATTTTTTTCTATAGTATGCAAAAAATTGTGAATGGAAGAAATTGGCAAGGTCTAAGATTATTGTAATTGACTATATAAATAATACTCATAGTGCTGACCAACCAAAGCCTTGTTTTTGCCAAAATGCTACTAAAAATAATAGGGCTTTTTTGCAACCACCCAATTGCTACTTCTTGTATTTGTAGTGAGTTTGTCAAGCATTGCAGTAATGCTCGTTTAGGCGAGCATGCCATTTTTGAGGGAAAATCTGAAAATGTTTGATTCTGTGATTCACTTTTCAAATTTTCCTTCAAAAGTATCCTCAGTGTACAAGAAAAAATGTCTAGCATGTTGTTGGTTTACATGCCCATGTGTTTTTAGACGATTTAAAGTAAGTTTGCCTCCTTATTTGCTTCTAAAATTTTGCATGCATATACCTAAGAAAATCTAGTGTTCAATAATAGTATAGAGGCTCAATTAAAAAAACTCTACACTTTGCCATAATGGCCTAATATGCTTTTGTATTAATGGAATTTTTATTTTCAATAGTAGTCAATTTACTAATAAATGATATTTTTTGCAAATTTCTCTTGAAAAGTAGTCCACTCTTTTAGTGCAATTATTATTCTAGTCAATTATTTCACAATACTAACATGGTTTTTTGCTACAATGTCTTGTCTATTAAATTTTCACTCTAAGATGGATTAAAAAAAAGGCATACAAAAAGATTTTGATGAAATATTTGACTATATTTTTCCTTTTTTTAGTAGATGAAATTACTATTGTTTGACAGAATCTTTGAATAGTATTGCTCATTAGGATGAATGTACACACATTTGGATGAAAAATGGTTTTTATTTATATAGATTCATATGTTTCATGCTCTATTGCTCTTCAATAAAAGATTCATTATTCCACAAGATTCATTATAAAAGGTTTATTCATTATTCCACAATTTGAAAGGTGACACCTTTGGATTACTATTGCAACCAAATAGGAAGTTTAAAGAAATACATTAGAAATATCAAACATATATTAGACATATGCCCAAGGTAAGGTAAACACAACCAACTATGTGACACTTTTTATTCTCCAGCACCTTACAAATGGACTTGAATGAACACTTCCATAACAAAACCACCCCACAATTTTTAAAGCAACTAATGTGAATTGAGACATTTTGTGTTTTAAATGGGGCCATTCAAGATGAGTCTAGTGATATGTAGTGATGGGACTCACCATATTCTATGTTCTCAAGTTGAGACTTTGTGAAATATTACTAAAACATTTGAAAATTACAAAACCACTTCAGTTGCATTTCTTTATAGTATACTAATATTCTCATCAAATTATGGTGGTTATTAACGTGTAAAAGGCTAATTAAGGAGCCCACTTTGGTTTTCTTTCTAAAAACTCAAGCAAACTTTGTTGAATTCATATTCTTAAGATTTTTGCATGAAATGTTTAAGATGGTAATCACCCTAATCTACATGTAAAGGTTTGTTTTAGATCATTTTGATAAATATTGCAAAAAGTAGAGAATTTTTTTCAATTTCAATGTCAAACAAGGCAAATATTATAATATTCTAGAAAAACTTAATTAGCTTTATTTGATTGCATAATTTGACACCTATTCAAAACATTTGAACCATGCAAATTAGAATAATGAGGTGAAAATTATGAAGAGTTTTATCACTATAAGTGGGACTATAGGAAATTAGGATTTTTCAGTGTCTAAATTGATAGATTTTAGGTGACATCAAATGTAACAATATGTGTTTTTATGTCAACAGTAACGTCCAACGTAATATCAAGATATTACATTGGACGTTCGTGTTGACATAAAAATATAGGTTGTTACCTTTGATGTCACCTAAAATCTGTCAAACATCTATACCGCAAGTTTCTTATAGTGTATTTTGCAAGGCAACTGTCAAAGACACAATAATCCAATGTAATACAAGAACAAAAGTGTGCTATATCTATTAATTAGTAAATCCCACAACTATGCAAGAAAACAAACTCGAGAGTAAGCAATATTTATCAACCTTCCTAATAAACCCCATGCCTATCCAAGTAGACCAAAAATATCACTGTGCAATTTCTATCAACTTTTTTCAAATCCCATGATCATCCAAGAAGACTAAGACCTTGAGTGCACAATACCTATCAACCAACGCAATATATTCCATGACTATCTAAGAGGACAAGAATATGTAACACAAAGAACTCAATGGTGTTTTTTAACAATGTTATACACTCATATATACAAAACTTAACAACCATGCTCTAAAACATGTGTTGGCAAGATTGAGGTCTTTGCATCTAGCCTTCAATATATACTATCAATACATCTTGAAGTTTCTTCAAAAAAACCCAAGAGTTTCTAGGAGGCACAAAGAAATTCTAGAGGTTACTAAGAGGCTTCACGCAACCACATATATCTAGTCTAAATGAGCCACTTAAAGGGTTCAAGTAGCCACTCAAATATTATAGAAGTCTCCTATAATACTAGGCGGATATACCTATTGTTGAAAGAAGGTTTGACTTGTGCAAAGTCAAGTTCGTTGATGAAGCGGGTGAACGTCCATGACGTCAACAATGAAGGTAGAAAAATGAATATCAATTTATTTTTTGAGCTTAATTTTGGAAAATTTTCAAATAAACACAAAAATAAAGAGTACCAAATTGTTGCTAGAAAATTCTCACTATTAGAATTGACAATTCACATTTTCTTGTAAATGTTATGAGCCATTTATTTTTTTTCTTTCATTCAACACCACCTTCCTTTTTATAATTTTTTATAATTTTCTTAAGAGTATGGATATGAAAGTTTTTTTGGTTTAATTTTTTTACATGCATTCTCAATTGACTTTTTCAACATATTGACTAAAATATACACAAGTTATAGGACATACAATTTTTTTCCCTATGAATGTTGAAATATAAAACTTCACCAACTAATCTCAACAATTGATTGGACTTTTGGGGTTGCTTTTAGTTTGACAACAAGACAGAGCTCCCCCTTGAAACGTACCTTCTCCCTCTTCACATCCAAGCGTCAACATCATGGCAGTCAGCAAAAGCAAATCCAGTTCCAGAAAACTTTGAACGACGATTGGTTCCAATCCCAGCTCCACATGGGCGTCCGCCCCCTTGATAGTTGGATTGAAGATGCTCGAAGCTTACGAAAGCAGCCCACGCAATTCAGAGCACCCAATGTACGTGAGGCTCTCCTCGATCGCAGACTCTCACTCAACGCCTGTTTCTGAAGTCCACCAGGGAGTTCTGAACCAATGCGTGAGGCCACACAGGAATCTTCGCAAGTACTTGTCAGAGAATTAACCTCCGTTGCGCAGTAATCCTTCCGGCGCGCGGTCGGCGTGATCATCCCGCTGGGTTCAACGCAGGCCCGCATCAAATGCCCGCCTGGGCTGCCGAACATGCCTGCCTGCCTGCCTGCTCTCGGTCCGTAACGTCCATCATCGCCACCACGAGAAAATCGTGTCCACATTCCATTCGGAATCTTGCCGGAATCACAACAACCCAGCTCCGCAAACCGGCATTGCAGGCTCCGCCATCTTGGCTTGGAAACGCATCTCAGTCTGCAAACCCACATTGCGAACCACTTTGCCGACTCCGCCCTTTGTGCGCTCTTGCATTCGAGTGTAGTGAAAACTGGAAAGCCGGGTTGTAGTCTAAGAGCATCCCCACCCAGCTGCCAAACGGGATGACTTCTTCGTCATGGCTGGCAAAACGCCCCACCCGCCTGGCAAACTGGATGGTTAGTTAAGTGGGAGAGCCTCCCAAGCGCCTCCGGCTTGCAAAAGAGGGTCGTTTTGCCCAGCCACAACTTGGCCTGCAAAATAGGAAGCGACAAGGTTTCGGGAAACACAGCGGTTGTTTTGTGCCAATCGCATTTGCCTCCTTTCGCCTAGAGATGGGTGGGTCTCCTTCCCCACCCGCATTTTGCAAGCCAGGTGGAGAGGCTCTAAGGTAGTATGCTCTTAAAGCAACCTTTTAACCCTTAAAGGATGAGGGGTTGCCTTCAAGAAATCCTCCGTTTTTGATTACCGTATGAATCATTGGCTTTAGAAATAGCAAACGTACTCATGGGAAGTCAAATTACTATAGAAGACCTTCCCCTTTTCACAACAAAATTCTAAAGATGAATAGTTGCACTTTTGTCCTACTACAAGGATTCCATGTCACCCATCGGATGTTTGGCATCCGTGTTTGACGTTTAAGGATTAAAGAGCTTATTGCATTTGGGGAAGCTAAACTCCTTTCAAAAAATAATTTTAAGTAACTTTTTGGAAGAACAATGGAATTGGCAACCAGTTGGAGTCGTTTCATATTTTTTGGACCTTTGTGGGATTAGTTACAGATTTTTGAAGTTAAAATGTAGAGGATCTTTAAAAGTATAAATGTAAACTTGTCAAAAATTGATATCTAGTAGTTGACAAATAGTGCCTATGTTGACAATTAGTGTTGCGCTTCATATTTAGTGTTGCCAATACTATATACCATCATTAGTGTATTGGAATTGACAATTCGCAATTTCTTGTAAATTTATGAGCCATTTATTTTTTTCTTTCATTCAATACCACCTTCCTTTTTATAGTTTTCTTAAGTATGGATATGAAAGTTTTTTTAGTTTAGTTTAGTTTTTTTACATGCATTCTCAATTGACTTTCCAATATATTGACTAAAATACACAAGTTATAGGACATACAAGTTTTTTCCTATGAATGTTGAAATACAAAACTTCACCTCTAGGAAAGGCTAGAAATGCTCACATTTTGAAGTTTAGGCACTTTTGAAATTGCAAGCAATGGTGATATTCCTTTTGGTAGGAGGATGTACTTGAACAAATTAACTAAAGAACACTATCATAATGGTTGCATTTGTTAAAAAATAAATAGAGATGAAGATTTTAGCCTTGCTTTGGAGACAAGTATTTTGAAGCAGTTTTGAATATCAAAACATCAAAGAACTTTAGGGATAAAATACCATTGATGAGATAGTAGAAACCCCCAAAAGTGTTGCAATTAGGTCGTTCTACAGCAAGGGAACAATGCAAGTGATCAATTTGAAGTGTACTTTAAAATTTGAAGTGATGTTGGCTTTCTTAAGTGTGATTTTGTCGTGGTACACTGATATTTTTAGGTCTTCCAGCTCGATTCCAATACTTAAGATCTATTTTATTTATTCGGTTTTCAAAATCCAAATTTTCTTGTGTCTATCCAATGAGACTTTTGATGCACTTCCAATGATAGTAATCGCAAGTTCTGATTTACACCAAACAAAAGATAGTAAGATAATTTGGTGAGGCGTTTAGGGCAAACTTCCATGTGTTGCAATTGGCCACACTTTGCAACAAAGACAAAATATTTTTTAGAACTTCACATGGAAGTGCGCAATATTTGCTAGCCAGGGGAGAATTTGAATGTGTTTGCCCGGAAGATTAGCCCATGAAGTGTGTGTGTGTGGTGGAGGGGGGGAACAAGTTTTCTGACCTCTAAACAATTGATCTCAACAATTGATTGAACTTTTGTGGTTGCTTTTAGTTTTGGTTACTTTTGGATTTGCTTTTAGTTTGACAACAAGACAGAGCTACTCCTTGAAACGTAACTTCTCCCACCTCCCACCCAAGAGTCAACATGATCATGAAAGTCAGCAAAAGCAAATCCAGTTCCAGAAAACTTGAATGACGAACTGTTTCCAATCCAAGCTCCACATGCGGCATGGGCGTCCGCCCCTCGAGAGTTGGATTGAAGATGCTCGAAGCTTACGAAAGCAGCGCACGCAATTAAGAGCACCCAATGTACGTAACGCTCTCCTCGATCGCAGACTCTCAATCAACCCCTGTTTCTGAAGTCCACCAGGGAGTTCTGAACCAATGCGTGAGGCCAACACAGGAATCTTCGCACGGACTTGTCAGAGAATTAACTTCCGTTGCGCAGTTTTCCTTCCGGCGCGCGGTCGGCGTGATCATCCCGCTAGGCCCGCATCAAATGCCCGCCTGGGCTGCCGAACATGCCCTGCCTGCCTGCTCTCGGTCCGTAACGTCCTGTTTCTCCTGACGCACCCCAGCAACAGAAAACAGAAAAAAGACATCACTGTACTCGCAGAGACTGACGAGCACTTCAAAACCATCGCCACCACGAGAAAACCGTGTCCACATTCCATCCAGATTAATCTTGCCGGAATCACAGCAACGCAGCTCCGCAAACCCGCATTGCAGGCTCCGCCATCTTGGCTTGGAACTCCCATCTCAGTCTGCAAACCCACCGATTGCGAACCGGCACTTTGCCGACTCCGCCCATTGTGCGCTCTTGCATCCGAGTGTAGTGAAAACTGGAAAGCCGGGTTGTAGTCTAAGGTGAGGTAGGTACACCCAAAACCGCCACTTTTTGCAACTGAGCCTAGTTGAGTATTATTAGACTGGTTCAAATTTTCATATGTTCTTGTAGGCAAGTGGAAAGAGGTTTCAACGCACTAGAGAACATGGCATTTGGATATTGTATGCAAAAGTTATTAAGGAACAAAGTTTGGTCCTAAAAGCGTTTCTTCCACATAGGTACAAAACCGATTTTGGAGATGTACACATAGTATAGATGGCGGGTTTAGGGTCAAGGGCACATTTGGGTGTACCTACCTTAGTATGCTCTTAACCCATTAAAGACCGTGGTTGATTTGGGAGGCGGACAAGATGTTTTTGGGTTTTAAGCTAAACATGAAAAAAAATACCAAACCACAATGCATTTAAGAGATTTCACCTAGCTGATGGATTTTGCATGAATTCTTGGAGCACTGCAGTAAAAGAATGAAAAAAATTGCATTGATTTTTGTATTTTCAGCCAATATGTTGTAAGTTTTTTTAATCCTAAAATTGCATAATAGCATAGATTGTTAGGATTCTTGTCTAGTTGCATTTGGTTAGTGATTCCCTACACCCGTCCTCTTTTGTCTATATCCAAATTCATTGTAAAACTCTGGCTACCAATTGAAAAGTGTCAATTTCGACCAGAAAGTGGTCAACCGGTCCTTAATGGGTTAAAGTGACCTTTAACCCTTAAAAGACGAGGGTTTAGAAATCATCCATTTTCATTACCGTGTGAATCATTGGCTTTAGAAATAGCAAAAGTAATCATTGGAAGTCAAACTACTATAGAAGACCTCCCCTTTTCACAACATAATTTCAAAGATGAATAGTTGCACTTTTGTCTACTACAAGGATTCCATTTGGGAGAAGCCGTAGATTCTTTTCAAGAAACAATTTTCAGTAACTTTCTGGAAGAACAATGGAATTGACATCTAATTGAAGTCGTTTCATATTTTTTGGACCTTTGTGGAATTAGTTATGAATTTTTGAAGTTGAAATGCAAAAGATCTTTAAAAGCAGCCACCTCCTTAAATGTACACTACTCATACATTGAAGAAAGTAAAATGTACCTCGGTGTTAGAGGTCACTTTTAGAGCAAGGGTGCATTTAGAGCACTTTACCTTATTATGTTTTTTGGAGTGTGGACTTGGGGTTGAAAAGAGATGGAGTTGGGTTGAAAGGTCATGGTTTGATAGCATCAAGGAACACCACCATGCACACATGGCAAAATGTTCATTCATTAATCTACAATCTAAAAGGACAATTTTGGATTACCATTTGCAACTATGAAGGGAGTCCAAATAACCACATGTAGAAATATCAAATATGTGCCAAAGATAAAGTAAGCACACCCAATTGTAACACTTCCATGATTCAAAACCACCACCACATTTTCAAACTCAACCAATGAGAGTTGAAACATCTCAGGCTTCAAGGGATCCCTTCAAGATGAGTCTAAGGTCATTAAGATGAATAGTGCAAAAAGAAGAGGGTTTTTTTCAATTTCAATGTCAACTTGGGTGTCAAATAAGGAACCTAAGAATTTATTCTAAGAAAAGATTAATTAATTTTGTTCAATTATAATATTGTATAGTTTATTGCCTACTCATAACATTTGCACCATTCAATTTTGAATAATGACGTGAAAGTTATGAAGAGTTTTATTGTTTGTGGATAATTATCAAAAAGACACAATTATCCAATGTAATACAAGAACAAAAGTACACAATAGCTATCAATGAATAAATCCCATGATTATCCAAGAAGACCCAAATTGTAAATGTACAATACCTATCAACTCTTCCAAAATCCCATGACTATCTAAGAAAAATATGAGCATGAATGTACAATATCTATTAACTCGTCAAGGACCAAGAAGACACAAATACACAATGTGTAATTAGAAAAAAATCCAGGGTTGTATAGGGCCATAAGTTTGAATAGCAATAATGCAAAAAAATATCAATTTTTTCAATTTTTTTTAGGAATCTGATGGGGCACTACTAATACCACGTAAGACTGATAATTTCAAAATTTTACAATAATTTTATTATTTATTCAAAAAATCCATTTAAAAAAAATCCATGTATTTGCATTGCAATCAAAAGTCAAACAACCTTCTACAAAGTTCAGGTTTTGTATAATGCCTCTTCAAATTTTTAATGGAAAATTCTTGGTAGGATGAAACAAATCTCAATATTTTGTAAACTAAGATCTTCTATAGTAACCAATTGACATATTTCGTCACATTTTTTTATTTTCAAAATTTCAGTGTGAGAAGCATTCAAATTTAAAAAATAAAAATAAAACCTAATTTTATTTTTTAAATTAATTAAATTTAAATCTGTACATATATATATATATATATAATTTTTCCAATGGGATGGAAAAAAATATTCTCTTGGACATTTTTAGTCTCTATTTTGGACAAACAAACCAGAGTTTGGAGATTTGTATTTGAAGAAATTTAAAAATATAAGGTTTAATCGTTTAATCTGGTGTAACTAAAAATATTAAATAATTATAATGATTTCAAATCTCTTGAAGATGTAGTCCAAACAATATGCTAATAATATTAATTGTTAAATTTTAAAAGTCATTGCATATATATTAAAAAAATAATTTTATAGGATCTAATTTGGTTAGTTTTGGCTTCATACTCATTCTATTTGCAAATATGTACAAATTTGAGAGAGTTTTTTATCTCTCAATTTTTTAAACTAAAAAATATTACTATTGCCTAAAATTCCAACACAATGTTTTTGGGGGTAAAAAAGCATTATTCATCTTCTTATATTTTTTCATCTCTAAAAGTTGTGTTTTTTGCTAATAAAGTTGATCATCCCCAAATGCTATAATCTAAAAATCCAATTGTCAATATTTTCCACAATTAACTCGATGCATACTAGACAAATTAGTCTTTACTTTTGTATGTATAAAAAAAATCAAGCACATCTATGTGCAAAAAAATATCAAAGTGGGACAAGTCATTGAAAACCTCTATTGTCAAAAAATTGTTGGGCCTTGAGGGATTAAGGTATACAATCCATTTCCAAACATGGGCCCATTTGCACAAGATAGGATGACCTATTTTTATTAATGAAGGGAATATGATGTCGACCAAGACCTTCATTATTATGTGGCAAATAATATATTGATGGTACTTAATGAAGTTGCTAAGACCAATTTATAGTTTTGTGCTTTTTAGAAATAGATTTGCCTATAGATTGAGAACAAGTCAAACTGTAGTCTACGCTTATTTAATTTCTACCAATTCCAAAATTGATGGAAATTAACAAAAAATAGTGTAATCTTCATTATTTCTATTTCCTGATTGGAAAAATTATCCCCCCTACGATTGCCTAATTAGACATATGCTAAAACACTTAACATTGTTGGAAATAGATCGTTAACCTTAATTCCTAAAGTTCTTTGACTATATTTCACCAAAAAACACTCAAAATGGGCCGTTTTGATAAAGGCCACCAAAAAATGTCAAATGAAATCTTGTTGCATCTTATCATAAGACTTAGTGGTAGACTACTTTATTATGTTATTAGCAATTTTTTTTTCTTTCATTCAATACTAACTTCCAATTTATAATTAAAAAAATATAAACATGAAAGTTTTGGATTTAATTTTTTTAATATATATTTTCAATTGATTTTCCAACATATTAACTAATAAGCACACATTATAGGACATATGTGCTTTTTCCTTAAAATGTTGAAGGACGAAACTTCACTTTTAGAAAGGGCTACTACATTTTAAAGTTTAGGCACATTGAATTTACAATTGCTAGGTACATTAATTGTAAATTTTTTGGAGGTTGCACTTTAACTAAAAGATTCTATGTTTGAATTTTTTTTTTAAATAGATATAAATGAAGATTTTAGCCTTGCTTAGAAAATGAGTATTTTGAAGCACTTTTGGGCCTCAAAACATCAAAGAACTTTAGAGGTTAATATACCATTGATGAGATAGTGGACCTCCTCAAAGTGTTGCAATTAGGTATTTTTCTTTGCAAGGGAATAATGCAAGTAATAAACTTGTTCAAGTGTAATTCAAAATTTGAAGAACTATTGCCTTTCTTAAGCGTGATTTGTCGTGGCACATCATTTTTTGGTCTTTTAGCTTGCTTTAAGTGAGCTCTATTTTGTATGTACAATTTTCAAATCCAAATTTTATTGTCTCTATTAAAAAAAAATGAATGCATTTCCAATGATAGTATTCACAAATTCTAATTTTACACCACACAAAAGATAGTAAGATAATTTGGTGAGTCATTTAGGACGGACTTCCATGTCCTTTTATATTTTTCAGAGCTCTACATGGAAGTGTATCAAGGAAGAATCAACACCATTTGCTGGCAAGATTATAGAGAGAGCCCTATAGGAAGTGGAGGAAACAAGTTTGCGACATTTAGAAAACTAATTTCAACAATTGACTCAAACTTTTTGGTTGCTTTCAATTCGACAACAAAAGTTATCCAAAATGTTGTTTCTCCCTCCTCACAAAGAAGTTGGCGAAAACATCATGGAACTTGATGGATAATTGTTTTATAATTCCAACTCCACGTAGGCATTTGCCCCTTGAGAGTCCGTCAACTTCCACCAATCAAATTTCAGGACCCTCCAAAGTTGATCTCTTGACCCTTCACACTAAAAGGCACAATCCAGAGGCTGTCGCCCTCCAAACTGCCATCATGTCTAAAAAAAATGATATCATTGTGATGGACTCTTGAAGTGAGTTTGGGTTATGCAAAAAAAAATTGCAAAACTTTGGTTGAGAGGTCTTCGAATTTTACCAAATAAAAAAACAAAAAAAATAAAATATTGACAATATTTTAGCCGTTAGATCTTGTTGGACTGGTTTTGCAAGGCAGAAAGTAGGAAGTGTCTTCTTCTTCTTTTCCTCTCTCTTGTGCATCATGATAGAAACTGCTATAATTCTTTTACAACTCTTTGTTGTTTGTTAGTTCTCTCATTTCTTTGCAAGTAGAGAAGATGGACAATTTTGCTCAAAACCCTTTTTTTTTGTAGCCAACTGCCTTTGATGGGGGTGGAATTTTTTTTGGCTCCAACTCTTTATAGAGCATTTCAACCTTTTTCAACTGAAGTTAGAGAGAAAATAATAGAATAGAATCAAAAGACAAATGTTGAAAGGGTAGAAGAGAGGGTTGTTGAGGGATGAGATTGTAAGGTTATAGGATCCTCAAAAAAATAAATTGCTCCTAAGAAAAAGGTTGTTCCGAAGAAAAAAACATCTTCCAAAAAGAAGGTAGTAGTGAAAATTGAAGGAGAAGTCAAAGGAAAAGAGGCAAATTGAATGTGGGAGGATTCAGAGGTACTTCAATTGATTGCGTTGAAGGGGAAGATGGAGCTTGAATTTATTAGAAACGACAAAAAAGAAGGTTTGAATTTTCTACCCTAGTTTAGATTTTTCTACAAAAAATTTAGATTGAGGATTGGGACTTAAAGGCTTTTGACTTTGTTGCGCCAGTGGGGTTTGAGACCTACTCTCCACCATTACAATGGAGAGACTTTGCATGATATGGACAAACCTTCCACCTAAATCCTTTCCTTGATAAATGTCACCTTTCTTTTCCATTTATATCCTACATAGTTATTGTTTCACAGTGAGAGCATGTGCTGTAATTGTTCTCACAATGCCGTTTTTGACTATTTCTTCATGTTTTTTGAATCTTTTGATTGTAGGAATTGATACTTGTGTGAGGCTTCAATTAGAATGATTGTCATGCTACCTAAATTCAACTGCATTGCTGTGGCATGCTGTAAGAAATCCAAGGCCATTTTTTATGCTTACAAAGAAGACAAAATGGCCAAGGGTATCTGGCAATAATTGGCAAGTCAGAGAGCAAATTCTATGATGCTCTAGATGTGGAGAGTGCCCCAACTCCAACGACCATTTCTACATTGCCATCAAAAGGTAAACAAAACTTTCATAATAGAACCATTGACATCTTTGAGAAAATGGCTGAAACTAGCACAAGTTTGATGAAAAAATTTAAGAGAACAAGTAAGCTACTAGAAAGAGTAGATTACCAATTTGA
Organism: Antitrichia curtipendula; assembly: GCA_951230915.1. Lineage (NCBI taxonomy): Eukaryota > Viridiplantae > Streptophyta > Bryopsida > Hypnales > Leucodontaceae > Antitrichia > Antitrichia curtipendula. The sequence continues at coordinate 38,023,968 of OX579633.1, forward strand.
TTGTTTGATCAATAAACTCTAGAGTATGCTACTCTTCATTTAAGCTACAATCATTGTCATTGTATGTACAATTTTCAAATTGAATGCCTAAATTTTAAGCCAAATGACCTTTGAAAAAAGTCTCAGCTAGCAATAGATGAACTTGAGCTGAATCAATCAACATATCATTCATTTTCTCCTGCCTCTTTGTCTTCATTTCTTTACATGCAAAATTTTCTTCATTCTCAATTTCTTCTTCTTCTTTCAGTTTTATAAATGGAGTTTCTTCACCTTATGGATTTTTTTTTGAGTTCCCTCATTTCTTGCAATGATGATGCTAGAGAGTGAAACATATCCGTTTCTCGCATTTTTCCTATTGTCATATTGGCTTGAGCTTGCAGTTGTTTTTCTGCTTCTATAGTCTAATCCATGGAGCACTCATCATTCTCTATAGTACACAAATTGTGGAGATATAGAGACATAAAGCGTTGTAACAACATCAAGCACATTTCAGAGTGGCATGTCAATTCTCTTCAATAATATGCGCCATCTTCCTTTCATAATTCCAAATGCTCTTTCTATAGCCATGCAAGTGCTTGATTGGATGAAATTCCAATGTGCTTTTCTTCTAGGTAATCCTTTTCTTTCTCCCTTGAATGGTGAGTAAAACCAAGGCCTCATAGGATACGCAACATCACCAATGAATTTATAAGGTCAAAATGCACCTCTCACAGTCTTCTTCTCAATTTTAGATTTTTGAAATAATGCCCAATCATGAATACATCCACCCCATCCAAAATCATAGTTCCAAAATTTGCAATCGACATCTATAATCCTTTATAGTAAACATGAATAATATTCCATTCGGCAATAATATGCAACATGGTCACGAGGTGGTGCTGTAACAGAAATGTAGCTACTATCTATTGCCCCTTGAATAAGCGGAATACCATGTAGTGATTCAAAATCCTTTGCTATTTGTTTCATCAAAGCAAGATTTTACTTTCTAAAAACCAATGGTCTCAAATGAATCCTAGTAGCTTCACAATAGTCCCTCACAATGATAGAAGTTGTACTCAATCCTACGCCAAATTTATCACCAACCATTTGCAATAAATTACCTATTGCTAATTGAGAAATAATTATTGCAATCTCTGCTCTATAGAAAATATTTTCTCTGAGATGTGTATCCTTATTCTTTAAAACATGCCCTAAGAGAGTACACAGATATTGGAATGTAGATGGACTCACCCTCATCTGCCTTCAAAAATCACGATTTAAAAATGACCCCATAAGTTCATGATCCAAAAAACCTCCATATCTTGGAATTTGCCAACATTTCCTTTGGGAATTCACCCGACGTCCTTGGGCAATAACAATTGCCATCATCATCATTTGGGCATTTTGTTCAAAAATTGCAAGCCTTTGCAATGCCCAAATGCCTATAATGACATACTTTATGACCATGAAAACCGAAAGTATAGTACAAGAATGCGTTCCTCTCTAGAATCCATGGTTACTGAAGGTGAGGGGAAAATTTCAGAAATTAGACGGACTATTCATATGAAGAGAGATGGGTACAAGCCAAATAAATGGTCTGGGTTTTAAACTCTGAGCTTGACCTTTGGAGGCTTCACACTACTGTATGATTATGACATGGTCAAAAGCTCCAATTTCTTATCATTTATTGCTTATTTATTGCTCATTTTTTTGGAGTTTGGACTCTGGACTCTCACTAAAGGTTTGACCACTCATTCCCACGGCCTCTCGGCTTGGACGGCCACAGTGTGATTCTGAAGTCCACCAGTTCCTCAACCAATGCCTGATGAATTCTCGCAAGTGCGTGTCAGAGAGTTAAATTTCCGTTGTGTAATTTGAGGCTACGGGTGGCCAAGGACGCGCCCAGCGCCCATCCCGCTGGGCCCAACAAGGCTCCCGTCCGCCAGATCCACCCCCCCCCCACCGCAGAAAAAACAAAAGAAAAACGCCTGCCAGTCGCCACCTGCTTCAAAATCATCGCCACCACGGAAAAATCGTGCTCACATTCCATATAGAATCTTCCCACACCCATCCGGAATCACAACTTGCAAACCCAACATTGCGAGGCTCCGGTCATATTTGCTTGGAACCCATCTCTGCAAACCCGCATTGCGAACCCACATCGCCCACGCCGCGTTTGGGGGCCGCCTCGCATGCTCACGCCTCCCCATCGGAGGAGCCCGTCGTCGTCGTCGTCGCCGTCGTCTGTGTCGCCATGGACGTGGTGAGCCGAGTCTACCGCGAGTTGGACGTGCATGTGACGCAAGGCGTGTACGCGCTCCTGCGGAATGTGTTCGCCACGGAGCTCACGGGCACGCCCACCACGCGAGGCTTGCCGACTGTGGACAGTCCCACGCCCATCGTCCTTGGCGTCACGCTCTACTTGACGATTGTCATCGGAGGATTGATTTGGATCAAGGCCAAGGATCTGAAGCCCAGAGTGGTGGAGCCGCTGGGGTTGCAGGCGTTGGTACTGGTGCATAACTTGTTCTGCTTTGGGCTCAGTCTGTATATGTGTGTGGGGATCGTTTATCAAGCTATCACGCACAAGTAAGGGCCCGGTACCCTCTGGCATATTGCCGTCCCCTGTTATTGCTGGTTTCGATTTGTGGCGGCGTGATGGAAAAAGTGGCTTAAGCTTACCTTTCTTGTTTTTTTTGTTTTTTTGGCAGATACTCATTGTGGGGCAATGCTTACAATCCTGAGCATAAACAGGTATTGGTTTCGTTGGGCACATTGCAGACCTAAATGATGAGTTCGGTGATTGGATTGATGGGTTGGGTTTGCGTCATTTCAATCTGATATTTACTGGATTGGTAGGTTTGTTGATTTGGATTTGACGTTCTGGTCGATTCTTGATTCGCTTTGAATTGGTTTCGATCGCTCGGTTTCGCTTACCTTTCGGAGACGGCGGAGTCTTTGCTTCGGGTATTGGAGAGTAGGTTAGGCTGGAGTTCTAGGTTATAGGGGATTTGCTGACCCTGTGTCTGTAAGAACGGAGTGGTGAGACTTAGAAAGGGAATCTCTGGTAACTCGAATAGTTTTGTTCTTTCTACTATGAATTGGATTATAACTCTGAGCAGTGAATTTCTTCTGGGCACCACAAGTGGCAGTCTATTAAAGTTTACTGCCATTCATTGGCTGTATCGTCAAAGCAAGAATGCTGACTCCGAAAGTTCGGGTGTTCCGTTCAATGCAGATGGCGATTCTGACGTACCTGTTCTACATGTCCAAGTACGTGGAGTTTATGGACACTGTAAGGAGAATTTCATTTTCCGTTCTGTGCTGGTTTCATTAATTTCTGATATTTCGTGATGAGCACTGTCACGAGGGCCACCTACTGTTTTAGTGGTTTTGAATCGCAGGGTGTGATCTGGTCCTTGTAATTATTCTGTTCTGAAGCCGTTGTCGTGATTGCCTTTAGGTGCAGGGAACTGAACTCGTGTTATTGAACTGGGACAGGTTATTATGATCATGAAGCGCAGCACAAGGCAGATCTCTTTTCTCCATGTGTACCATCATTCTTCAATTTCCCTCATCTGGTGGGCTATTGCTCATCACGCTCCGGGTGGTGAAGGTAACGTACTTGCATCTTATTGAATTGTGCTTTTTTGCACTGAAATCATTGAAGGACCAAGGATCCCTTTTCTGGGTGCTTGTACTTGTTCATTTTTCCAAACCTTTGAAAGATTCATTGCAGAAGAAGATGACAAGATGTATTTTGGACAAGTAGTATCATACTAGTACAATTTTATTGTGTCTTGGTAATCACCATATGTTGCTTCAATACCGTGTTTAGTGTGAGAAAAATATGAGTATTTGAACTGTAGCAAGTGCCCCTTCGGGGATCTCTGAGTTTCACCTAAATAACCGTCCATACTCTATTTGGCTTGCAGCATACTTCTCTGCGGCCCTGAACTCGGGAGTGCATGTTTTGATGTATGCTTATTACTTCTTGGCTGCTTGCCTACGAAGCAACCCAAAATTGCGTGCCAAGTATCTGTTCTGGGGCAGGTAAAGCTATTACTTCTCTGCTCTGGGCTTTTTCACATGGATCTTAACCCTCATCGTGATATTTTTTTTAATCACTGCATGACAATGTTGCAGGTATTTGACACAGTTCCAAATGTTCCAGTTCATGCTCAATTTGATTCAGGCTTACTATGATATCAAAATTAATGTGCCTTACCCACAATTTTTGATTAAGGTTCGTTTGCCTCCATCTCGTTTGCCTATATCCCATTACTGGAATGTGTCACTTTCTTAACCTCTCTTGAAATAGGATCTTCGTAAGCGCTGAGAGTAAATCATAAGAGGCATTATTTAAAGTGTCCAATGCCTAGAGTTGGAACCCTCTACGAATATTTTTTGGGGGTTACTCCTATTGGTTAAGTTTTCTCGTGGTTATTTTGGTAGCACAGCAACCCAGTGTAAAGATATTCGGATATTTGTCGTCCCTACCATAAAGATTGGGTATCCAACGAGAATGAGACTTCTGTTAAAAGCAACAATAGCATGATGAGTCCCATTCTTCCAAAGAAATAATCTCTGATTCCCAATTGGATTGTGCCATGTGACAACAAGAAATTATTACATTCCAAAATTGACGAGTAGGGTATTTGGATTTTTCAATGAGTGGGGATTGCACAAAAGATTGTACCGAGGAGTTTTCATCATTGATCTTTTCTAATATTTAATTTTTTCTCAGCCACTGATTGTGTTCACCCACTGTCTTGATGCAGATTTTGTTTTATTACATGATCTCGTTGCTGTGCCTGTTTGGCAACTTCTACGTTCAGAAGTACATCGTCGATGGCTCAAGCACCAAGGAAAAGGGAGACAAGACTGAGTGAACTATTTTACTATGCGTCTTTTTCGGTAGGTTTGAAGTTCTCATGTAATACTTGGCATCTGTTCTCTTCAGTGACACTCCACATGAGTTTTTTGATAGGCACTTGCAAATGGTTGACAAATTGGAAGTGGATGTTACCAATGCAATCGTCCTGTGCATCACAGTTAGAATTGGGAAGTAGTTGACCCATTACACTGATCCTTTCCGTCAATAATCAAACCATCACTCGTCCACTTTGAAATTACATCAGAAATTCTTACAGTGGCAAATATGTAATCTCATCACAGTTGGATCTTGTATCCAAAGTTCTATCCAAAAACACACTTCTGCACATGTTCAAATGCTTCAAGGGACGCAAATGTTTCCTTCTACCTTCGACAAAATGATCTTTATTTTTACGATTTATGCGCAACGAGTGTTCTGATGACTTGGTCAAAATTTGAAAGAAGAGCAAAGCTGCTCACGAAGCTACGGGAAAATGTTGCAAAGCATCGGCGGGGTGTTCCAGCTGGGTTTTCAAATACTCGGGCCATGTGAAGGGGCGGTACTTGGCTGGGTGATCCTCGTCGACGAGCTCCGGAAGTGGCAAAATCTGGTCCCAGTCTGGCGCTTGCACGAAATACGCCAATGAATACCTGTCTTCGTCCCTGTTCACGACCGCTTTGTGCATTGCGCTTGTGCACAAATCGTTGCTTATCACCTGCACATGAAATGTCAGTTCATTTCGTCAGTCAATTCATGCACACTGTGGATCGAGATGCAAAAGGATACTTCTTCCATCCCGATTCAAGTGTCCGCAGTTTTGTTGAAAACTCTTCATACCAATTTCATTGATCGTGTTCTGAAAATCGTAATCCAGAAAGGTTCCAAATTTTACATCACCACAATCAATGAAGAACGTTGCATGTGTTCATTGCAGCCTACATAAAATTGGACACAAGAAAGACTTCACATGACCTACTCAAAACAACCTTAAAATACAGATAGCTTTAAAGGAGTAGAAAGAGAGATTCATACCTGGAGCATGTTGCCCGCATTGACAGCAAACGCCCCTGAATGCGGCCTCACCGCCACCCACCTCCCTTCTTTCAACACCTGCAATCCTCCAACGTCGCTCTGGTGCAACAAAGTGAGCAGATTGGCGTCGTGGTGAGGCATCAAGCCCGTCGTCAAGCTCGGGTCAGGGCAAGGCGGGTAATGGTTCAGTCGAACCAGAGCCGGCTCCTTGGGCACAAACCTCGCACTCTCCGCCTCTCCCACGCCCAAACTCTCCACCACCATGCGAAACAAGCGCACACCAAGCTCGCGCAGCGCTTGGAAATACTCCTCCATCGTGTCGCAAAACGCAGTGCCTGTGGGGTCGTCCTTGGGCCACAGCGTGGATGCGAAGCCGGCGATGTGAGGGATGTCCACGAACAAGCCTTCACTCCACAACCTGCCAGCAAACATGGGTATACGTAGATTAGATTGAGTTCAAAATTAACATGAGTACTACTGAAGAGTAGGAGTAAATTGTCATTCCAGTGTAGAAAGAAAACCATAGATAAGGGGAGTCACAGGAGGAGAAGTGCGAGTAGAAATTTCAGTGGATTCGCCGAATTGCAAAGTTGAGCCCGTTAATCTCGTGGCACAAGATAGGGTTTTTTTAGTTTAGGGTTTAGGTGTCATTCTCCGTGCAAACTTTGTTGTGCAAATTTCAATGAATTGGATTTCAATTGAAAAACGCAAGGTGTAGTACTCTGAGGAGACTATGCCTCCAATTTCAACAAGGGATTTCAACCAAAACGTCATTGGAAACATTTGTCACGCAAGCAATCATTGAATATTTGTCGTCCGTACCCACTGAAAGTATAGGAAGATTGGGTATCGAAAGAGAATGAGACTTTTGTTAAAAGCAACAATAGCACGATGAGGCCCATTACTCCAAAGAAACATTTGTCACGCAACTGTGATTCTCCCTAATATTCTAAGGCATGGGTGGGGAATACGAGAATTTCACAGAAGTTATACTGAAGATTAGGAGCTCCTGTACTTTAAGTGTACAAATAAAAGCAATAGCTAGGGGAGTCACAGTCGAAGTGCCAGCTGAAATTTTGGGTTAACTTAACTCTTTGATTTTCAATCACTTCACGTTTCTCTTCGCACAAAATAGGGTTTTAGGGATTAGGTCGCACGCTCTAGAGCATGCGCAAAATTGGTTGTGCGCAATTCACTGTATTAGATTTCAGTGTATTGAAAAATGCAAGGTGGTGGAGTCTGAGGAGACCATGGCTGTCATTCAAACAAGGGATTTCAACCCAAACCTTCATTGGAAACTTTGGTCACCCTAAACCATGAGTGTAAGATAAGAGGATATGCAATACCTGCGACTGGTTTGGAGCTTGATGGGACGCGGGAAGCCATAGCCGAGCTGTCGATCGCCTTCCAGCTTACACACCAGCTTCTCCTTCGTCTCCAGCGGGAGGTCGAAGAACTTCTTTGATACGGTTTGCACGCGATCCAGCAACTCGCGACTCACCCCGTGGTTCACCACTTGAAAGAAGCCCCAATTCGCACACGCCTCCCCAATTCTTCTCCTTGTTTCGTCGAGATCGTCGGCTTGCAAATCGATGACTGCAATCTCGTCCTGGGCGTAGTCATCGTGCGCCACGTGACTCAGTTCGTGCGCCGGCCACTTGTACGACTCGGGGACGACGGTGTCGGCGATGGCGACGTCAGGTAAGGATTCGGACAATCTGGAGCTGGGTTCCATCGCCATGGCGAAAACTAAAACTCAGAACCTTACACGAAAGGATCAATTCAAGCTCGGAAATCGAACGCTCGCTCGCTACTCGACTCAGCAAGCTCAATGGAACAATCTGCTAGTTAGAAGGATTACAAACCCAATGAAAGAATTCACCAGTTGACTCTTGTGCAACTCAAATGGACAAGCTAACAGAAGGACCAGAAATCGAAGTCTACAAGCTCGGAAATCGAAGGCTACAAGAATGGAACGTGACCTAGCTTGCTCTGCTGGGAAACAAGTTCTGTAGATGGATCTACCCGAAAGAATCTTACAATTGAACGAATCACCTAAACCAAACAAGTACTAATGTACAGCAGGACTAAAAGCTCTGCAACCGAATGCTACTGGAACGGAACCGCGTCGGCTAGCTTCAGCTGTGTCGGGAAGCAAGCTAATGGATTTGTCAGTCAACTCTTGCAATCTAAGGACTATAACAAGTACCAGCTCGAGCTCGGAAATCGAATGCTACTGAGACTGAAATTGTTCAGCTAGCTAGCTAGCTCGATCGATCTGAAATGGATATATGAGCTCTGATCTAGCTTACAACTGAATTGAATAGAACTGTTTCTTGAGCCCTGACGAATCTAGTCTTGTCTATGATTGTTGTATGCTGTATGAGGTTGGGGAAGAATTTATTGATGTTGGGATCCATATCGGTTGAGGAATGCCTTGCGGATTGGGAAAAGAGGTTGGGTCTGGACAACTTTGGAGCGCCGTGCACACGAAGCAAGGATAGACTAACTTATTGGTGGACCGCCTCAGTTCCGTACACCTGCTTGGGTTCCAGACTGCTGGGCTGACCGGAGGTCCATAAAGCGCCTATTTACGAGCTGGAAATTAATTTCCAAGGGGAGGTGAGACTTCTTAGAAATTAATTTTTCAGTAAATTTTTCTTGAAAGAAAAATGGAATTGGCATCTAACCCAAGTCGTTTCATGTTTTTTGGAGTTTTTTGGAGTTAGTTATGAATTTTTGAAGTTGAAATGCAATGGTCACTAAAAGCATTGGTCCACTTCCTAAAATGTACATTATTTTTCTCATTTCTCATTTTCTTTCAAGTGCAATGAGAAAACAAAATGTGCAAATAGTGTACATTTTAGGAGGTGGGTGCTTTTAGAGTCTTAGCACTTTATGGACCTCCTATCTTACAATAGAATGATATTTGACTTCAAGTTTGATCTTGGACAATGGAATTTCCGAAAAGATGAACCTAAGATCACTTTTTCAAAATTTAAAGATTACTTTTTCGAACTACCAAAGGATTTATACTCTCATTTTGCAACTGTTGTTCATGAAGGTTTGATTCGGCACAGGGGCGAAATTGAACTTCCACATCAAATTCTTAGGGGGTCATGTCACCTCACACCATTCAGAAGATGACATGTGGCACATTTTTTACAAAAGTGACTTCATTTATGTCGAATCTGACCTTCAGAATTCAGCTTAGGTTAAATCTATGACATTTCAGAGTAACTTCCAAATGTGATATTGAAGAACGTGATATTAAAGAGGTCAGTCCCTAAACCCTAATTCTGCACAAGCTCAAGCTTTGGCATAGAAATCTGGTTTTGCAAGTCCAGTTTCTGATTTACGGAATCATTGTGGCAGGCGCGGATTTCGTGATGCTCTAGGGTTTGCAGAGTCGAAGAAGAATCGTTTGCCCTTGCAGCGATGTCGTGCGGGTCAGGTCAAGCGTGTGGTTCTGGCCAAGGTTGCGGAACAGAGAATTCCTGCGGCTCAGACAATTCCTGCAGCAAAGATGAGAAATCAAATGCGACCTCTGGAGTTTGCCTGAAGTGCAAGGAGGAGCCGACTTCGGGATTCGAATTTTGCTGCACTTGCCTCCACACAAATCTCGTGTCCAAATTCAAGACCGCCGTGAACAAAAATTCGCTTGTCACTCCCGTAGATCACGTTCTTGTTGCTCTCTCTGGCGGACCAGCTTCTAGGTTTGGGTCCATCTTATTTGTATTTTTCATGTTCTGATTACTGGTCTTATGTGCGAATTGTCATCGTGCTCCGTTGTGTTTGGAAAAGGATATATGTGAGCTTGATTAATGTGTAAACTAGACGAGTTTTGTGCTTTTGTTTAGTGATATTCTTATAATGAATAGATTGGAACAATAGTTTTAATTAGATCTGTGTAATTTCGTTTTATTAACAATTTACAGATCGCAATATGCGAGAAATTCTGATTGTAAGTCTTGGGAAATGTTGACGTATGCTTTTCTGAGGTGTGATGTGTATATGCAGAGTTGCTCTCGAGTTCTTACGCGAAATTAGGTTAAAAGCGCAGACCGATTTGGATGCTTCCAGAGACCAAGGGGAGCGTGTTTTTAGACTAGGTGTAGTATTTGTGGACGAGGCAGCGGCTTTATCTGCCGCTTCCCGCAATTCTGAATATGACATTGAAGAAATCAGGTCGATTGTTTTGTCTGAGAGTGAGAGGCACCTGCCCCTTCATATCGCGAAGCTGCAAGACTTATTTCTGGAGAGGCATTCTCTTTCTTCCCCAGGTGAGTCAGTTGCAAGGAACAAGGATTCATGGTTTAGAAATGACCAATATGACTAATTATATTGTACAATAAATGGAATTTATATGGGGTCAAAAGTTATATCAATTAGAATCAGTGAAGAGTATTGCATGTTTTGGTCAATAATAAATGAAATTGGATTGAAGAAATTCCCGATATGACTTACTCAAACGTGCTTGAAAGACATGGGAGCCTTTGGATCTTCTAGGGTTAAGATTGTGGAATGGATACTTGACCTAAATTGCTATAAGTCAAATCTGAAAGACCTGTGTAGCAGCTGCGATTTTGATTTTGAATAATACCAGAAACGTGATCTGGGGAAGTACGTAAGGAACAGCAGAGATCACTTTTATCAAGATAGCTTGTTTTGAAGTCGTCTTAAATCGGTCATTATTTATTTGGTTTTCTCATGTCAGTTTGGGCATGATTATCAGATGGAGCAACAAACGAAGAGATCGGTGATAGTCGCATGTCAGGGTGCTTGGCAGGCTCGGATGAGATAGCTGGGACTAGAAGTCCAGAGGAAAGGCTTCAGGAATTGCTTGGGAATGTGAAGGACGTAACCGGGAAGGAGGATCTTGTCACCTACTTACGAATGCAAGTTTTACAAAAGGTGCGTAGAATTCCTCTGCACAGATAGTTTCGTACATTCTTGACGGTGTCATGGAATGTATTGCACCGACAGCAACGGTGCAATCTACAATTTGTGTAGGGTTTGTCTTCAGTAGTGCCATTAGCCCGAATGGCCCGAGGTGGCCACTTCCATATCTATAGGAAACTTCAAGAAGGATAGCAAAATGTTTAACTAGAAATTAGAAATCATACCCTACATTTTTTAGCGATAGAATTATACATTGGAAGTTGCTATAATCGATTATTTCCTTCCAACGGGGAATTTCTATTTTAAGCTTGGGCATTACGGGTCAGTGTTTAATGGATTCAAGCTCTTCTGATGCAGGTAGCCAAGGAACACGGTTATACAAAACTTGTACTAGGTGTGTGTTCGTCACGTATAGCTGCACGTGCTATAGCTGCTACTGCTAAGGTGAGCATCTTCCTCCAGCAATTACTAACCTTTTGTGTGCAACGTCTGGACGTTGTTCTAGGAAGCCGAAACCTGTTTCCTAGGCAAATTTTAAATAACAATAATTGTAATGTGGCCCAACGCAGGGGCAAGGATACTCTTTCCCAGCCGACATACAGTATGTAGACTCAAGATGGCCAGTTACAGTGGTTCTTCCGCTCCGGGACTGCCTTGCTCGAGACCTGAATGTTTATTGTCGACTAGCCAAGTAAGTCTCAATGCTACATCTATTTGGGGATTGCTGTAAGATGTTTTTGAGGGCATTGAATTTATAGCACTATTACACTCCATCTTTCCTGAACGTGAATGTTCCCCAAAGTCTGAACTTATAGTGTTATTCAAATTTCTGAGGAGTTGAAAGAACTTGTTTGCGGACTGAAAAATCTGTGGTTTTTGACGTGTATCGAACTTTTCTTGCAGCCTTAAAACAGTTTCCATCCAGAATACATCGTATGCTACAGACAAGTTAAAAAGCATCAATGAGTTATCTCAAGTATTTGTTTCCTTACTACAGGTAACGTATTTCTCATCTACCTGAACTGAAAACCTTGATTTTAATCACATTTTACCGTTTATGCATTTTGCATCCTTGGGTATATTGCCTGGATCTCATCTGAAATATCGATCGGCGGTGTTCTGTAAATCCAGTACCATCCAATACGTACTCTTATCGGTTGCATTAGTTACTGCCATTATAGGCGTATGTTATTTCAGAATTGGTTGGGTGTATGTGATATTACCTTAGATGCTTAACCCCTCAAGGACCAAGGATTCATGGTTGGAAATTGTCCTATTCGATTGGTCTTTTTATGAAAATAATACAATTCAGACGGCGCCAAATTTCACATCACCAGAATCAGTGAAGAACAGTGGATGTGTTGGTAAAAAATAAATAAAATCAGATAAACAAGTCCCCATGTAATTTATTCAAAACTGCTAAATCATACTTGAGGTTCAATTCGGAGCTTTAAGATCAATGTCACGTTTTACTAATTTTCCAGTAGTGGCCTGTCAGAGGTTGCGATTTTGACTGATAATCCTTACGCGTGCTCCTTGCTTCAGGAGCAAAACTTCTCACGGGAGTACACAATTACACGGACAATGGGAAAGCTAAAGCCATTTGAGTTCAATGCACCACCAGTTGGTCCCATTGAGTTAGCACTCCGAAGGCGCAAAGGGATTGAGACCCCCACTGTGGTATCAGGGAATGGAGTTCCTGATCTTCTTTGCCCAATCTGCAGCGCACCGTTGGATGCGCGAGATTTTTCAAATGGTGGTGGAGCTGTTGAAATTCTTAGTGCACGCGACAGAGATGCATCATCCATGTCCCCGGACGCATTTGAAAGTACTTGTTGCCGTAGTTGTAGTTTTCAGATTATCCCGAAGGAGCCAAAGGTGGAGACGTTCTATAAGATCCTACCAGAAGCAATGAGGGAGCGTGCTGTTATTAACGTAAGAGACAAACAAAGTTGGATGAGGTACTCTAAATCCCAATAAATTTTTTTTTTTGAAAGGTTCAGATGATTCAAATCTCGTCTCGTTGGGGTTAACCCTAAGTTCCCAAGCTAAAATAAGAAAGTCCACTTTGGAAGTTGGTAGTAATTCTCAATTCATTTTTCTATCATTAGAAAGCATGGGGCATGATTTTTTCTTTCTATTCATAGATTTTGTTAGCTTGACGCTTCCTTAATGATTTTTTTCAGTTCCTATAGATAAGGAAGCGGCCACTTCCAGTTTGGCACTTAGCAGTGTTATTGTTTTTTTGGTTATTTTCTTTTATTTATAGTTCTAACGTAGGTTCCAGCATTTGACGGACATAATTTGGTGCGACTCTTTTCACGCAGGTCTAGGATACAACAATACTTGCTTTCGGATGATCAAGATTGAGGATGCAGAGAATCTCTTCATTCAAATGACGTCGTCCTGTACATTAGTTTCTCTTTATTCATTCGGTGTCATTTGATGGTACCTGTGTTGCGACTCTGCCCAGAGACTTGTCTGGTATCAACCATTCAATCAAAAGAATTGTCCTTCATTCGTTTTTTTGACCAGAACATATTTGTTTTCTCTCTTTGGTTAGGTGTAGTTTCGGTTCCTTTGGCCTATAATTTACTGACCTTTGCATGCCTTCTGAGAGTCCGACCTAACCTGCTAGTATGGTCTAACGGAAATCGGGTCATTGACTGGAAACAAATCTATTTTGCGTCCTAATTTTCTGTGAGATATTTCTTATTTTATTTCTGTCTACAATAACTAATGAATGATACGTAGGTTTTTAGTTTTTTTTTTTGCTAATTCTAACTAAACGAGTTGCTATTCTATGCTGCTTTTGTATTTGGGTTCGGAATTATTCTTCCTTCATATTTTTTCCTTCACCATGTCTCACTCTTGTCGGCTTTGCCTTGTGTCCATGCTTAGCAGGCTCTGATTTTTCCTGTCCACCAGAAGCAGACGCCGCTGCTGTTGCTGCAACAGCAGCAGTGCCAACTTGACCTCCAGCGCTGAATGCCGTGGCTACTTTTGACACAAAAGTGACCGTGGTTGCTGCGGCTGCTCGGCACACCACTGCAGGCTTGTATTTCATTTTCAAGCCTTCTTTAAATCCGTAGGATCTGCACAAGCCACACAATAGGGTCACAACATAGTTGGTAACCCTATTGCGATGTTCCATTGAGCAATGTAAACCTATTTCGCTGTTTTCCCCTACATTTGAAAAAAACATGAGGTTGTGCAGCATGTTTTGCGGAGTCATGATTTCAATAGCGAGATTCTCTTCCTTTTTTCTATTTTTGAGACTTCTACATTTCTGAACCCTAATTTCAGGCTATCACCCCTCACGTAAGAGTGTTGAAGTCTCATTTGAGAATTGCCTCCCACTGTGGGACGCAAGTCTCGCACTGACATACCCCTTTTTGTAAAATTGTACTTCAGGAATTTCAAATTCTTAAATTCTTAAATCCAAGCACTGACAGTCCCTATTATAATTAGGGCTTTGCGTCACCTGTTCTTGCAGGCAAGTTCGATGCACTCTTCCCCACCGAGATGTCGTGGTGGAGAGTAGTCTCCTTTTTTCCATACCAAAGTTGTCTCAATACTTTCCAAGGTGGTTCCGGAATTCCTGTGTGGAATGTGGAATAAAACAGCCAGGAAATGAACCACATGACAATGCAATAGGGACACATCAAGTCGGTGAGCAGGATCGAAATTTCGGAACGAAGATGAGAGGCTTCGATTAGGGAGCAACCTTTGGTCATGATTTCATAGCCAAGAGGCGTAACTGAAAGTGTCCATTGTCAGCCTATCATGTTGATTCAATTAGGGTTGGAACTTGGAAAGTTAGCCATTTACAATGCAAACAATATTCTTGACCTATGGAGTGATCGGAACCCTACTACTTCAAACTTCAACATCTTATAAAGTATATGCATAGTATGTAAATCAAATATTACATTATTTTAGTGGATTGTCATCTTTTTCAAATTTTATAAAATGTTTAATAAAATATTTTTAAGTTTTTATATTTTATAAAAATATAACCTATCAAATGGTGCCACTTAGAAAAATATTACAACCTCTCTAAAAAAATTTCCAATAAAAGCATGTCCATAGAATTGATGTAGTATGATATCTTTAGGCATTGTGTTTTGTGTTGGTAGCATTATAATTCATAGTTTATTATTGACTTTGATACCACATATATTTACTTAATTTACAAGGACTTGGTGAAGCAACTACACCATTATAGTGAACTTCAGGGCTTTTTTTTTGGACTTGTGTCCCCCTTGGTGGCGTAACTGGAGAGGCCAGTTTTTGGAGGGATGAAGCCAGATTTGTCAGATTTCTGACAGTCTGGCGAAATTTCGCCCAAAAAAAAAGCCCTGGTGAACTTTTACCAAATAACTCCTAGAATCTAGGACTAATTTTATGTGATGTACTCTATCAAAATTAGATGGGTCAAAGTAAGATTAGTAGCTTGAAGTGGACTTGTTAGAAGACCTCTTCATTCATGTCTAAGCAAGAAGATATAAATCGGATGCATATGCAATGAATGCCCACACATGTTGATATTGCAATATTTGCAAACAAAATATCATCATGGTTCAACACTTAGTGACAATGTTTTAAGCTTGAAAATACACTTCAATATTTTGTTTGTCAATATAGCTAGAAGATTTGCAAGTGTGTATCATATATTGTGAACCGTCTTCCTATCATATTTTATAATTTGTTTCAAAAAAATTAATCTTGAAATGCAACAATATATAAGGTAAGTGAACCCATTGTGGATAAAATTATATTAGCAGTGTACATTCTAGAACTTGAATGTACACCACCATTATAATTTTGTCCACAATGGGCTTGCTCTTATTTGTATCCACAATGGGTTCATTTACCTTATATGTTTGTGTCCACCTTTGTTCTATGGCATCATTTGACATTGTTTTCAAATTTTGGCCGTAATTAGCCCTCCTAATTTTCATTGCAATTTTTATAGTTCTTTGGGATTGAATTGTATTTCATTTGACATCTCTACTTTTAAAGACATTGGAAACTTCAACAATTTGCGGCAATACATGCCAAAAAATTTTAGAAAGAAACTGTTAATTGAATGAAGGGACACAACCACAAGTCATTTTTCAAATATTAAATGACACAAAATTTTGTTTTTCTCCATGTTCTTTACTATACATATGCAATAAAAATTGAATTTGTTTTAGTATCTTTTGCATATGATATGAATTTTTGTCACATTTTTCATGAAAATTTTGTAGTAATCTTAAACCATTACAAAGATTTTGAATTTTTTTGGATTTATAGAATGCATGTGATTTCTTTTGCAAAACGAAAAACAAATTATTTCCACTTTGTTATAAGATGGTTGCAAAAGATACCTAACAATTTGTATCGATAGAAGTATCGGAACTAAGGTAGAGCCGTCCATCACCAACCAACACCCCATTGGCAATCAGTAGGGTGGCAAAAATGCAACAAAAACTTGAACTAATTTCCAAATATGAATTCTTGACTTCCAACTATCAATTCCTCCATTCTTTTCATGACATATCTACTTGGTTTGGAGTACCAAAGTAAACAAAAATTAGTCTCTTTAATGAGCGATTTTAGAACAATCTACACATTAAACATAGGTTCAGACCAACTTTTGCCTTCCAAAATTCATAGTAATTTTAGTTCAAGTGATAAAATTACCAAATTTTGATAGTCCCCCCCATTTCTATCTTTGCACCTATGGAAATATTTCCTTCGCCTTACTATACTCCACATCATGTCCACAATTGCTTATTCAATCAATTATGGATGGTCACACCTTATTGCAACCAACATTCACCAGAATTCAAGAAATTGCAATCCTCCACAATTGTTAGGATTGAATTTATACTAGCAACATGTATCATCAAATCCTATAGAACATCCAAAACTACTAGTCGCCAAATCTCTCTAAAAATATTGTATCTTCACAATTTCATTTATAAAAATTAAAAAAAAAATTGTAACAATGAGAAAAAATTATGCAAGAACAAAAAATGTGACAAAGTCATTACAAAAATAATCGACCCTTCAAGAGGCTGCCTCACTTCAGCATTTTGAAGTAACTAATCTGAATACGTGTGCCTATAAAAGAAATCATCATCCGGATTTAGGACAGTGGGCAGCTGTGACCATCAGCAATAGTAACCATTTTTTGCCCTGGGCAGTGCAATCATTTCTGATCATGGAGTCCCACTTGGAGTCCAACCTGGTAAGAAGTCATGCATTGGTCAGACCCCTCTCAACATGTGCCGTGGTGGTATGCGTGCCAGGTTATTCCCATCGTCGAGCAGGTAGACTAGTAAGCTAAATTAGTAACCAAACTCGCAGCCCAACCATGGGCCGATTATTTTTGTAATGAGAGCTACCCATTACCACACATATTTTTTGTCTAGATACTTTGGAGTAGCTATTTGTCAACTCCCATATTTTTCAAAGATTGAAAAGTTTGAGAGAAGTCAATTGCAAAAAAAATGAAGACATTTTAACAAGAAGTGAATTTTCTGGGATTTTTCAAAGGTGAAATGTTACTATGAATAGACTCTTGTTGAAGCATGGGTAGACACTAGACACTTGTTAAAGCATTGCCATCATTATAAAGGGTTGTAAAGATTGTGGTAATAGATGGGTCACTGATACAATTGGGTGGATGGTGGTGTTAGCCAGTTCTACCTTATTAGAGATTGTAATATTAAAGAGCTAAGAGTGTTGAATTCCACTAACTTAACTTGGGTTAACTATAAACTTAGCATGGACAACGTTTCGGTTGCCATTCAAACGGTGTTGTTTGCAGGGCGAAGTTTGAGCTATGGCAAGGCGCTCTTCACACGCGTCTGCTGGATCTACCCCCTGCAAACAATTTCAGTCCAAACAGCACATTTCCTAGATGCGAGCACCTAGGCATGTGCCTATATGTATCTCTCTCTTCACCCACCTCTCTCAATCCCTGTCCCTTGACACCTTCTTCTCCTGAATTCCACAAGAGAAATTCGCACACTTCGCTGCTAAAGCCTGTCCCTGCATTGCGTCTTTGAGAGTCTCCTTCCTTTCCATTCCAACTCCTGTTGCTGCATCACCACTTCAGGGGTCCTGAAGAAGTTGTCAGTCTCTCGCAGTCCTGTAAACTTTGAACAAACAAACAGACAGTCTGTTTGTTTTCACCGCTCCTAACTTAGCAAGGGACCGGAAATCCTCGTCCTCGTCTTGTTTTTTTGAACGCTAGCAACCATTGCGAAGGCACGGGGATCAGTGCG
This sequence comes from Antitrichia curtipendula, assembly GCA_951230915.1. Lineage (NCBI taxonomy): Eukaryota > Viridiplantae > Streptophyta > Bryopsida > Hypnales > Leucodontaceae > Antitrichia > Antitrichia curtipendula. Next base: position 38,042,040 of record OX579633.1, read on the forward strand.
AGGAGGGAGGGCACGAGGTTCCAAAGCCTCGGCCTCCCGCAGCCGCAAAGCTGCAGCCTCGGTGAAGCGGGCCGCCAGGAAGCTGAGGCGCCAGGAGCGAGCGTGGCGGCCCAAGCGAGCCCTGGGCCCTTACATGTTCTTCTGCAAGGACCAACATGCCCATGTCACGGCTGACAATCCCAACATCCCCTTCACCGACGTTGGAAGAATACTCGGTGCTCAATGGCAGCAAATGACTGAGAAAGACAAAAAGGTTCCCCTCTCCTCTCCTCTCCTCTCCTCTCTCAAAAATCCAAACACCGAGTTCAATTTACCCAATTCGTAAATATTCTTGACATCTTGTTGGGTCCATCTGCACATTTTCAAGGAAAAGAATTAGACGTCCAACATGCTCTCAGGTCCTCTGGCATCTTCTTACATCTTGAGTTCACAAATTTTGAACAAATCCCTGACAGCAATGGCTCTCGGGTTGGCACTTGTGAGCAAGCAGAAGTAGCATGTCGTTGCACACCATTCTGAGTCGTATTGATTGAATACAAATCATGACCTGTCTTTGTACATGTTGTCAGATGAACAGTAAGATGAGTGCACTGATAGAATGTTACGTTAAATCTCCAAAAAAGCATTTGCACAATTAAAACGCTAGGTCAAATCAGCACATTCAGTCACACGATTGCCAAATGTGATATGCAGCCCTACACTAAAAAGGCGGAGGCAGACAAGAAACGATACTTGAAGGACCTGAAGCGCTGTAAAAATAAATGAACGGCGAAGAAGTGACCACTGCTCTTGGACTGTGCCAGTTATTTCACTTTTGCGAACTTTTGCAAACTATTGCGAACTTTTCTTCACGCATAAGTAGCTGTGGTTACCAAAGATTTAGGATCAGATTTTCTTCTCCAGTCTCTTTTACCTTTAAAATGACAGGGTTAGATGAGAAGGACGATGGTGTCTGGGTGCCGGAGCATGCATTACCTGGTAATTAGAAATGAATCAAAACATGGAGCATTGGATACCGCCCCTGGCACCTGGCTGGGGTGTGACGTCCACAACTGTCAAACGCACGCAGTAGCCGCTCTTGTATGTCACATTTATGCTAGCAGCACTAGATCCTGTGGAGGACTCAAATCCTAGGACGCCAATCAGAAATACCATGACGTGAGGTAGCTAGTGCTATTGAACATAATCATACACAAGGAGAATTTGAGAACGGTAGAAAAGAAAAGTGGAGTGCCAGAATTAAAATTGCAGGAATTCACACACTTGTTAAAAATTGCATTAAAACCTCACTAGTAAAACAATCTGAAATTCAATTCAGGTATCTATGATGTAATTACAGAGATACTTAGATGCTACTCATCTCCCCAAAAGTAAGTGTCCGTCTTTACTAGGATCACATTGTAAATTGCTCCAACAGCATCTTGTAGAAGATAGAGCAAAACATATTGCAAAAATGTTGGACTATTTGACACCCCAAACAACAGCCTTTCTCCATTTCTAAATATAATGAAGTGGCTTGCCCTGGGGATCATGTGGTAATCAATCATCAGGCCTTCGAGCGAATAGGATGAAGTGGGGCTGTCTTGGCATGCGGATAGACCGGCCCCAGTAATCTGCGATGCAAACTTGTTGAACGCGCTCACTCTGAATCAGAGTCTGCATACACCGTCGACCGTACAGTTCTGGCTACTTTCTCCTCACCATCTTCATCAACGACTTTCTTAGGGATGAGTAATCCTGGGAACAAACCAAAGTTTCAATCTGTCAGTTTCTTGGAAACGTCAATATTGGCAAGGAAGTGATACATTAGTCCGAATAAAACCGTGAAGAAAACATAGCTCATACCTGCTTTAAGAAGTCGGGATTCTAATGCTCTGGTGGTGAAGTCGTCAACACCTCCAAGCTCCTGAAATCCTATTATTCTATCAACGGCTACCCCGTCCCTGTGAGCTCAAACAACGTAAAAATGAGAACATACATGGCAGAACTATTCTCTAATGACAAAGAACCAGAAGTAACTTTATGACGAGGTTGAAAACTTGGAGTGAAACTGAAATCTTCAATCCTAGCTCATTTCAAAAACATCGTTAACGTACACCACGAAGAGAGCTTACACTACCCAAAAGAACATATACCACCAAATACTTATTTGAAATAACACATATATGAGAGGCCTTTACGGACACACAGGCGCATGATGTGCCCATCAAAAGTATCCCACGGCTTCAAGAAGCCTTAATTTCTGTCCATATTTACAACAGGCACGCTCCCAATGCGTCCAGTCAAGAATTAGGACATTCCAAACGGTGGATAGATACCACACCCATTTCAAACGTCATTCACTCAAAACTCGTAAAACATACTCCAATTGGTTCACGATCAGCATGAAGAGAGACAAAATGTACCTAAATAGAATTACACAAGGTAGAACCTTGATTGCCAACTTGGTGATGAAGAAAGGACAATTCTGCAAAATAGAGAGAAGTGATGCTCAGTGTAATAGAACAAACTGATTATATGTAGCATGATATAAAAGAGGGAACACCATCTCCTTAAAGACTAAAAAAGAGAACACAAACCATGAAATCTTATAAGAAGAGGTGAAGAGATGAACCTGAAAATCCAATCACTGAAAAAAAAAAAAAAAATGTTTGCAAACTGTTTCAATATCAAGAAGAAAGGGCTCAGAATGTTACCCCTGCGTCAATGCAAATGAACTTAGTATCAAAATACTTAGGAGTCAGCAGTTTCAAATGCTTGTCCATTATTCTGCACAGCCATCATGCACCCACACTGAGTTTGAAGCTGCTAACTGGCTAGGTTGGCCCATGCCTTGCTTTAAAATATAAAAAAATAACCTTTGAAATAACCTTTTTAACAAACTTTCAATCAACTTTCCAAGTCCTCGACCCCGTCAACTTCCCTCCCAACACACAGGCCGCCACCTTTTAACCCACATTTAGACTGGGCCCATGAAACAAACTATTCGTAAAAACTCAGATCTCTGTGATATCTAGAAAATAGTTTTGACAGTTGTCCACGTCTTTACGTGTAGAGATAGACAACGCAAGTGAAGGAAGGCTCGATGTGAATTTAGTAAATAATAAATAAAGAAGAAGGCGTTGATCGGCACCAGAGGCTTCATTGTAACCACCGACTTACTTGCAGCGAATGAATTCTCGATGGAAAAAGTGGCAGACCACACGAGGGCTCTTGGTTACTTCGCTCAAAAAGTCCCCTTCGGTTACCTACGCAAAATCAAACCATCAATAACGTATCATGCAAGCAACAAACCAGTGATACCCGACTGTACCGAGTGAATACAGATGGAAGCCCACAAACTGAACAACTAGCTGGACATGACTAGAGGCAAGAGTGCGCCTTACCAATCTGTATTCTCCATATCCCTGCTGTTGCAGTTTTTGCCTCTTCTCTGCTTCTCTCTGTGCAACACAAGCTCCAAACCCATCTATACTCAATGTCAAAAGAGATGTTTATGCAGCATCAAGACACCAAATACAAATACAGGCAAAGACCTGATCTCGCCACACTGCCAGCCCCCTGTTGATTACCTTCGGAGGAGCTAAATAATAACCCCAAAATAAGTTCCATAAAAAAATACAGATGAAGAATGCAATTGTAGAGGACTCCATCACACAAGTTTTAGCAATCAAATTGATCGCTTCTACACATGCCTAAGGTCAAACTCTTAAAGTTGGAGAAAGCGCTGAGAGGGTAGAGAGGCCAAACCTTCATGGCATTGATTCGCTCAGCATGTAACTTTTCCAGCTCAGGATCCTGCTCATGAATAAGCACGTCACCTTAGAAACTCTGAATGACGACTGATTCATGATTAAACGAGAAAATTAGTGGTATAAGCTTCAGAAGTGCCCAAGAGTCGGGGAATTAAGGGAACATACATCCATAAGGTCATCGAGGTCTACGTCCTCATGCTTTGGTTGACTACCTTGAGCCTTATATTGGGAAACCATCTCCTGCATAGAGAAATCGACCACCCCAACGAAAACCCTTGTTCAGTGACTTGATATTGGAGCCTCGGGTTACAATCGCGTAAGACGTAGGAAATTTAGCGACTGAACCAAGAGAGAAGAGCCATGGAATTCATGGACTTGTCAAGTATATGAGGGGCCTTTACGAGGACATGTGCCTTTATAGACATGCTCTTCGAGAACCTCTCATGGCTACAAAGAACCTTGTTGTACGTCCAAGTTTACAACAGAAACGCGTTCCATGCGCTCAGTCAAGAAAAGGACATGATTTAACCATATAAAATCGAACACAGAGCCTTAGAAAAAGAAAACATAAATGGAGGTCATGCCCACGATTCTGACCAGAGAACAATAAGACAGGGAAATCCACAATCGCAAGGAACCCTGATCAGATGTTCACCTGGTGCACATCCCATAATCAATATGTACACATTGTGGAAGAACTAATAACACTCTGACCCGTCCTAACTTTCGCATACAGTATCCAAATACCGCATTCTTTACAGTGGTGGAATCGTCACACATTCGCCAACAAGAACATCAACAACAAAAATTGACGACTCTAATGATAGGAATTATGCTCACCAGCAATCCCGGCCATTTTGGATGTCCCTACCTTATAAAGGGGAGCCATGACCACGACACTGAACACAATAGAACTAACCTCAAGAACTGGGCCAAAACTAAACCCTACATTTCATTCTACTTGATTTTTGCAAGATCCCAAGAACTGGGCCAGAACAAAACCCTAAGTTTCATTTTCCTTCATTTTTGCACAAGATTCCGAGAACTGGTCCAGCAAGAAGCCCTACATTTCATTTTTCTTCAGTACTGCAAGAAGCTCATATCCGCAGCATTCCAAAAAATCTCCCCCTCGAACTGTTTGTCTCCCAGCATGAGCAGATTTGCAAGCAGTGAAGCAAATGAAGCAGTGAAAGGGAAGTTACCTTCTGGTAGTCTCTGGCGGCGGCATTGAGGGCTGTGCCCATGGCCAGGTCGCCCATCTGCGTGCGGAACTTCTTCCCGTCCATGGCGACTGCCTGCCTGCTTGCACAGACACTGATGCTCTCCACCACCACCACGACACTTGCACTGCAATGTGGGAGAAACTACACTCGCATGAGAAATTGCAATGCGAAAGCTGGGCTAACGGGCACCGCAGATGCGTCTCTCTCGCAGCAGCAGACGATGAAAACACAAGCGCAGGGTGCTCGGCTCAGGCTTCGCAACCGAATATCCACAATTGCGCCGCAGTGTGAATACTTCAAATTTTTGTTTCTTTAAAAAGTAATTTTTAAAGAATTTTTGGGCTGCCCAAACTACTTGCCAATCACCAGAAATTACATATCATACAAGAACTTTTTAACCATGTAGTCAAAAGTTATAAAAATTGTTGGGCCTTAAATTAAAAAAACTTGTCCACATGTCACTACAAGAAAATGGGGGTATAAATGACTTGTCCACAATGACTGCATCGACAACAATGACTGCAACAATGACTGCAAAATAGTCATTTTGCAGTCATTGTGGATAAGTCATTTATACCCCCATTATCTTGTAGTGTGTTGTGTGAAAATTTCAAAGAAAAATAAATAAAAATTCATTTGTAGAGAGTTGCCCTAAGTCACTATGTTGTCAAAAAACATAGTTTAGTGTTTTAGAGGGTAATGCATGATATGTAGTACATAAAAGTTTGGATCAAATCAACAACTTTTGATGAGATCTTTGTAAATTAAGTCTAAACAATTAATAGTTGAATGTTATAAACTTCATGTGGTTTTTTGTAAACTCTTCAATATAACTTAGCTTTAGAGATATCTTTCACCTAAAATTATAAGAGGCATAGAAATGGAAGGTTTATTCACCCTTTTACTTACTTCACACTGAAGAGCAAGTAGACTAAGAAATAGAGAGACGATAGAGGATAGGAAAATGTTTCAAAAATTAAATTTCTAAATTTCTTTTGAGGATGTGGTACCTACTTGGAGATTTGAAGAGTTATATTAAATCTTTAATACTGACTTAAAATGTTCAAAATTGAATTTTGATGTGTTGTTTCACCATTTTTAAGCTTTCTAACGGCAAGACTTTCTAAATTTGTAATAAATGAAAGATACACATTTGCAATGTCACAAGCACCCCTCACATTCCTTACAAACTATGAACATGTTCTAAGTTGTCATTATCCATTGTGGACTATGGGCTATAGTTGTGCAAAAGTTTTTAATATAAAAATACCTTTCAAATTGTAGCGATTGCAACAAAGTCCACGAGTGGTCTCCTGGTTCATGACTAGCTTTGCCATCGTGAAGACTAAGGTTTGATCTTCTATGCGCTTGAAATACCTCCGGCTCATTGCGAGGTAAATTCAAAGTTCCCTTGATTCAATTGTGGATTGAAGATATTTAAATTGACCTCAAAAAATGTGCCGGATGATTTTTTTGACAAGTTTTTTCTTAAGAAGGTGATTGTTTTATTGTAATTTTTTTTCTTAAATTCCAAAGAGCATTTATTAGGTGTTTTTTTTTGCAACTTATTAATTTAATTGACACATACTTCAAATTTAACTTCCAAAAGACCAAGGCCTTTTTTTCACCAAAAAACACTCAAACTATCATTTTTGTTGCGAAGAGTAAAACATTTTAATTTGTTTTTGGACATCTAATTGTAGGATCTTACACCTAACTAGTATGGAAATATATGGAGTAAATTCTTTAGTAAATTTCAAAAAGCTTGACCGCATAGATTGCATGATATTTGCATTTATTAAAAGTAAAAAGAATAGTTTTTTTACATATTGCGGGACTAGATTTTTGACTTTGAACCTTCTTAACTTTAAATCCTTATGTTGCACTATAAAATTGTAAAGTTTAAATCTTTATGGTGTAAAATTGAGTTGAGAGTTTTAAAAAAACTAACTAACTCAAATAAACTTAATTTTCATTCTTAAGAAAATTGTGAAGTAGAAGTAGATACAAGATAGAAGGAAAATCTAAATTATTAATATCTCTAAGACGGAATTAAAATGCACTAATCCCAATGGTGAGATTGTTCTAGCAAAAAAACTAAACCATGTGGAACTTTGGGGGGAAAAAATTGTAAAAATTGCAATTAAAAAATGAATCCTACAAGTTATTTTTTCAAGAAGATGCTTAGATTGCCTAAAAAACAAGATTGTCCGTAACTTTCACATCACTTATCCAAATGAAATGAATAAAATCTTTCCATGTAGACAAAAATATAATCTATAATCAAAATGCCACATGTTTTAACAATGCTCCTTGGCCTACCAAAAAGCTTAAGCAAGTCCTTTATGATGCTTTCATGGATCATGCATGAGTTGCTTGACTCAAAGCCAATAAACTCTATGAGTTGTACCCAGACAAGATGGATATATTCCTCCAATGCTTTGATACATTACAAAAAATATGAGGCCTCAACAAGGCCGTGAGTGCTGATTTTCGGGACCCGCGGGTGATATTACGGAAAAAAAAAAAAAAAAAAAAATCTTTTTTTTTTGAAAAAAAATAACTTTCTTTTTTTTTTTTTCCCCGAATTTTTTTTTTGAAAAATGACGTCACGCTGATGTGGCGCTGACGTCAGCGCTGGCGTGGAACTTCGACCACGTCAGAATTTCAGTTTCTGAATTTATTTTTTTGAAAAAAAACTCCGTAGTATCACTACAGGGTCCAGGCTTAACGGCCTTCCGGAGGCCTCATATTTTTTGTAATGACACGTGGTTACAAACCAACTTTGTAAGCGTGCGTACCAAGTGCTCCATCCAATGGAAGCTTGCTCTACTCAAGATGTGGCACTTCAAGTGATCTACAATTTCTCAACTGCCTTGGTGGTCTTGACCTCCTCCGGGATTGTGTTTGGTTCCGCTTTTAGATTGTTTAACTTTATGTTTTAAAATGCTTTAAAAAACTCCGTTGGAAATTGGCCCATGTGTTTCAAGTATATATTTATATAATCTATAAGAAAATTTTAATTTAGTTTTAATTTTAATTTTGAATATTTCTTTGTTGTCGGTCTCCCCTATTTCTAGCTTGTTTAGGCATAACTTTTGTTCCTAGACACCAATTGGAAAAATGATAATAATATTCTCACATAGGTAATTGATTTTTCTCTCTTCAAAAAAAGTTTCAAAAAATCATGATAGAAATTGAGACCATAAGTATGAGCTTGAAATCCAATTTGTCCCTTGAAGGGATATTGGTCCTTTAGGGGTTACAAAATAGAATGTATTAAGGTTCTTAAAAGTCTCTTGTGTGTTGGTACTATAAACACAATCACACCCCATTGAAAGTACCATTATACATCACCCAACTCAAACTTTGTTGCCTTCTTTTCATGCTTTTGAGTTCGGTATCATAAAATAGAGAGGGAATTTGAATGTAGCCTATATAGCCAATGTCCTTTAAAAGGATAAACTATAAATTTTTATCATTGAGATATTAAAAAATTATATATTTTTGAATGTGTAATATGTAGCATTTTTTATAAAGTTTGGATTTTCTTAATAGGGATTTTTAGGAAGAGATTTTTGTTCAAAGTGGTCATGCACACCTCATTACTAATCTGTGAGTTCTTATTTGTGAAAAGCCTATAATCAACTATGAAACTTTAATAATTTTTACTTCATACATTATATTGTATTTGAGAAAGGAAAAAGGAAATTCAACCATTTGTAGAAAGTTGGCATATACAAAAATATATATATTTGTATTTGAGCTCTATAACTCAATGGAACTAAATTCTTTATTTTTTAAAAGATAAAATCATATGCCAAGTTTTGTAAGTTGTTAAGTTTACAATTTATTTGTGAGATTTGCACTTATCATGTTTTTTTTAAGAAATGTGAAGAAAATTCATATCATATATAAAAAATTCTAAAAAATCTCAAAATTTTCACCCTATAATAGGTTATGTTTGATACTCCTTCTAATTATGAATAAAATCAATGTTTCCTTTGTATTTTACAATGGAAACATTGGTATTATTTGAAACCAAAGGAAGTAGTATTAATAATCACTCTTTTGTGTCATTCTACATTTGAATTTATTTTTTAAAGCTTACAAGCATAGCAGCAAATACCTACAACAAAACATCCAAATTTGAAATTTGAAAAAAAATTGAAATTAGGTTTAATAAGTTGAAGTTCATTAGGCAAGTCCAAATGCAAAAGAAATCATTTCAAAACTAATTAGAATTGAGACTAAAAGCAAGAAACAAAAAGAAGTTTTGTGCATGATTGACCTTGGCCAACGATTCTCCATGTTATATAATTAGCTCAAGTAGCTCAAATATTATTAAGAGTACATTCACACCAAAGGTTTATATCTTAACCCCTCAAAGACCAAGAAGCCATACAATGTATCTTCTTCAAAATTTCAATAGCAAATTCTTGGTAGGATGAAACAAATCTCAATACTTTGTAGACCAGGATCTTATAAAGTAACAAATTGACATACTTGTTGCAAATTTTTATTTTCAAAATTTTAATGTAAGAAGTATTAAAGTTTTTATTCAGGATATATAATCTAATAGAAAAAAAATGATTTTCTAATGAAAAGAATAGTAGGAATGGAAAACCCCCATTTGGGGGGACATTTCTAGTCTCTACTATGAACAAACAAAGGTAGTTTTGGAGAATTTATTTTCAAATTTGTATTTTTATCAATTTAAAAAATACAAGGTTCAATCTAATTTGATTAGTAATACAAAATAATTAGAATGATTCCAAATTTTTTAAAGATGTTCCAAAAAATATGCTAACAATTTCAATTATTAGTTTTCAAAAATTGATGCATACAAAAACTTTTAAATTTTTTTGTAGGATCTAATTTGATGAGTTTTGGCTTTCTACTCCTTTTGCCTGAAAATGTGTACAAATTTGAGAGACCTTTTTAATTTAAAAATAAAAAAAAAACAAAAAAAAACTACACTTGGCTAAAATTCAAAGATAATATTTTGGGAGGGGTTAAAAAAGCATTATTCATTTTCTTACAATTTTTCTTCCTCCAAAGCTATGTTTTTTGCCTATAAAGTTGATCATTCAAAATTGTTATAGTTTGAAAGTCCAACGGTCAATATTTTCTACAATTAATTTCATTCATACTAGATAAAATAGCCTTTATTTTTGTATGGTAAAAATTTAAAAATTCAAGCACATCCATTTCCAAAAATTATCAAAGTAGGACAAGTCATTGAAAACCTCTACTGTCAAAAAGTTGTTGGGCTTTGAAGGGTTAAACTAAAAGTAGCAAATTGCCCACTACCACAATAGAAGATTGATATTGGAAGAGAGTATTGTAGTGGAGTATTATTGCCCCTTGATCTCTATAAGGGTAGTTTGTCCCTCTCTAGAGATAAAATATTTTATTCTAGTCTCAATGTCCCCGAAATATGCTCAGACAACCAAATTTGACATTGTAGTACCATACATAAATGCAAGGCGAGATCAAAGCTTAGAAGACTATCACGGTTGTTATTATGTGAGCCTAGAGTCACAAGCACATGAGCCTAAAAGACTATTCATGTATGTTATAGGGGGCTATGTTACAAGAACCTTCCATAATTATAGTGTACCTATGTTAAAAATACATATATCATAGGTGGTTTTACTATAAGCACCTTCAATGGTTGTAGAGCATCTACATATAATTGAAGAGCGGGACTGATGTGACATAAGAGAAGGTGATATTAAAGAGGTTGGTGTAACTCAAAGCCCGAAATCCTCGTTTCTGCTGCCCCATTCTGTGTGAGGGTGTCTGCGACTCTAAAAAAAATGGGAAGCCGAGGAGGATTGACGAAACAGGCGATGCTCTTCAACAAGTCGCTGCTTCAATATCTCGCCTGCCCTCTCTCCAAATCTCCTCTCAGGTACAAAATTTTCTACAACTTCCGAAGCCATTTGTCCATTTTAGGGTTCGTCCAATCCACAGTTTGAAATCGTCTTTCTCTTCCTGATTACTTACCCACGCTTTGTGTTTGCAATTGAAGAGCGCAATCGAAACCGTGATTAGAAGTTTGAACAATCTTTGAACGTTTCGAGGACTGTTATCATTTTCGAGGATTTAAATTTTTTTTTTTTTTTTGACGACATTGGGTCCAATTGGTCGATGATGTGTTGTAGCGTATGGTAAATGTTTTTCCAGGTATTGTGAGAAGTCGCAGGAGCTTGTGAACGACACCCTTGGTGTAGCTTACCCGGTCAGTGGCCGAACATCCTCGTCTTGTGCGGTCGTCCCTCTCTAATTGCACATTCCCTGTGTATCTTGAGAATGGATCATGGTGTGGAGTGTGGACTCATATGATTGGACAACTTGCACATTAGAGAGGTTTGAGTGTACATAGAATCTTTTGCACTTTGTAACAAATGTGAATTGGTTTTCTTCTGGCGATTGAAAGTTCTACATGTGTGTTTTTTAGTGCACAAAATGCATGTGATTGTATGGGGTTTTGTAGGATTGTGACAATAGTGTTGAATGAAGATGTGACATTAAAGGAGTACTCAGAAGTCAAGAAGGTTGTAGGAGTCAAGAAGGTAGTCTAGAACTTATTCATGACTTGCAAGTTGCATACAATTTGCTCATTGCTTGTAGTTGTATTGCAATTTCTTCTGACATTATAGAAGATGATAGTGAGAGTAGAGAGTGAGTTTGAATTGAGTATGTCGTTTATTCATTCTTAGTGTAAGAATGGAGGATATGATATTAGAGAAGGTGATAGTAAAGAGGTTGGTTGTGCATGGTGGCACGGATCTGTGTGCATTTTTGAAACAACCCAAAGGACCCCAAACTGAACCTAATGTTTGTTTAGGTTCATATGAGTCTTTTTTTTCTTCAATTTATTAGTTTTTGAACAACTCGTGCATTGTTTTTTCACTGACTCTGCTGATATGAAATTTCACCCCGGATAAATCTTGTTTTTTCAGATATTATAAATTTGAAACAAATTGGTCATTTTAAAACCATGAAACCTCAGTCCTGTAGCGGCAAGTCATCATTTTGTGTTGTATCATATGCAGATCATTGATGGAGTTCCGTGCTTGATTCCCATGCGAGGACGTATTCTTGACAACTCCAGGGATGAACCGAGCTCAGCCAAGTGATCATCAACAGACTCAGCTTGTAGCTCACTATCGCCATTCCTTTTCGGTAGCAATCTGGGCATTATTTTTTTATAATGAGGAACCCTAAACCCTAAACCCATTCACAAATTTGACTAGATGAGGGAACAGAGAATCTTAGGGTTTTCTATTTGAGGATGAGAACAGCAACCCCCCGTCTTATGACATCTAGTACTTTACTTGACGGTGTCTAATTTGTGATACAAAATTAAAACTTGTGCATTTCAACTTTTTTTTTGTTGTGTTCACTCTAGTACTCTTCATTTGCAAGCACAATAGCATTTTTGCTGGAAAACAATGCAGCTTTTTTCTTGACCAATTTAGATAACTATGTTCATACAAACTATCAATATAATGATTAATGATTAAATTAATAAATTATTAACCCCTGCCAGTATCACTCATAGATACACTAACTGAAGGTAACAACACCTAAAATGGAATGAATAAGCACTTGAGCTTGGTTCCTATTATTGAACTAAGTTATTGTTTGGTCTTGTTGGAAGTTGGAAATCAAAAAGTGAATTTTAGAGTCTCTTAACTTGCAGATTTTTTGAACAACTTATGAATAAACTATGAATTTTTAAAATGTCCAAATTAGGTGTATCCAAAGTGATCCTAGGCTCTCATGATTAGAGGTTGTAATTTACGTACATTGAATAGGGGTATTAAGAGGACTTATTGTTGAAAATTGTAGATGCTTGAAACATGATGTATAGTCTTTGGACATTTCAGTAACTAGTAACGTACAACAAAGGTAGATATTTATATAGTGCATAATGTCTAGGTCCCCTTAAAACCCCTATTCAGTGTAGGAATCTATAGGGGGTGGTTTTAGAAACAATTCACAATTAGGTGTAGTTATCTTCATCAATTTTTTTAATTGAATGGTTGTAACTATTATTTATTCTCTGTTTGGTCTATCGGTCACTAGCTATGGTCATATAGTCTAATTTTGAAGTTTAAGGTATCAATGTTTGCACTTTCTATGTAATGGTTGCTTTACATTTGGGACTAAGCCAAAAAATTCAAAAGATCTTAGCATGGCTAATTGTTTAGCATCATGAGGGACTTCTATGTGTTTATAGGGTGCTTCAAAATCAAGTTTGCAAAAAATCTCTAAAATTGGATTTTGGAATATAAAGTTTAAATTTGCACTCTCGTTGTACACATACTATGCAAAAATCAGATTATGATTTGAGGCTTATAAATCTCTCAAAATACATGATTGTAAAAAGGTGTGTGCTTTATATATGTAAGTTGCCATTCATGGTCATGAAAAAAAAAAATGGCTTGGCTTGACTTCTAGAGGACAAGGAAGGTAAAGAAAAGACATATGATTGAGTTTTGTCACAAAAGAAAACCACAAATGTTCTATAGAAGTCTTTAACCCTTGAAGGGCTTGAAAGCCCTTTGTGGCCATATAGTATATTATAAATTTGGTGGTATTTGATTAGAAAAATATTGACTAAATACTTTTTAGTACAAAATAAAATAATAATCATGATAGTGAGTAAATAACAATGTATCACAATTCATATATTAAACCACAATTAAAGAGTTGTAAGGCTAAATATGGGTCATATAGAAGGATCCCAAGGGCCTTTGAAGGGTTACATATACAACTTTTAGTACAATGTTTTTTCTAAATATGCGTCCATGAAATATTACAAATTTATATGTCTTCCATTTCTCATATCTTGTTTCTAAATCGCTTGTAAATGGTTGTTTACTATAATTCTTAGAAGGTCATCATATGTTTTGAAAGTCATGACTTCAAAAGATCATTGAAATTTTTTTAGAACTATAGAGCACATGTATATTGTAATTATTAAGTTGGCAAGTGCACACATAGCTTAAACGATTCATAATGAACGTTGGATTTTTTCAACTGAATAAAAGCACTTCAATTAATCTTTTTTTCTTTCATTTGATATACACTTCATACAAACAGTAGGATTACATGCAACATTAGATATAATAAAAAAATTATAATATACACATACCTAAGATGTATGTACTACTATACGATTGAATTATTAAAACATTTTGTATATAGCCAATAGTATATTTATTTCAAACAAAAAGTCACTAATTTGGTGACTTTCTACTACAATATCTTTGATATTAATGTGTCAATCAACAACAATACTCATAAATTTTAAATTATTGCCATATGAATCATTTATGCACGATATGAAAAAAGAGCATGTTTAGACATAAGATTGTTTAAGATTTTAGGGATCCAATGATTTCTTAAGTTAAATAGAATATTCTTGGTCAAGTGCTCAAGAAAAAAAATTGTCATGTAGTTGCATATTAAATGTGAGTTGAAAACAAATTGTTCTTAAATCTAATCAAACCACCTTATCTTACACAATTGGTATATATATATATATATATATATATATATATATATATATAGGCAAGGTATTGAATTGATTTTAATACCATTATATGTATGTATATTGGTATTATTGATCAATAACAATATAATTTACTAAAGCATGTAAGGTTAGACAAATATATATTTAGAAACAAAACATGACCACATATAGAGATTAATATATTGGTATCGTGGATCAAATACAATACAATCTATTAAAGAATGTGATATTAAACAAAGGTACATTCAAGAACAAGACATGACCATATAGGTTAACTTTGAAATGGCATTGAAGATGTTTTGGATGATTTTAGGAAGGATTGTCAAATGGAAAAAAAACAATTTTTCTTCAAAGCTTTTTTTGTGGGCAATTGCTTGAGTGTATTTTAAGTAAATAATATTGAACATTCCTTCACTATTGTATTAGTACTTTTTCAAAAGAAGTAGATGCTTTATCCACGGATCACCTTTGTAGTATATCTTAGCCACTTTTTGTTCTATATTCTTAATGTGAATTTTAGCCATAAAAATAGTAATTTTAGAATTTGTGACCAACTAATGAAATGAAATTTATCAAGTTGAGATTCTAATCCAATTGAAAAATTCTTAAAATCCAATGTTTCATTGCATTTTGAACTTTGGACCTATAACCATGGTTTGTTGATTTTCTAATTTTCCAATGACATAATAACTTTGGTATGTACGATGATGTCATCCACTATAATGTATAACTATGGAAAAAAATATCATAATTCTTACCATATTCCATATTGTATATGAGTTTTCTTCACTTTTTCCTTTAAAAATTAACAATAGTTTCATATTTTCACAAAAGACATGTGATTTCATCTTTGAAAAATAAAAAATAGAAAATTCTTTCATACGTAGTTGCAAAATGGTAGCAAATAAAGTCAAAGAGGCTTAAATCCATGGTCATGGGCTATTTTTGGGTGTGTGAAGGATACAATCTTTCCAAAGCATGATCAACATAGTCTATAATTAATATAAATGTTCCACTTCCAACCCTAAATCTTCACAGTGTACTCATATCTTGTAAAAAATAAATGTTCTCCCCAAGATATGGAGTGCAAATTAACCCCTAAATGCCCAATCAACCTTATATGGTCAATCTAAAATTTCAAGCTCATTTTGGTGTGGGCAATTATTTTCTTTTGACAAATTAAAAAATTTTACAAGCAATTTTGAGAGTTAACTATTGAAATCTTTCATTTTTCATTGAAAAAGTTAAATATTTTATTTTTGGGAGGTCTTCAAAGGCATATATGTATCATTACTAAAGAGTGGAGCTTGCAAATTTTACTGCTTTTCCCAACTTCAAGCAAAGTTTGCCAATTTCACTTGATTTGAGATCTAAAAAATTATACATATCCATTTGCTTTGAAAATGGTTCCAATGGAAAGAATAAAATATTTTCATGACTTTCATCGTTAAAAAATGGTACATGCAAGTGTTAATTTGGAATTACTTGCAATGTGTATTTATAAAAAAACTAACTGCATTTCAACAATTGCAAGGTAGATTGTGTAATGAATTTGATAGCTTCTCATGTGAAATTAAGTTTTTTGAAACTGCATTTTAGTGTGCTAGCAATGTTTGTAGTTGTTCATGTCACCTCCAATCCCAAAAAACATTTATGTGCAAATTTTTGAAACATCATGGGGAAGGACATCATACTAAAAATATAAAACATACATCTTTCTTGTTATGATCTCACAACTCCTATGCAATCTTGCACTCAAAATCGGTATGCTTACTAATAAGTAAGCTCTTTAAACATCTCTACAGCTAATGAATACCACACTTGAAAAATAGAGATGACTTCAAAATGTCACAAGGTCACTATTCCCACAAGCCATACAATCAAATTGACTTCATTTTCATAAGACTTCAATTACAAACACAAGCACTCCACTACCCTCACAATTGACATGGCTTATGGGACCTAAAATTCAGCAATTGATTTAGACCTTTCCTCCACAGTTCATGACCTATTTTAGGAGTAAAACATTTTATAAAAATTGGACATCAAAGAAAATCACAAATTTTATGCAACACTCCCATTGATGCTTCATGGGTTCACCAAGAAAAATAGGACATTTAGAGCTTTCTCACACCTTTAAATACATCTTTGTACCTAAAACACACATTAGACACTAGGAGGGCAAATGTTTTCAACCCCCTGTACGGATTCACAGGGTTGACATCTAAAACACAAGCAATTATCAATATCCAGCACGGTTAAGTGCAGAATCGAAGCAGAGCTGCCAGGAACCGCAACCACAGCAACAAGAAAGAACAACGCAAGCCCTTCTAGTTTGCTCATAGACCTAACCTGGCAGCATTCCTTCACATTCACAAGCAAACCAAAGCAACAAAAGTTTCCCAATAAGTACTTGAAAGCAGTTAAAGTTTAAAAGTGAGATACAACGCTCCATCAAACAGAGAGACCTGTCTCAACCACTCTAAAGGGCAGGGCAAAAAAATTATCTACAGCGTTAGGCACCCAGGTAGAGAACTCGACCTTCGTTTCTCACCAGCGAATGATCCTTGGTTCAGGTTTGACTTCAGCTGGCCGTTTCATAAATACACGCGCAGCTTGTCGCCAGAAGAAGGCACGGCCAACCGATTCTAAGGTCAATAATGGGCTGGACAAGAGCTCATCCATCAAAACTGATACCTGATGTCATTTAAAGTTCTGGAAAACAAAACTTTGCGAGGGCGCCAGTTCCTCAGTTTCCAAAACGGAACATGGTTGATAGAGTCAGTGCCATCTGTATGGTAGGGTTGAGGGATTGAAATATTTGGGAAACTTTTCTAAAAGGCACTGACTCAAGATACTGGTCAAGGAGAAGGGAGCGAGGATTTATGTGGCAGGTGCAGAGACAGCACATCCTTTAATTTCTTAAATGTGACGGGCTTGGTCATGAAGCTGTCCATCCCCGTTTCTGAACATTGCCGTTCACAGTCAGACAGTGCATTTGCAGTCATTGCAATAATGGGAATCCGTTTCACCTTTCTATCGCCAGTTCCAGGCGCTGGCGGTGATCGTTTCTGGAAAAAATTCACTGGGAATCCCGACGCAGCACCCGGAGAGCCTGAATTTTGATCAGAAGGTGTGAGAGTACTTTCTTCGTCCCAATAGCCCAAGTTTTCGTATCTCCGGATTCGTCTAGTCACCTCCAACCCATCCAGGATTGGCATGCATATATCCATCAACACCTGAATCATGCATTAACTATCAGATCAAAAAGTGCATAGCAAAAGTACCACAAGAATCGGAACGCTTAACCATAACCACCTGCGTGGATTCTCAAATATGGTCATGCAAATCTAGTAATGGAAGAAACCAGACAAAGCTCATGTCTTTACCTATAGGTCGTCAGATAAAGAAAGGTTTCCAAATTAGAAAAGCGCTAAAAAGAAAAAAATCGTAAGTAGATTACCAAATCATAGTGCTTTTCTTGCAGGGCCTTGATTGCTTCCATTCCGTTATAGGCAACATCGGCAGATAATCCAAGTTTCTTGAGCATCGATAAGGCGACCATAACGTTAACCTGGAGTTCTCAAATGCAGGTTCGCACGTTCTTAGTTTGAGTCTTCCAGCATAAATCAAATGTTCAACAGATATAGATCCCCAACAGTTTGAAAAAATCCCCAGCAAGTTCTTAGTTGAGAACAGAACTTTCGTTTCAAGCCATGTACACAGCATCAATCGGTAGAAGAGACGAACAAATTCATGCAAAACAAACTGAAGACCAAAGATTGCTGGCACCTAAGGGTCTCTCACCTTGTTATCCTCTGCCAATAGAAGCGAAGGCAGTTTCTTGTCAACTACGGCTGCAGTATGAGCAGTCTTCGGTACACTCTTGGAATGATCCAAATCAGTCATCATCAAGCTATCAATTCGAGGAGGGTCACTGGAAGTTCTTCGTAGCCCGGTTCGATGCAAGGCACTTCTACCCCGGCCGTCACTCCATGCAACCTGACGTGCTGCCCATGAGGCAAGATGAGAATATGACTCATCTTCCAACGTTCACTCGACAACTATAAGACAAATCATAGGAATCAGAGTCGTTAGTGTTGCGTACTTTTAGGGAGCCCCGAGGCAGTTTGGTTGGAACTCTACAGGAGGTTGTGTCCACCAGTGCTGATCGTCGCGGCCCTCGATCATCACCAAGAACTTGGTACGTCTCCAAGTTGGGAAAAAATGTCTCTGCTTTTACAGGATAGCACATTCCAGCTTGGAGTTTATGCACATTGGCAGTTGATTGCGACAGATTCTCTTTAATTGTGGTCTCGCTGACACGATTAGCGGACTCTGATGTAGCAGGTGGCGGCCGCTTGCAGCGCAGAGTAAACGTGAAAGTAGATCCTTTGCCTTCTTTACTGACTACGGATATATGTCCATCCATCAACTCTACCTGAAGAGTGCAAACACAAGTAACAACTAAGTGTATGCAGACATGAGCATTACAAGACAAACCATTCTCACAACCAAAACAACTATCCGAGGCTTAATAGCAAGTGACCTGTCTATGTTGAAGTCGCGAGTGCTCCTCCAGTCAACAAAAGACGCAGCTACTCAGCAACAAGAAAGGACTTAGGAAAAGACCCGCATAAATGTCACTCGCGAATATTCCTGGGCTTTTAAAGACGAATTGACACCCAATCAGAACCTGGATGCAGTTCTCAAAAAAACTCCCAAAACGTTTACACTGTACGTCGTAGGAAATTAAACGTAGCATACCATCACATCCACATGCAGAACATCATGAAGGACTGGACAACTGTTGCACTCCGTACAGAAATTCACTACATATCGGTAAAAGACAGCAGATAGATCTCAAAATGAGTCATACCAGCTGCTTGCAAATTGCCAAACCCAGGCCTGTTCCACCATACTTCCTAGTAGTTGAGGAATGCACTAATGTGAACTTCTCAAAGAGTGTAGGCAAGGCTTCCTTTGGTATACCTGATGAAAGATACCACGTGAATAACATGAAATGTGCAAGCTATTCCAGACTGTTATTGGTACCGTCAGAAGTCGGCCACAGCATCAAGACGACCACCACTCCGGTCCACATTTCTTTTTCATTACAATAATAGCAAAATGATTACAATAATAGAAACAAAACTTTCTTTCAGCGAAGTACACTTTCTTGAGCACTTCATGAAAAGTCGGACAAGAAAACCAAGGACTGCAATTAAGTTGACCGAAACAAAAGATGGTACCTATGCCAGTGTCCTCAATTTCAAATTTGAGCCAGAAGTCTCTAGGTGCCTGGTCGATGGTGACGCTAGACTTCTGGTCACATTCCGAGAGTCCACTAACCTGCATATCGTGCATGCCCTACTATTTAATTCAACTACTTACTTCCATTTCAAATTGAATGAGATCTTGGGTACAATATTAAGGCTTGCAATGCCAAGTGATAGATTGCTAAAGAAGTATGTTGACTACCTCAGGTCATAAATGCTTATTACATTAACAGACTAATAGCTCGGTCAGTACAACCTGAGATTGCACTACCGTATCGGAAATAAAGCAGCAATCAAAATTTAAATAGTTCCAGTGGAAAGATTTGACAGCAGCATTGACATTGTAGGTTACTATAAAGTTTCCATTTTAAGGTGTAGCAGTAATATGACCATTAATAACCAATGACATAGAATCAGCCTACAAGTGCCAAATCCAAATGTATGAACAACTTACAACTGCATGGACGTCGTGAAGAGTATACCCTGCGCTGTGCATCTTCATGAGCCTTTTATGATACGCAGGTCCAGTGAGTGATCCTGGTCACAATTCCATTAACCCGTCACAACGAGATATCAACCCAAACTCTGGCAACAGAACAGGAGAGCAATGATCAACATGAAAGGCAGTAAGAACAGTGCCAAGAGACGTAGCCACTGGATCTGAACAATAGCAAATCATACGAGCTCAAGCAACAAAATCGTGGTTTTAGATTCTTGTTCAAGTTCGCTTACCTCGAATAGCTTCGGCCACTTCATCGTCGGTGATGGGCAATTCAGGCAGGGCTCTGCGACCACCTTCCATCAAAGGATCCCAACTCTCCCCACCTCCAGTCTGACCAAGTCTCAGCAAAGTGGACCTTTCAATCAAGATCTCCGATGCGTTTCTTTCCTGTCTGTCTAAAATGTCTTCAACGCTTTCAAATTTGCTTGCTATGACCAACGAATCTGAAATAGAATGCTTTAGATCCGACTTTCGGGCCTCCATTGAGAATTTTGCGACGTGCAATCGAACCTTCACATGACCCTTCCTTGTAAATTTCACTGCATTAAACACCTGTAATGTTCCAAAGGTGAGAAGTAGAGTCCAAACAGGCCTTCCTGTCTTAACTGATACCTTACCAGATTATGAATAAAGCAATGGCAATCGAGAGATACCATCGCTTGAAAAAATACTTCCCGTCTTAACTGATTTCTTACCAGATTAGTGATTACTTGTTTGATTCGCAATGGATCACCATGCACCTGTTTCACATACAAAATAAGCACTGTCAACAGCACAAATACCAGAAGAGAAAGCATATACCACATTCAAAGAAGCATAATACCTACAGACCAAAAACAGAACATTAGGGTAAAACCATCAGATGAACGTTGGAGAGATACCGAATAAGGTACATCGTCTCCAATATCAGCCTGAATGCTGATGCCACGGTCTTTACTCGCCGCAATAGCTGTCCTAACTACATGCTTTACAATATCCCTCGGGTTAAGCTCTCTTTCCTCCAACTTCAACGTACCTTCACATGAAAACAAGATGCGATATATTCATCTGAACTTGGAAAATGTCAATAAGAACGGCTTTTTTAACCCCTCAAGGATAGATTCTATGGACAAATAGTCAGACGTCATTTCCAAGTGTAATTTGGTCATATAAATTACCTATGTATGTTTCAATTTTATATTCTCACTAAGTGACTCCATATGCACTAAAGGATTCCTGGAAAAAATGTAGCTTTTAAAATTTGAAGTAAAAAATGATAATAAATTGATAAATACAACAAAACAAATCCAATAAATTTGAAATTTCTTCTCAAAGTGCAATTAACAATGAAGTACAGTGTTGAAAATTTTCAAGCAAGAGTTTTATCTTCACATTCTAAGCAGTTGTAATATAAATAAACAAAATATCTCCAAAATGGGAAAATTCATAGAAAAAACCACGATGTTGTAAATTTTGGATTTCGAACATATAAAGCTTGCAATTAAAATATCTCACAGAATTTCGGTAGTAGGAAAAACACGCCTTCTCCCGAATCCCTTAAGAGTATTATAGAATGACGTACCGGCTTCAACCTTGCTTAGATCCAGAACATCTGAGATGATTGCGAGCAATACATCTGCGCTGAAGACCATAGCAGACACAAGCTCCCGCTGCTCTGGATCCAACGGGGTGGTGGCCAAAACTTGTGCCATTCCTGAACCGTCACACTGATCTTAGTGATGTTTATAAAAAAGCATTCGCAACTGCTGCCCCTTCAGAAAATGCAGCATTTGTAATGACACAATCAAACATGCATACTAACTGCAAGTAAATATGCTACTCTTTTGCATGGCATACTGGATGCATTAGGTCCAGACATGAAAGTGGAAAGTACCAAGTACACCGTTCAAAGGTGTTCGTATCTCATGAGACATCACAGCGAGAAAATTATTCTTTGCCTCCATTGCCTCGTCTGCATATAATACCGAGGGAGCGTCAGGGTATTTAAGAAAATTCATACAAACATTGAAGACTTTGACCAAGTCTATCGGTAGAAGATCGAAGTTCAAGAATGGTTCATCTTAACGGAAACATCATTGAGTCGTCTCCTGCACTTTCGCGCTAGGTTCTCAGACTGTGTCACCAACCATGTACGTCAGGAAGAAGAATGGAAGTCAACAGTACCTGCAAATCTGATAGCTCTTCGCAACTCTTTCTCCGTTGCCTCCCGCACGGCCATCTCTTCTCTCATCTGGGCGAGCCTCTCTCTTGCTAAAGCCTGCAAATCCCTACCCATGTGGATAAGCTGACTAGCACACTATCTCGAAGGCTTCATTCATTAACATAAGGACAAAATTAAAGAAGAGAAAATTAGCCACTTCTAGAAAGATAAATTCAATATAAGTGAAACAAGAGAGAAAAAAGACCTGCTCCGTCACATCCATGCATGCAGTAATCACTCCTAAAGTCTGACCAGCTTTGTCTCGGAGTGGTTCACATGCAACGACTAGCCATCTCTTGCCAAAGTCATCCATGGTAACCGTAAGCTCCTTTCCTTGAGCTACTCCTAATTCTAGCACTTCCTCCTTTATTCGCATCGTCTCTAGAGCTCCGGGAACAAGTCCCACGAGTTCAATGTCTTTCTTTCCCTTCATATCCTGCACATACACGCCAGACTTGAATTTTGGAGGAAGTCGATGAAATGATTACGTACAACGGAAAGAATAGAACTTTACCTCAAGAATATAGAAACCACTATTTAGATGTGAGATCACAGGTTAAGTAGGCTAATGAAACCGATGTTTGAATCCAGATGGATCGGCAATTCTTTACACTAACCAACAATCGACTCTTTCAGCGCTCAGAAATCTTGAGCGATTATGAAATGAGGGCTATATTAAGCTGACATTCCCTTAAATAGACTGCTAAAATAGCCATGCTCGAGAGACGTCATTCTCATAATGCAGTGGAAAAACTATCAACAGAGACATTATTCTACGTAAACAAGCTGATATTTGATGCCCTGGCATTTGCGAAAAGTTACTGGCAATTCATTGAACGCACCTCAGGAAGAACTTTGGTCACAGGCTGGTCTACAAACCTGTAACAACGGTTGAAACATTGTCAGAAAAGAAGTCCATTCGTGATCAAGCAAGACCTGCTCTGCATCCCTTCAACGATGGTAAAACGTAACTGGCTGAACCTCCGAATAATAAATAAACTTTTTTATCATGATAATGGACGCTATAGAAACACCAGCTCCCACTTGAAGTCTATGACTGCGTTCCCATATTATCTAGAATTTAAATGTAAACCATATCTGAAGTGAATCGTGCCCGTGTGTTACTCAAACATCTGGAAGTCATGAGGTAATCGCGGATTCTGCCTAATTGTGCCAATAGCTCAGTTCTTACTTGACGTATGTGTAGCAAAGGTCTTTGTCACAGTGAGATATGATTACGGGCACATCCTTCAGGACCATCTGAAGAAGTAGCTCAATGTTGTTGGTTCTTTCCAGCACTTCCAATGCATCAAGCCTGTCAAGCCCTCGAAAACGCTCAGTATATTCCATCTCAGGCAACTCCATCACGAGATCCTTATGAAGTCCCTCAGACACATACATTTGAGCAAATGATGTCCTAGATGACTTATTCTCGACGGGTGACTTCGCAATATCTGGTTGTTGTTTCTCAAATTCGACTGTTTCCATATACCAAAAAAAAGACACTGTTAGCATTGATTGTAAGGAACTGAATGTAACGGTATGAGAGAAATCACCCTGAATAATGCAGACCTTTCGAAATTCCCATAGTGGCAATGCGCAATCCTAACATCGTTTCCTGTAGTGCAATCCGTACCAGGAGATATGACTAGCTGGAGTCAATGAAGAACAGCGCAATCTAGCAACTGCCAGAGATTTAATGCATCCAATATTAGGAAAAGTCCGCTAAATTACTCACCGTACGCTGGAAAATCAATCATACTCTCAACTGGAGGCAAATTTCGCACTCTTTCAACAAAAAGCTGCGTAAGTACTTCTTGCGATGCCACACCCTTTGCATGTAGGAAAAAACCAAGCTGCTTCCGAAGCTCTTCATTATCTGCAGATAGATTCTTCGCAGTCTTTCGCCAGTACTCCACAGAGGTCGCTCTAGCCTTGTCAGCAGACACGTTTCCAGTTGACATACTGCTACCTGCAAAAGGAATATCTTTAAGGAAGATTCCTACTAACATAGTTCAGAATGTTGAGACGCAGGCTTCATCATAGGGCATAAAAAACTCTACCAGCTTAAAATATAATATTGCACAGACGAATAGTTCATGTACAAAGAGGAAACAAAAAAATTGAGATGTGCCACCGCAATCAGAAGCAGGTCCCAAACAGCTCAACACTTTTTAAGTAACCATTCTGTGATGAAACGGTAGACCTTACTACAATCACCGCCAGTATCCAAACGAGGGATGATCTTCGCTTTGCAAATAGAGGAGCTCGAATTCTTGTCATTCAAGAGTGAGCACGTGGACACGACAACATTGGAAGCAAGGAAAGGGCAAACAACCTGATCCATCGCAAGAGGGGCATACAGACCGGCCAGCAGAAGTCGTATCCATCATCTGTGAGGTAGTAAACTCCCATGTAGAAGAAAAGGAAGAGTCAGAAGTGGACGCAGGGGCACGCTCGGAATGCCCACGAGTACTAATTTCAGTCGAAACCGACGAAGAAAAGGCGAGCGAATGTGGCAATCCCGACGACAGAAAAGATTGATCGTTGGCTTTACTCGAGAAGCCATATTCCATGTCCACCGTGCTCCTCGGGTCACCTTCCATACAATCAATACTCCCTGTTCCCCACGTCAAAACGCTCTAAAACAATTGCATACTATTGCTCCAGGTTCAACTCAAACCTCGTATTTCCTGCACAACCTAGGGTTTCCGGAGTCACCACCGCCCTTCAACCGCATCGAGTGAGCACCTCGACGACATCCTCGACATCGCGCCCCTGCCCTTCCCATCCCCCGCCACGGCTCCTCGCACGCAACAAAACCTCCGAAACAAAAAGCTCCCACCTCTGTTGCATCCCGAACCCGAACCTGAAACTGCAATCCCGAACACTCCAAATCTCCTCAATGACCTAAGACCTCTCCGCGCTCTGCCGTTCACGACCTCCACCTAAGACTGCAACCACGACATTGACACAGCCCTAGAGGAAAAAACATTCCATGAGAATGCTGGTAACCCTAGAAAAAGGGGACGAGGAATTCGATCAGAGCGATGAAAATGAGAAGAGCCTAAGCCACTGAGACTAAGAGAATCAATACAGTGATGGTGGCGATGGTGATGCAATTGCACAAGAGAATCGAGCGACAAAGGATCGCCGAAACAGAAGGAGACTCGAACTCTAGAACCAATGGCGGATTGTTGCAGCGAAGAGGAGGGGACTAGCCTGCACGATTTTAGGTAACTTTCACGGGTACTAGGGCGGTTTGGACCGGAGTGGGACCGGTGACCGAGGGCTTTTCGGGATCGCGGTCTTGGGGGGAGGAACCCTCCTCATGCGGGATAATTTCCCTGGAGGCAACCGCCCACTTAAAAGCGTGCAAATCGTGCCATTAACATTATTAATAACAATCCTGAAGTCATTAGTCCTGAAACGCCTGAGAGGACGTTTTGTAGCCCTTGGATGATTTCAAGGAGGTATGCTTTTGGATGGGAAAAATAAAATTTTCATCCAAATTTTGGAGGAAGTTGCTTGAATGCATTATAAATGAATGGAATTGTGATATTTCCTCGTTGGGATATATTTTGACTTTCCTACATAAGAAGACATTCAAATCCATGAATCCATGCAATGTTTTGGCAACTTCAAATCCTAAGTTTATGACATATAATTTATCAAAAGGAAGCAACAAGGTAGACCTTGCTAGTTGAATGTTCTTAAAGATATAGCTAGTTGAATTATCACCTCAAGACTCTTCATTCACGATGGTCTCCCTACAAGCATTACTATTATTATGGCAACTTCAAACTCCTTGGTCTTTATGTGAATTTGAACTATAAATTTGAACTATAAGAATGATCTTTTTTGAATTTTAATGAAGGAAATTTCATTACTAAAGTTTGGTTTTTATTCCAAACAATGAGAAGTTGAAATTTTCTAAAACTTTTTTTTTTTGTAATTTGAACTTTTGGCCTATTTCAATAGTCTCCTGATTTTCTAATTATAGAAAAACACCATTGTAATTAGAAATCCATTGTTTTTGGATTAAATAATTCAAAGGGTTATTTACAATAAATAACTAAGCAAAATATCATGTAATTGTAACATAAACTAGTTTAACTACACTATCGGTCACCAAAAGCACTCAACAATGGACACCCTTTCATAAAATCTTCAATGGAAAAATCACAAACGTTTTTCTTTTAGTTAATTTTTTTATGCTTAAAATTGATCATAAATGATATTTAGCTGAGATGAAAATATCCAAATTAGTATTTTGATAACATTGTATTTAACTTCAAAGTTTAATTGACACCAAAATATTGTGCCTTTAATTGGGCATTTGGGGGATAAATTTTGGTTATCTTTGATCAATTTATTGTAATTTAAAGCCCATTCTCTACAAATAGATTTGATTTTGTAAGTTGGTGTATACTAAAAGGAGTGCATAGCCTTATTCTATAATGAAATTTGGATGTCATATTAGTCTATTTAATCAAAAACAACTTTATTTTAAGTAGACAACAGTTAGATCATCATCGTTTTTCCTTTAGTGTGACTACATGACTCAACTCTTTCTCAAGAAAAAAATTCTATGTTTTAATAGTTGTGTCAACTTACGCCCCTAAATATCATAGAGTCCTAAAACTAAGTTTCTCCTTGCCTCTAAAAAATTGGTTCCGTTTTGTGATATGGACAAATATCATTTCTTAGCTCAAGTTTCGAGTTCCAATGTAGTATTTTTCCTACAGGTCAATTATTGGTTGAGTCTTAGCATCTCAAGATGGTAGAAAATTATGATTCTTTACATTGACTACAGGGAGTACATTAATCCTTAAAGGACAAATATAAATTTCACAAAGTTATTGATTTAAAATATAGTTCCAATAATCTACGTACTTTTGGTTCCATTTTTTTCCATCTCAAATTGTTAAAGTTTTTACTTTTGTGACACTTTGAAGGTAGCATCTTGAAAGCATCTATAAATACAACACTTTTGAACTTTTAGTCTATCAAATTTCTTCAATATAAGCTCAAGCAGAGTATATAAATCACACCACAACGTTTATCACTATCATCTCTATTTTTGCAACAAATTTCATCTAGTTTAAGCATTTTTGTAATTTCTATGATTTTTACCAAAAATTTACTTTAAAAAATAATATAAATAATATATATAATTACATGAAGAAAGTATCAAATTTTTTAAAGGTACTATCACTTATAAGAGAAAGGGGTGTTTCAAAATCAAACCTTAACCTTAAAACATTGCGTAGAAGAAGACTAATGTCCTAAAATAAATTTGTAGAAATGAAGATTGCACCTATTCGTCCAGGAATCCTTTGCAGCCGTTTTCTTGGCCGATGAATGACAAATAATCCTTCTATGTGGGACAAAAGTGCAACTATTCATCTTCTAATTTTTGTGTGAAAAAGGGAGGTCTTCTACAATAGTTTGACTTCCAGTGAATACTTTTGGATTTTTTTAAATCAATGATTCATACTATATCCAATTGGATGATTTCCACAATCACCAATCCGTCCTTCAAGGGTTAAGTAATGTTGTGTGTCCATTCAATTTTTCCCAAATTTCCCAAATTCAATTGCTCCATTCCTCCACCATTAAAATAAAATAAAATAAAATTCTAAAGTAGTTTCAAAAGTGGGGCCACATTCTAGAAAAAAATTTAAAAATTTAAAAATTGGGAGCATATAACTTAGAAAGGAATTTTTTGTCCCGTTGTTATCAAATCCTGAATTATTTTTTTATATGGATTCCATTCTGTCTGAGGGGGGCCGGTCACAGGGGAAAAGCACCTTTTCATTGAACATCAAGCCACTAGTGGCCCAGATGTACAGTAGATGCACACTATTTAGATTATATTGGATTCCTTAGAAAGAATAGAAATAATAGCTTTTCAGCTGCAACTTGACCGTACTTGTATAATATACCGGGGAGGTAAGGTAAGGCAGGAGGTCCACAAAGTGTTCATTTTTTGAAATGTACACTGTTTGTACATTTAGTTTTCTCATTATACTAGCAATGTACAAATAGTGTATATTTTAGGAGGGAGATGTTTTTAATTTTAGTGATCATTGCGTTTCACCTTTCAAAAGTCATAACTAATTTCACGAACCTCTTAAAAGAATATGGAACAACTTGGATTCGATGCCAATTCCATTTGCCAAGGTCAAAGCCAATAAATCAAGGTCATGGGTACTATAGGTGCCCTACAATTTAGATGCTTGTTGGACAATATTTGACATGTAAATAATAAACAATGAATTTATAGCATGGATTTAGAATATCTACCATTTTCACTTTGACTTCTTATAATTTTTGCTATGTGATTTATCATATTATGAACCAATTTTTTTTGCCTAATGCGTACAAGTGAAGGATGATCCAAATTTTAGATGGTGTGCTTGGTGCATATTTTACAATTTTGATTTGAAAAAGTCATTTCTTTTTAAACAAGAAACTACACCATAAGAGATTATATTCCTAAGCATTTTTTTTATTAAAATAGCTATTCAAACTTCCTTGAGGAAGCTTGTATCAATTCAAAGCCTCCTCCCCTTTCAACCAAAGCTAGTAGTAAAATACTTCAGAAAAAAATTCTATAAAATCATGTGTAGATTTTTTATATAATGTTTTATTCAAGTGACAATATTTTTGAATTGCAAATCTATTTAGAATAATTATATTAGTTATGAATTTTGTTTAACATTTTAAAATTATCCATTTTTGCATTTCCATTTGGATTTGTCAATAGTTTAGACAGTAATGTGATACACTATCTAAGATGAAAATCAGAGTACAAGATATAATAAAATAATTGTTTGGATGTTTTTTAAAGAATAATTAATTGATTTTGAAGTGAAATAATATTTACACACTTTGATTTATAGAATAGTTTCATTCAATATTTATGTAAATACTTGTTGTAAAAATGTTAAACAACTCATCAAAACATTTAGGAAGATACGAATGGATGAAAGAAACAACTTTTGGTCATGACCAAGAATGTTAAAATCCATTCATCTTTCAAAAGATTCAAAGCCACCATGAACTTATAACAATTGATAGTTATTGCAATTGTTATAAGTTCCCCCAAAGCCTAATTTACAATAATATACTAGTGTACAATTGTGCACTACTCTATCCAATGTAATGTATGATTGTTCCTATTTCAATACGGAAGAACATGCTTAATAATTTGAAGTCACATTTAGTGTTTATTGTTGAAGTGCTAATGGAATGTAGAATATAATTTAAAACAAACAACTAAAGTCTACATATTATGAGCAAGTGTAGATAACACCAACTCTTGTACAAATTTTGCACGTATTTCACCTTCTTTTTCTTTTCTTTTTTGTTCGTCAATGGTCAACAATATATCAACACTGGATGTCAAAAATCATAAACATAATTAAATTTTTTTCTATTGTTTCTAGAATTTAAATGAAACAAATAGAAATGAAAATGCTACAAATAATTTATAAAAAAAATCAAATTGGAAAAGATATAAGATGAAAATGTGATTATAAATTTCAAAAATGACATACCTAGGTTTGAGTTGTCGGCTTAGAAATGGAGTAGCTTTTTTTGGTGCAATTTTTTCAAAAATGTTTGAAGTCAATATTGGAGCATTGATGACATCAGTTATAGGAATATTATACATTAAAGTAGCACAAAGTGGATCAATTGGATTGGCTACAAGACCACCAATTTGAGAACTGGTTTCAAGTAGGTCTCCCAAATTTGCCTCACCCAACTCTTTATCTAAGAGAGATAGTGTTGCATCTGAAGGTGCACCACCTCTTTTGAATTTTCTCCGTCGATGCATGTAAAAATTTGTTAAAGATTTTTCCAAATATATACCAAGTTTGATTTCTTACTGAGACGAATAATAACATGTCTCCAATAATCAATTGTTAATTCAGATCCTTGTCAAATCTTATAATCTAGTACTTCAATGAGTGATTCATGATTGATCTAAATGATATGTTAACTAAAGAGGGTCCCCCAATGCACCACAACCCCCAAACCACCATGCATCAACACTTTGGATACACCTCCAAAATCAATATACACCTAAATGGAAAAAAACAATTTTTAAACCTCTACCAATAAAAACTTTGATCCTTCCTATCTTTTGCATACAATATCCAAATGCCACATTCTTTGGTGCGTGAGGACCTCTTTTTCACTTGACAACAAAAAAAATATGAAAATTTGATCAGTCTAATAATAGTAACTATGCATAATTATAGCAAAAAAGTGGCGGTTTGAAGGGTGCTCACCTTCAAATTGAACAACATTTCTAAAGCATGTCAAAATACAACTTGTATTTAAATGAAGTAGTGAGCAATTTTTTCCAGAATGGATTGAACTAAAGCATGCCAAAACACTACTTGTATTTAAATGAAGTAGCGACCAATTTTTTGGGGGAATGGATTGAACTAAAGCACATCAAAACACTACTTGTATTTAAATGAAGTAGTGACCAATTTTTTGGGGGAATGGATTGAACTCAAGCACATCAAAACACTACTTGTATTTAATTGAAGTAGCGAGCAATTTTTTTTTGGAATGGATTGAACTAAAGCACATCAAAATGCTACTTGTATTTAAATGAAGTAGTGGGCAATTTTTTTTAATATTTTTTTATGGATTGAACCAACCACTAGCACCGACAGTAACGGCAAATTTATAAAAAATATAAAAAATATAAAAAGTTGCATGCAATGTGGTCATAACGTGAGACACCATTTCCAAGGTAGGTTATACGGGTCAAAGGTTTTACATGGTTCCAAGCAAAAAGTTTTGCTTTGTCCAAGTTAACGCTTTCTATGGGGCACATGGAATAAGATTCCGTAACTTAAAAACAGGATTCAAGTCACACTAATAAGTTAACTTGCACCTCCATCTTGAGACGTACAGTACATTTGCGTGATTTCCAAAATACTTATTAAATATGAGCAAGGATATCTTAAACTGATGCTGTCCATGTTGTTGAGAAACTGGTCCCACGCCAATGTCCTTCACAATCTTTGACGCACATATTGGACATGTCTGCAATTCCATTTCAGTTTGTTTTTTTTAGTTTAAAAAAAAGTTCTCAGTAATCCACAAACTCCAACCGAGGTGGCTCCTCAAAAC
This sequence comes from Antitrichia curtipendula, assembly GCA_951230915.1. NCBI lineage: Eukaryota > Viridiplantae > Streptophyta > Bryopsida > Hypnales > Leucodontaceae > Antitrichia > Antitrichia curtipendula. The sequence continues at coordinate 38,073,714 of OX579633.1, forward strand.
CCAATTGTTAGTAGTATGTTAACGCGCGTTAACACTTGAAGGATGCCACCCTTATGACCAATGATCTCCAAACTGGCTAAATTTCGCTTGGTTGCTACATAATTTCTTCATGCCCCCAGTGTAAATTCAAAAAAAATCTTCCAAAAATTAACATTTGGCTAAAAATCCTGAACCAGTTCTGAGATCACTGCTTATGACCAAGGTCGTCATCTAAATGCTTTTATTATTGGACCAATATAAATATTCTTTCTTTCTACAGTCATCCATTGGACACTTTGGGTCCTCAACATCCTTCAAGGATTAAGGGGGGGAAGCGGAGGAAGTCCATCAAGCACTTTGGAGGCTCTTAAAGCATACACCTCTTTAAAATGTACACTATTTGTACATTTTGTTTTCTCATTTTATGAAACTCCCCCCAAAGATGAAACGACTTGAGTTCGATGCCAACTCAATTCCATTTGTCTTTCAAAAGGAACATTTATCGAAAAATATTTCTTTCACGAAGTCAAACCTCCCCCAAGTGAGATTCATTTCCAGCTCTACAATGAATTTTTTGTTTCTTTACAAACATATGACCTTCGAGGGTCACAATTAAGACAGACTTGACATAGCCATGGCAATCCATGGACCTAATCCCCGTAGGGACAAATAAAGCGACAAACCCCCTCTTCGTGCATCAACACGAAGAGCCCACACACAAGCAACATCAACATGGGGAATTCAACCAGGAACCTCATGGATTCCATTAAAAGTCCCTACCCCATGGCCATCACTCAACGTAGTTTAAAGTCATTTGGGACCAAATGCGTGCTTTTTGACGGAAACCTCCTATCACACCTATGCCCTAGTTTAAAATCATACTGCGTGACGGAAGGAAGCAACTGAGGTTCCTGATTTGACTGACTCTTGAAAAAAGGTTTTGAAAATAACAAATTTTTTTTTTTTAATTGTTTGGGGATGATCGAACTGAAGTGAATATGCTCCAAGTGGAAGCCCAATAATAAGTTAAGTTGGATATGGACTTTGAAATGGGTATCAAATCGGTTCCATCTGTGCAACTTTACGGCAATCAAATATAAGCTTTTACCAATTGGCAGGGAATGAGGGCTTCCCACTTGCCCTAATTTAAGACCAGAATTTGAACTAGGATGCCAAGTCTGATGGAAAACAAAATGCACTGAACCCTTTTCCAGGTGGACGCAAGTGGACTGTGCTGGAGAACATGTAACATTCTTAAATTTTCAGGGTTGTTTTTTTGAGCTTTTTTTTTTTTTTGGCTAAAAAGCAATGAAGTTTTTTTCTAGGGAATTTTTGGCAAGATATTCTTGCTTTCATAGTGGATGAAGTTGCAAATTTCGACCAAATCTTAGGACAATATCATTCTATTCTGGATGAATGTACAACTCTTTTGGATTAATAAATGAAACTTCATCCATATATTATAGACTTCATCCATTTCCATGGATGTAAAGAGCTTCCTCTACTATAGTAAACAATGCTTTCTACCTGCCTATAAGAAGTGGAAAAAAAAGAAACTGCGAACGAGGTCTATGAAGCTCCCATTTAAAGAGGTGGAAATGAATTTTGGGGACATTTGACTTCTTGAAATTAGTTTTTCAGTAAAAATAACTTCAAAACACAAATGGAGTTGAGTGGCATCAAAGAGAAGTCGTTTCATTTTGGAGGGAGCTTTGTGGAATTAGTTATAAATTTTTAGAAGCTGAAAACATAGTGGTCACTAAAAAACATCCACTTCTTAAAATGTACAATGTTTGTACATTGTTGGTGCAATATGAAAAAACAAAATGTACAAATTGTGTACATTTTATTTTGGGAGGTGGACGCTTTTAGAGCTTGAGTGTTAAATGAGACCTCCTACCTTACTATGAGCTACATTTTCACAATAATTAGAATACATTCATGTCAAAGTGGTTCACAATAAGTTATGTGGACAAGCTTGCATTCAAGATGTTTTAATTTATGGAAAGCAAAGGGGGAGGGGGCTTGCCTTGATGATCAAGAATGTTATGCAAATGGGCTCGATCTTATCACATATATTTACAACTTGACATGTGAAAATTGTTCAAATACATATGTAGATAACATGATAAATTTTCTAGGGATATAAAAGATTTTGAAAACCCAATTTTGAACAATATTATATTTCTTAGTCTACTTGACAAAGAAGGAACCAAAATTGAAGTAAACTATAGTGGCAAAAGTTCATATTTATGCTAAGTTCAATTTAGTGACACATCACTCTCTGAATTTTAATCATTATTGCACCTCTTAGGTGCAAAATGGTCTCATATTGTTTATGTGTGGTGCCATATTTGAGCATGATAATGATTTGATGCTACAATGACATCCAAATGAAAGATGTTTATTGTTGAACTATCACTCTAGTGGTATATATCTTGCCATATTTAAGTACGTAATTTGAATTCTAGGAATCAAATATGGTTCCATACTTATAGTTCTCCACAAACTTTTAAGGATGAAGGACTAAATAGTAGTGCAATGGTTGCAAAATTTGCAACTACATCCTTGTTGTATTAAAAATAAATTACATAAGACAATTTGCTAGAACTAGATTTTAAACTCAAGAGTGTTTCCAAGTCTTAGATGAAAATATGCAAGGATGAATATGTAAACATCCAAATGTGGATGAACCAAGACAATGGGGCATGCTACTATAATAGATATGCAAGTGAAGAAGATTGAATCGATCAAACTATAATTACAAAATCTATTTTGAATAGATTAAATATTTAAACAACAATAAAAATTGCAAAAAAATGCTTGTCGTACATTGTATACAAAAACCATTAAGATGTATGATATGTTTATTGTAGACTTGACAAATATATACTATATTGAATTATGAAAATAATTAAAGTTATGAAAGTAGTTAAAAAAAAATAATAATTTCTCGATAGAAAGATTTGCTGTTAGAATTTGGCATTGCATATTAATTGATGTTCTTAAACTATTTTCCACTAGCAAATTCAACTCAAATTTAATTAATATTTTGAGGGTTTAAAATGCCATGTGATATCAATATTAGTATTAATTTCAAAGGTTTCAAAACTCCTTCAACTTTAAAGAATTGTGTGTATTAAGAGAGTTAGTTATATAACTTACAACCACCTTGGATTTGGAGTCGCACTCATCTTCAAGGTGCACACACAATGCACTAGCATCAAATTCTTCATGACAAGATGGGCAAGAAAATTCAGCTCCTATGTCCACATCCTCGGCTTCCACTTTGTCAATGTTGATTTGCCCATCTACAATAGAGCCAAAGGTCAATCTACATTACATATTGATTTGTCAAATTGCAATAAAGGCATTTTGTGAATGATTATTGGCAATAGATTTAACCTTGTAACAATGAAGCAACCTAAAAGTGTTTGACGGATGATAAATAATCCTTTAAAACAAAAGTGCAAATGTTCATCTATGTAATTTTGTGTAAAAAAAAGAGGTCTTGCATACGGTAGTAATTTGACCTCCAATGAGTGCTTTTGAATTTTTTTAAACAAGTTATTCATTTTGAACCCCAAAGAATGATTTCCACAATGACTAACCATACATTCCAAGGTTAAAGGGTATTGTAGTCCACTCACGCACTATTCAAGACTTGAATGTAGAATTTTCAACAATCTTCCTTGAATTTAAAATAAAATAAAATGTGAAATGCTATAAACAAATATTATTTGTGATATACTAAATTTGAATGGCAAATTCTTTGGATCTATATCCAAATTACTTGAAACTTTATTTTTCAAGTTTACCCTTGAAGTACAAGGAACACCATATTTTGGCTTCATATTTTATAATGGTTCTGAAGTTTTTTTATAGAGCAATTTATTTGATCAAAAATACTTTTATGAACCAATACATCCAATGTTCTTCTCAATCTTATGATACAGATACTTTTTGCATTTAAACTGTATTTTGTATAATATGGTCAATCAAAATGGTCATTTCAAAATCATGCATCCCTCATTCTTAAAGGGTTAAAGAAATAAATAGCTTAAGGCATCAAAATATTGTATAATTGGTATAGATTGTGAAATAAATACAAATTATTATTTTAATTATTTTCTATAAATTTATTATGTTATGGAAATAATTGCATTTTGAAATAGCTCACTTAGATTTTTTTAATGTGCTTTTGAAATGTGACTAGATCTGTTTTATTTTTTTCAACAATTTCTAAGAAAAAAAACTCAAAATTTTAAATGAATTAAATATTTTATAATTATGTTACAGCAAATGTCCATTTTAGTTTAAAATTTGACAAATAGGAGTATGGTGAGGATGAACAAAGAATGCAATTAAACAACTTTTTATTCTCAATGGCATGAATTACATACAGAATACGATATTCAAATCCATATTTTAATATCCAAATTTGTTTTTAAGAATGAGAGAATATGTTTTGAAAATAATTGTGAATGAAATTATTATTTTTTGGTAACTGAGACGAATGTATAATGAAGACGCTCTAGAACACATATGTACTTCCCTATACAAATACAAAGATGATGGTTCTTGGTAAGCATCTAAAATACAAATGTATTTCCATATGTACTCCACTTTTATGCTTGAGATTGTTAACTAAAACAATAGATGAATGAATACAAGTGTTTTTATATTGTAACATCTGTACAACACTAAAAGAACTTGTATTTTTTTAATACATTTTTGATGTTCACTTGTGTTTATGTTAACAATCATGACATTAGACGCAACCTCAAGATGTTAGTTGTGCACTCAAACGTAACATAAAAACAAGTAGATGTAAAAAAAATGCGTAAAAAAAACATACAGGGTTCTTCTTGTGCAACATTGTAAATTCATTGAGGATTTTTGTCTTGCCTACTACAGCTTGAAATGGTTGTAGAGATTGATGACGTTTTGCGCTCAACACCTTTGTATCCCAAATTTCTCCATGTTCCATGACATCCCCAACCTCCCTTGCTTTTCCTTTTCCTTTTAGTTGGCGCACCTTTGGCCCAATCGGAGGGGGGTGACCTCCCTTGCTTCCTCCTACCCTTCCCTTCCCCTCTAGCAAAGCTCCTTCCTTCGTCACTTTCTTCTACTACAAATTTCCTTTCTTTTTTTGAATTTGAGCAAAATTTCATTGCATTTGAATTAGTCTATAGCAACACGGCCTATCTGGAAGATTTACAATTCAAGTTCTTTGAACACATCCAAATCCAGTGACAACCTAATTTATCTACCTCCTAGCCTGCACATCAACAACAAAAATTTAGCTTCAACATTGTTCAATAAAACATCATCAAGTGCTTAGGTAGAGATGCCCTCTACCAAGTCTACCCCCCTACTAAAGAAGAGTTCTTGTGCTAAGGTAGTACTCCGTATCACTTAAAACCAAGCCTAAATTTGTCTAATAACTTCTAGTTTATGCCAACGAGCTCTCGTTTTTTAATCAAATAAAAAACTAACAAGAAAATTTGGTTGAAGTCCAAGACCAAAATTCAAACATAATTACATGCAAAAGCTGTTGCAAGAGAGCAACATCAAATTGCAATCGATTTTCCAAAATTGTGCCCTAATTTCATCATCCACACATGGAACATTGTGCAACAAGGAATTTACTCTTTCTTCTTTGGATTGTTTAGGGCTTGCTTTTTAGAACAAGTTTCCTTACCTCACTTGCCTCTTGCTTTTTTCATCGTTCCTCCCTTTTCACCTCGTCCTCCCATCTGCTTCATCTCCACTCGCAAAGCACTTAAAAGACCCGATAGTGGTGGTGTAAAATATTACCCTGCACTCCAAGTTCGTTCTTTCAGGGTCAATTCGAATTTTCTTAACAAGTTCACAAGTTCATAAGTATGCAACTAAAAAGGCAAGCTACCCCATTACGGACAGAATTGGGAGCAAGCCCATTGTGGGCAAAATTGTAATGGTGGTGAACATTCAAGCTTGCAAACAAACCTGCCATGAAAACAACAGTGAGAGCTGATGAGTACAAAGACACTATTAAGTCTCTCAACATTACTCAGTCTTCCTAGACCTGTGGATTGCAGAGCATGTGCTAACCCTAAAAAGAAATTGAGGAAAATGCTTCGAACACCTCACTGACACAACAATGCTATTGAAATTGAGAATATTAATTGTTGGCAACAAATCATGGACTTTGCCTTACCCAATCTGTCTGCACCCAAATAATTGAAACCACGAGCATCAGGTGTGACACCCAAATTCTGTTTTCCAAAAGGAAATCCATGCACATGGGGGAGAGGGGGAGGGACATGAGCATTGAAGATGCATTGGGAAAATTAAAGAACAAGCTCAACTTATTGTTATGGAAGTGCCCAAAATGGTGTGACGGTTGGCCTCTTGGGGTTCCTCTTGGGGTTTGTAAGTTTAGTCACACACCCATTCCACCCTTCCAATGGTATATGTAAGGGAGGCAACTCATTTCTGATCACTTAAACAAATACACATATTTACAATGGGGGATTCTTCGATGGGGAAATTTTCCGTGTGTAGAAAGAGAATTCAAAAGGTTTATATAATAATAATAATAATAATAAAATTCTAAATATAAATATTATGAAATTTTTAGTTTAAGTTTATGTTCAATCCGTACTGGTCATATAGACCTTCTTATTTTAGACCAGGGGATGGTTGCCAAATCCAACAAGGGCTAGTTGCAATATTGAAGGTCTTGGAGCCAATGATGATGTGCCAAAATTGCATTAGGAATTGTCCCATAATTTATGGTTGCTCATTACTCCCGGAAGGGAAAAATAACAACCTACATTGTGAGAATGGGGAATTGATTAGGAATGGGTTGCCTTCCATACATAGTAGTGTTCATAAAATTGGCTAAAATTTGTTCCATTGCTACTTTAAAATTTTCAGTAGCTAAATGTATATCGGAGAAAATTCTTGAAAAAATTAGATTTTAGCCAAGATTGCCAATAAACAAAGGAATTTGATAGCTAATTTGCAACTTCCTCCATATAGGAATTAGTATCAACTCTAGTCAATTTTATATTATGTTACTCCCAATAATCCTTTACAGCTTGCAAAATCCTTTTTTTTCTAATTTTTGTTATTACTACTCACTCTCAAGGTAGCCATTTAAGTTAATGTTTGTTTGTTTTGAAGGTAGCGTATTGCACTAAATTCCATAAACTAGTTTTAGGATCACTGGTACATAGTTGTCAACTGTCCCCCCCCCCCCCCCCCCCCCCCCATTATAAGCAACAAGTGAATCAACTGTGAGAATCCTCATGTTCATTGTAAGTTGGAGTCATGGAATTTGACAGAGCTCTCCATTAATTCATTAAGGTAGAACAACCCATTATGGTCAAGTGACCCATGACGAACACCTAAAAAATAACCCCATGATGGTTTTTCTCAACTTATGAGATTTTGGGTCACAATCAATGTCCCACCTATCACTAGTGGAATAATTAGTAGCCTCATTAGGAATACCCAACTATTTAAGTGTAAATCATTGCCGGAAGTGAAGTTTTAAGGCTTTCCACATTAGAAAATATTGTGATTGCTTTAGAAGAGTAAGGTGAGCATTATGGATATAATTGCATGTTGATTTTGGGGTAGTCTATAGACTCTTTTGGGCATAACACTTCAAAAAATCATAGCAAATTTATACTTTGTTGAAAAAATATAATTTCAATTGCTCTTGCTATTTCTCACACTTGTCTGTATACGGGGAAGAAATTTTAAAAATTAAGCCATGGCATGAGGGCAAACTAGCAATTTTGACCATGATGGATTGTTTTACCTTAACCCCTAAAAGACCGTTGTTCCTTAGGGGGACAAATGGGATTTCGGGCAGGTACTTACGGGCTGAATTTTTCTTGTGATTTTTTGAATTTTTTTTTGAAGATAGAAAAACTGATAAGCTTTGTGGGAATATAATTTTTTCACAATTAGTGCCCCGGAACAATAGTTATGACCAAATAAGCTCAAAATAGGGGATGGGGAGAGCCAGGGCAGCAAAAAAAACTTTGAAACTTTGAAATTTTTTAAATATTTTTTTTTTCTCATAGAATATATTTTTGTCTATCTGAAAAGCTTTTATTCATTTCATTTGGATTTGTTATGAGAAAGTTATAGACATTCTTGTTTTTTGGGCAATTAGAGCATCTTCTTGAAAAAAATAACTTCTAGGATTCATATCTGAATGCAATTTTTCAAATTTTTCAAATTTTTTTCTTTTTTGCATGGTTTAGTTTATTTGCTAGAATAATCTCACCATTGGGATTAGTGCATTTTAATTCCATCTAAAATAGATGAATATTTTAGATTTCCTTCTATCTTGTACCTACTTCTACTCAACAATTTTTTTAAGAATGATAATTAATTTTTTCTGAACCTTTTTTTCTTCTCTAGACTCTCAATTCAATTTTCTACTATAAAAATTTAAAGCTCAAAATGCTGTAGTGCAAAAATTTTAAGTTAAGAATGTTTGAAGTCAAAAAATCTAGTCCCGCAATGTGCTGAAAAACTTATTTTTTTCACTTTAAATGCAGATATCATGCAATCTGTGCAGTCAAAAATTCTAAAAAAAATTCCACACATTCTTATACTAGTTAGGTGTAAGATCCTACTATTAGATGTGCAAAAAAAACATATTTCAGTTTTTTTTACTCTTTGCTACAGAAATGACAGTTTTGAGTGTTTTTTGGAAGAAAAAAGGCCTTGGGCCTTAAGGGGTTAACTAATCTGTAAGTTGGGGATCTTCTAATTGTTGGAACAAGGGAGGAAGTCAAATTGGTTTGAATTTGCCAAATCAAAAGAAGAACCAATTAGTTTGGTTCAAATGCTGCATAAAATCAATTTTCTTCTTTGATAGGTTTGGTAAGGTAGTACTACCTAAATGAGACACTTATTCAATACTTGTAGATCTTGAAGGTAGGGAAAAAATAAAATGATGTGAGGTTGTTAGAAAATGGTTCATAAAACCAACAAAATTAGTTTTGTCTTTTTCCAAGCTTATATGAATATAATACGAATTTGTGAACAAGTGCATAGATGCATCTATTGTGGATAGTAGACTACCACCAAAGTGGACACGAAAACATTTAAAAGCAAAAGACCCTAAGCTTGGATCACACATGGGTGATTGGCCAATGCATGACCCACTAACAACTTATTGGAATCCCACTTGTCTACTTTAGATCCAATTGTGCTTGGATTTAGGGCGATTTTTAGATGTCAATAAACGATTGGTTTTGGATTTAGGTCGTGCTACCTTAGCTATAAGAAAAAGAGTTGCACTGCTACCTCAATCTACGGTCAAGATGGACGTAGTTGATAGAACTATTGTATCCCCAGTGAGTGATTCTTATTAATTCATGATTTTTTGTGGATTGTTACTAAAGTTATGTGCACCTACAATCATAAATCCCAACCAAGAAATGTCCCATTCATTTTGCGAGTGGATTATTGTCAATAATTCCCTCTTGACACGTGAAATCCGCATAATCAATGATTACAAATTTTTCATTCATCAATCACATACATCATCTATTACTAGATGGGCAATTACATCGGACAATCTCTTTATTGTTGGAAATTTTGAAAATAAACAAGCATTCCTCATCAAGCTTCACCCTCCTCATCAGCTTCTTTATCTTCAAAATTCCCTCCACCTAAATGATTGCCCTGGCTATACGTTGATTGAAAATAATTGGTCTGGATAGATCTCAAGTGACGAATTTGGGGTGCACATGTCTTTACTCTTCTGACTTCAATTAACCCTAGAATGGCCTGAAAGCCCTCTGTGGCCGTATAATATATTATGAATTTGGTGGTATTTGATAAGAAAAGCTTTGACCAAATATTTTTTAGTACAAAATAAATTAATAATCATGATAGCACATAAATATCAATGTATTACAGTTCACATATTAAACTACAATAAAAGAGTTATAAGGCTAAATACAAGTTGTATAGAAGGACCCCAAGGGCCTTTCAAAGATTAAAAGATAAAAAGTATGTAACAAGGAATTCAGAAAAATTGATAGACTATTCAAAAGTATGAAAGTCTCAAAGAAAATAAGCTATATATGTAGACACTATCAACATGAAACATGTGCTGATATTCAATCAATGAGCAGAATTTGAAGGGCAATCGTAGAAGAAAGGAAATGGATGCTTTGGAAGGAAATTATAAATATAAATGTTTAACCCTAAACTTGTTACATATAGTAGAGTTAATTGTAAAGTGAACTCCAGTTTGTATGAAGGGTGCTGGAGGAAGGTTCAACTAAGAATAGTACAAAAGAAACACAACACCAAACTCCTTCACATCCTAGTTTGAATGGGTGTTACAAGGAGTTTTGTTCTAGGAATTTTCAAACTCTGACTTCTGGTCCCTCATTGCACACACTTTATGATTAATTCCAGTATGCCAATGGACCAATTTCAAATTATGTGTAAGCCATTTCAAGCCAAACAACTAATCACAAACTATTATGTCAAAGCTTAATTAGCTAGAGACATCTTATGAGGGTTGGAATATGCTCATTCTACAAATGTACATTGCTAGGAATATATTAATTGAACCTAAATTCACCGCAAATAGAGTTTACCTAAGCCTTCATTTTGTCTCCCAAAAGTGTCCAGACAGCTATGATGCCACAAGGGCCCGGCATAGATTTGCAGGTGCTAACTTACTCAAGATGCTTTTTGTTTGGATATCTACTAGTAGATTCTACGACTTGTGTATAATAAAACCAACATATCATTCACAATACCAATGTCTAAAATAAATTTTTGGAGATAGTTAAGGTAGAAACACCTATATTCAACCAGGGTCTCATACCTGATTGGTAAGCATACGTCTATTTTCAACCAAATCTTGGAATGTTTTTTTTTCTCCTTTTCAAGGTTGGAACTAATTAGGTGACAACAAATGTCCCAAAGTAGTGAGCAAGAAAGTAGGAAGTACTGAGTGGGAAAGTAATTCTTGAATGATCGGAAATGAAAGACTCTAAATATTGGTTGTGGGCTCGGATTACTTTTTGGCTCCCAAAAAACACATTAATTTCAATTTTGGAATAAAATTACCAAAAAATTGCAATCCCCATAATTCCTCTCTTACTACAAAGAGAAAGTATGCATCCCCTCATACTGCTCATCATGCGTTGCAAAATTGCTTAAATGATTAGGTATAGGTGTTTCTACCTTAATCACAACTAATGGAAAAGTTATTAGTGGAGTTGCTTCAATTAGTCTTCCTATGAATGTCAAATTGACACCAACATGTGCAAAGGGCTTCACATTCAACAATTCCCGTATTACAACACGAGTATCATCAATTGAAACTGATTCAAACACTAGCCACCGGTTTCCACTGTGCATAATTTTGTTAGTAGTGCATATTATTTGAGAATCCTCAACATGTAGAATACCCAAGTGCACAACTAAAAGTCGTTGCAATTTTAAAAGAGAACGTCAACCTGGTTCATAAGGAATTCACCACTAGAATTTGATTCTTATTAGACTTTTGTCTTGATAGATAGATAGACCTCAAAGAAGATATGATACTTGCATTTGAAAACACAAAGAAGTATGATTCATAACTTGCAATTAAAAAACAACGCTTGCACTTTGAAGATGGAAGTGTTGGCTACATGTAACTTATATCCACATATGAACGGTGTTAAGTGGGGTGATGCAACACTACTGCAAATCTCATCGTTTTTCATTTCTTGAAATAGCGACAAAATGTGGGGTGAGTGAAAAATGTCACAAGGGACAGAACGTAGGGCCGGCTTGACTACTAACATTAGATCATTTTCAGTGAGAAGCGACAAATGTTTGGATCTCTGGAATGAAAAACGACATAGTTCGTTGTAGTTCAAGAGCAACTCCTCTTTATTGCAACAAGAATATGAACAATTAGGAACAACGTTTGATTTTTTAGGCCAATTTCATGTCATCATGTGAGACGTTGAAATTAGAGTACCACATATATATACATATATATAAATAATTTTTGAATGAAGTTTACTAATTTCAGATAACAGTATGGATGATAAGAGTACAAATATGGTGGATGAATGTTGAAGAAATGGATGCTTTCTGACCTGGATTTTGCGGAGCAAACAAGAAAACAAAGCTGAAACTTTGCTGCAACAGAAAATGGTGCACAATAAAATCATTGGTCCATTTTTTAATATTGAAAGTGAGTGAGAGAAAATGTTGGGCATCTGTCAACAACCTGAGGTGAGAACTGTTTAAACTTGAAAGAGCCTTGATAGGGTGCAGATGCTCTAAGGTAACAGGTTCAGAAATTGCCCACATAAGAGCTGAAACTGAATTTTGGGGAGGTGAACCTTCTTGAAATAATTTTCAGTAAATTTTCCTTGAAAGACAAGTGGAACTGGCATCTAACCCAAGTTGTTTCATATTTTTTTGGAGCTTTATGGAATTAGTTATAAAATTTTGAAGTTGAAATGGCATAGGGCTCTAAAATCGCCCACCTCCTTAAATGTACATTGTTTGTACATTTTTGAAGGCTATGAAAAAGCAACGTGTGTACATAGTGTACATTTGAGGAGGTGGACAATTTTAGAGCCTGGGCGATTTTTGAGCATGTTACCTTGCGTTAAGAGCAACCACACCGTGTCACTGAAAACGAAGAGGATGGAATAGACTTGGCAGGCCAAGAACTTGACCATTTGTCACACAAAGCAAATCGGCCCCCCCCCCGTCATCCAAAATGTCCAAAAAAAATTCCCTAAGAAGTCACAACTTTGGAAGACAGACTCCTTCTCTGTTCCTTCCCCGCTCTTGTTTCTCAGTTTGGGAGCTTGTATTCTTGTCAACTAATGCAACTTCCGACCAAGAATCACTCCGAAGGAAGGGATGTGTTGAAACTTCAAGTGGCCATAGGAAGGTTGCCATGCAAAGGTTGAAATTTGGCAAGTCCGGGTTCCTCTGTTCCGTTGGCAAGCTCACGATGTGGTGGAAAATTTAGCCCAGTCCTAGCCAAATGCATTCCAGCCAATTGTTGAGTGTCACAATGCGGATACTCTAAGTATTGAGTTGCTGGTTAGTTATACAAAGTTCTCCCAATTATATGCCAAAATGGCACGCTTTATAATGTATGGCACTGCTTACAGGGCTAAGCACTATAAGATTTTTCTTTCACGGATTGGCACAATTGTGCATTTTCACTCCCTTGACTGCCTAATGCTTAACATAGTGGGGGGCCTTCGGAGGGAGGCCTCCCACTATATAGTCAAATCTCTATTGTTGTTACCTTAATAAGCATTAAAATCTCATACATTCTACAAAATTTCACTTGTCTTCAGATCTTCAAAGAGAAAAGTTAATTTTTTTAACACTACTAATTCTTTATAATAGGTGTCCTTTGAAAATTTATTATTGCCTTTCCGCTACAATGTCGGTTGCGTTTGACTTTGAGTTTGTAGTGGAGTTGCTCTAAGCTTAAGGTGGAGGCACCTATAACTAATTAAATAAGGAATTTTTGGCATGATTTAGAGTAGTATAAGGCAAAGCAAATATTTCCCCACATGCAGAGATAGAAATGACAGGGATTGCAAATTTTTTGGTAATTTTATTGCTTGAATTGAAATTACTAGGAATTTTGGGAGGCAGATAGTGCTCTGGACCTATAGCCAATTTCTAAAGTCATCCAATTTCAATCATTCAAGAACTACTTTTCCGCTCATTACTTCTTGCTTTCTTGCTCATTGCTTTGGGATATGTGTCATAACTTTTTAGTCCAAACCTTGAAAAGGAGAAAAAAAAACATTCCAAGCTTTGTTTGGAAATTTGTTATAGTCTTGGTTGAAAATACCTGCATCCTACAAGTTGGGTATGGGTCACTAGTTGGAAATGGGTGCCTCCACCTTAACATAAGCTTAAAATAACTGCACCTAAAATGAACCATTCCTCAAAATTGACCCCTATTTTTGAAGGAAAATAGAATAGGAAGGATATCTAAAATGAAGCGCATAACAAATGTAAGGTTAATTTGAGTAGTGTAAAATTCTATTAATAGTATTGTAGAGGTGGCAACCTTTGAAGTAGATAATTTTGAGTACACTTTCTATTGCTTTAACCCCTAAAGGACTAAACACCGTTTTTTTGACAATATAGCAATTTTGGGCAGCTCACTACGACCGGAGTTTTTATTTTTTTTCTTTGAAATTTTCACACAAGATGTGCCCAAGGAGTAGCTTTAAGGCCCAAAAAATTTAATAACTTTTGACTACGTGGTTAAAAAGTTATTGCATAATATGTCATTTTCATTGGTCAGTGGGCAACCTGGGCAGCTGAAAAAACTTCTTTAAAAATCACTTTGTTTTTTAAATAAAAATTTGAAATTGGTTCTTTAGATTTATATATACATGTAAAGCTTTGAATCATTCCATTTTGATTAATGAGATGAAAGTTATGAGGAGTTTTAGTTTGAAGGTAGTTATAGAATCTCTACTCTAAGATAAACTTTGAAGTCCTTTATTGAACTCAATTTTCAATACTTTTGAAAAAAAGTAAAAACATTGGATGTTAATTGTTTATTATGACATTAAAACCATTGGGATTGACAAATTTTAATTTCAAAAACAAATTCTTAACAATTTAGTGTTTTGAACATTCTCTACCTCTTTCTACTTACTATTTTTTTCCTATATGTTTTACAACTCCAAATGATCTGAAATTTTTCAAGCATGTAGCCAACTTGCCTTGAAGAATGAATCTAAAGAGTAACCACCATTTTGGACATTTTTTCATACCAATGTGACCTTGTGAAGTGCAGCTGCCCAGATTTTTGCAGGGACAGAAAAAGGATTTTTGTCAATTCAAACGCTATTATCTTGCAATCCACACGGTGTAAATTTCTGAAATATTTTCCACAACTTCTCAAACTAGTTTAATACAAGATCCTATGTTACATTTTTCCAAAATATTTCTTTTCTAAAATTTGGTACTTGTATGAGAAGTAGCAGTTTTGGAACAATTTTGGTGAAAACATAGTCTCTGATCTTTAGGGGTTAACTCCTTCTCTAGTGTCATTCTTCATGCGCATCAAATGCATTTTAGCATCACCTACATGCCACTTTTAGCACCCTACATCTTGCATCTTTGAAAATTTGTAACTAATTCACAATGTGTCCCAAAAATATGGAACTACTTGCATTTTGATTCATAGTCCTTCACCAATGTGCAAAAATTGTTGTTCATTTTCTAGAGCATATTGGTTATACGACAATGCTTATTCGTGCAATTTTAGGTGTAGTTACTTTATATACAAGTTCGATTGTATATTGAAACAGAGTATCACCTTGGTCATAAATAATCATTAAAATTCTTAATAAATAATGAGTTTGCTATCTTGACAAACAAGATAATTCAAAATGTTTAAGGTGGAAACACCCATTCCCGTCATTGTACCCAATTCCGTCACCATGTCACCATGTACCAATAGAGTACATTCTTACTACCAAATGTGCACCCTTGGCACATCATGATGGAATTGGATACAGGGACGGTTTAACCCTTAAACGACGGGCTCATAATTGTGGAGATCATCTGCTTTGTCACCGTGTGAATTGTTGGATTAAAATAACGCAAAAGCATTCATTGAAAAACAAACTACTGTAGATGATCTTCCCTTTTCACACAAAATTGGGAAGATGAATAGTTGCACTTTTGTCCTACAGGGAGAAATTCTTTGTCATTCATCAGCCAGAAAACGTCCTCGACGGCGTTTATGGGTTTAGGTGTATACTACTGACTGATGTTTAGTCCGAAGTCTTGTTGCTGCTACATTGGCTTCAATTTTATGAGGACGAGGTCAATTGATAGATTTGTAGGACCTGGTGGGGGATGCATTATGTCACCAATGGGCCTAACACGAGATTCTAATGTAGTTGGACTTGTTCCAGATTGCGGTCCTACCCAACCCCGGCTCCGTACAATTTTTTTAGTTCACTTTTTGGGGAAGAAAACACCAATCTTGTTGTTTTTTTAACTACAAGCAAGCACTTACAGCACACGCTCTCGCTTTAATTTTCATCAATGAGAGCTACTCAAGATAGTTTTTTTGTTCGATGCAAATCCTTCTCTTCTTTGGTCCAAAGTCAATGGATGAACTAAACGAGGCCTATCCTCTCCTTTTTGCAACATCAACTAGAATAAAGTGCTTCACAGCCGCTCATTGACCTAGATATGACAAAAGTGTTTGCTCAAATTCAATACTCGTTTTCAAAAGGAACTTGGTCCATGGATGTTGACGAGTCAAATTTGAAGCGACCAATGAGAGTTGGAAGCATCTTGTACTGACAAAGGATGTATGATTAACTTGAGGGTTGTTTAGAACTATTTTAAGATTTGAACTACCTCTTGGTCCTTAATGTCTAACTAAGGTAGCTAACCCCTTTCCGATCAATTATGCAATTTAGCATATCTACAATATATGTATGGTCCAAGGAAAAAATTTCATGTTTAGAGAAATAGATTTAAGAAAGATTTCATTTTTTTTTACATTTTTTCTTCAAGAATGAAACTATCATGAATTGTTTTCATAAAGATTATGTTCAACCTATTCTTGTTACATAGGGTACCCTATTTTCAAACATGGGCTATATATCTTGTGATCATTGTAGACTTTCAATATACACCTCCCGGACATTTGTGTTGCTTCTGCTGTAAGTTGTCACCTAAACCACAACTAGTCAAAAATATATTAGCCTAACTAGCGAAAATCGGTGTCTGATCAGAAAGGGGTCAACTACTTTAAACACCAAAGGCCCCTTAAATTGGCGTTGGCAAAACTTTGAAGTTAAATTTTTTTGGTGAAATTACTATTTGTAATTTTTTATTTTTTTGTTGAATACCTATAAAATTATGTTTTGAGCATCAAAAATCGAGTTTTGAAAAGATTTGTTTATCATTATCTACTAAATATTTTTTTGTATAAGAGTGTACATTAAAAATCTTGATTTCATAGTATTGAGAACTTGGAGATGAACCTAATTTAAATATTTAATATGCTTGATTTGAGGGTGAATCACTTTAGAAATTAATTCAAAAAAATTTAGAATAGATTTTGAGAAGTCAAAAATCAATTATGGTCATTAACTTAATATAATTTGACAACAATTTTTTTATAGTTGATAAGCTAATTAAAAGAAGATTGAAAGACTTCAATTTACTTCAATCCACTTTAGTTTGTTAATGCCCTTATAATCAAATATTATAATTTTTCAATCCATATATAATATTTTTATGTTTTCATTTCCTAAGTGATACATAACACACCTGGGGTTGAGACTTGGATTGAGATTGTACAATCACATTTAAAAAAAAATTTAAAGTTAATCAAAATTTTGACTTTTTGTTTAATTTAAAGCAAGCTCTAAGAAGTCTGGTTAGAAGAGGCCTTGGCTACATTTAGGACTTACCCGAAGGGGTTAATTTCTTAGGCAACATTCAAAGTAACTTTGAATTTTTGTAACTAAATATTTTTTTCAAGAATTAGGCATTATTAATCCCTAAAGTCCATTGTTCCCTCGAGGGACAAAATGGATTTTGGGCAGGCTCCTATGGTCTCAATATTTGTTGTGATTTTCTGAATTTTTTGGTGAAGATAGAAAAGCATGCTTAGTTAGCTTTTTGAATATATAATTTTTATTTCAATTAAAGCTTGGAAGCAAAAGTTATGACACAAAGAACCTTTTTTTTAAATTTTGGTGGGTGGAAAAAAACTTTCAAAAAAACTCAATGTAAAATTTTTAAACTTTTAGTTTTGTAGAGATTATTTTTTTGTGTACATGAGAAGCTTTGATTTATTCCATTTGGATTTGTTATGTGAAAGTTATGGACAATCTTGTTTTTTAGGCAATCAAAGCATCTTCTTGAAAAAACAACTTGTATGATTCATTTCTAACCTCAATTTTCACAATTAAAAAATAAAATAAAATTTGCAAGATTAAAATCTCTTTCTAGAACAATCTCACCATTGAGATGAATGTATTTCAATTATATCTTAGAGCTATTTAACAATTTGAAAAAATTATTATTATTTTTTGTTCTTTGCTATAGAAATGAAATTTTTTGAATGGTTTTTGATGGAAAAGAGGCCTTGGGACTTTAGGGGTTGATGAGAGAGATGTTTCTACATTTTAGTCATATTTCCAATTCCACTAACATGTTTCTTAGGTAACCTCCAAAACAATTAGTTATTGCCGTAGTAGCCACAAGATCCATGACCGTTATAAACTTGCAAATGGACAAGATCTACAAAATAGATTCAAATCTCAAAATAAGAAGGGTACGCCCCAACCCCCAATCCCTTACATAAAAACCATCATCGTCACTCTCTATAAGTTTACATCTTCTAAATCAATATATATATCAGTATGTGGAGGAAACGATTCTCGAACCTCAACCCCAAAAAACTTCAACCCTTCCTAACTTTTGCATATGGTATCCAAATGCCAAGTTCTTCAATGCATCGAAACCTCCTTTCACTTGCAACAAGAAAATCAATGAAAATTCGACCAGTCTAATAATAGTAACTAGTAGCAATAGCAACCCAAAGTGGCGGTTTCAAGGGTACCCACCTCAATGAGCCGCACAAAAGCTTGAATGATTAAGCTATTGTACGGTAACATGCTTTGAAATTGTACATGCTCTAAAACTACCCACATCCTCAAATGTACACTATGTGTACATGTTACTTTTCTGTAGCCTTCAACAAATGTACATACAATGTATATTTTAACGGGTGGGCGATTTTAGAGCCCTATGCCATTTCAACTTCAAAATTTTATAACTAATTCCATAGAGCTTCAAAAAATATGGAACGACTTAGGTTAGATGCCAATTCCACTCGTCTTTCTAGAAAAATTCACCGAAAATTATTTCAAGAAGCTTCGCCTCCCCAAAATTCAGTTTCAGCTCTCTTAGGTGGGCTATTTCTGGACCCGTGACCTTACGTTATTTTGAGCAATTGGGTTCTCTTTTAACTATCGAAAAGTACTGCCACGGGTCCAGCTGTCAATCATGGTCACAGTTTGAAATGATAGCTAAGACCGACCCCCCCTTGCACACCTTATTTTCAGGTTTGTAAACCATACATACAAACTCCATTGCATCATTAGTGAGTCAGAGAAATTATTACCAAAGCCCAAGGGAGGATGATGGGGCGGCGAGGTTTTCAGACTTTGACAACACTGATTTCATGAGTAGGAAGGTAAGTTCGCACAAATTTCCGCAATGATATGGCATTCAATCATCGCACTTCATTGACGAACGAGTCACAAACAAACATTCGTCAAATCCAAATGATGACCGAGAGTTAAAACGTGGGAAATGTCTTTGGAACCACTCAAGCTACTTTTGAGATATTACGGACGGGAGATGTCCTTGTTGTGAGTATTTCGTGTCGCCAACTTGGTGAAGGGCACATGTGGAGTGCTTTGGTTGGTCTAGGGTTGTTTGGTAGTCTTTAACAAACTCGCTACAAGAAGTGTGCATGGTTCGAAGGATGGATAACCTTTCCCCAAACTTTGTAGAAGAAGTAGTTGAAAAAAAACTCCTCCTATTGTAACTCCCCTTAGTATTGTCGATGTCTTAACTTGAGCCAAAGGATTGAGGCCTTTTCTCCATCAAATCACACTAAAAAATGTCACTTCTATTGCAAGAAACAAAAATTTGATTTGATTTGATTTAATTTTTTTTTGCATATCTAACCGTAGGATCTTATATTAGACTAGTATAAGAACGTATGCAAGAAATTTCAAAAACTTTGACCACATAGATTGTTAAGATATTTGCATCCAAAGTGAAGAAAACAAGTTTTTTTGCACCTTGCTTAACTAGTTTTTTTGGTTTTGAATCTTTTTAACTTAATATTTTTGTACTATTGATTTTGGTTTTCTAAGTTTTTATGTTGAATACTTGAGTTGAGAATCTAGGGGAAAAAAATCAAGAAAAAATCACTTAATTTTTACTCATTAAAAAATTATTAAGTAGAATTAGGTTCAAGATTGAAAGAAAAACTAAATTGTTAATAGCTCTAAGATGAAATTGAAATACAATAATCCTAATGGTGAGATTGTTCTTACAAGCAAATACAACCCTCTATAACAATTTTTTTTGGAAAATTGTAAAAATTGCATTAAAAAATGAATCCTAAAAATTATTTTTTCGAGAAGATGCTTAGATTGCCCAAAAAAACTAAGATTGTCCTTAACTTTTGATCACTAGTCCAAATAGAATGAATCAAATGGTCCTTTAGGGATTAAAATAGATATTGATCTAAAGTTGTTAATTATTTAGACTTGTTTTGTTGGTCTATTCTTCTAAAAACTATTTATATTGATGGTAGTTTGATCAATAATAAAAATTTAGCACAAAAATTATTTCACCTCAAATAAAAATTAATAGAATTTAGATTGATATTCTATACTTTAAAATTCAATAAAGTAAAATTTTCAAACTTCAATCGAATTATATAAAATTTAGAAGTTTAAATGTACAACCTACATCTTTTCAAATTTATAAAACTTAATTATAATTTATAAATTTTAATATATGCAAATTCATAGATATTAAGATTATTATTTTTTCAATTTTCAACATTTTAGAAGTTCATTATTATAAGTTGATTGTAATTGTTAGCAAAGAGACCAATGGAATCCAATTGTATCTATACAAAATATGGTATTTTCTATGATACTATCATGTTGAAGATGATGCTTAATATTAATATTACCAAAATGGTTATTTAGTACGGATGGATGATTAGTCGGTATGAGAATTAGGATACCCAATGTAACACCACCACCATCATACACCATGAATGCTACAATGCCACGAGTACAACCGGGGTTGAATAGTATGTCCTTTTGATAAATTAATTAAACTATATTAAATAACCATTTAGATGTAATATCGTAATCAAATATAAAATGTACAATAGATTTTTCTTTGCGTGTATTTATAAATTTAAATTTCCTTGTGGTTACATAACCTTTTTAGATGGAATCTTTCTATGGTGTCATCAAAACAAGAATGTATTTTTGTTACAATAGCGTAGAATTCATGCACAAGTTTGCATTTAAGATTTTTTAATGTGAAAGGAGCCTTGATTCATGGAAAACAAAGGGTCCCCACCTTCCAAGTTCAAGAATATTATGTATAAAAGTCATTACCTGGGAATGGTCTTATTCTCCAAGAATGCCTTGCCTCTAAATTTGAACCAAAGCCTTGCAAAAAGTTGTCATGCCATAGTCCAAATACTCATCCAAAAGACTCGTTTACATTTAATTTGGAAACCCTATGTATTCATTTGATTTTTGGACATCTTTATATTGTTATATTATTAATTATTTTCAAAAGTAATATTACTTTTTATTCACCTCAAAAACTTTGAAGCAATTTGTAAATGGATTTTTCCACATCTATAACAAAAAGCAAGTGCCTATGGCAATAAATGACTTAGAAAATTTATAACTAATTCAATAATGTTTCAAAAAATAAATCAATTTGTGATAGATTCTACAAAAAGAATTCCAAAAAAAAGTATACTAAATTCTTGGTAAAGAAAAAATCCCCTCCAAAATGGCCCAATCAACACTAAAATGGGCGCTTTATGAGCATACCACCTTCTTGTGTGCTAGGAAGAGCATTGTGTGGAAGTGTTTAAAAAAGAATTTCTAGTTAGCACGTTGAAAACCAATGAAATTGAAAACTGAATAAAATGATCAAATTTTGAGATAATACAATGGAAACCAATCTTAAGACTTTCAAATATAAGATATTTAGAGATAATAATAATAGAAGGTATGTGAAAAATTGATTGACATAACATTGTTCACTGATGGTAAAACAATATCTTAGGATTTTATGATAGAAAATATATTTTAGTCATTAATATGGAGAGATAACTAGAGGCAATGCTCCTAATTAAGGTAATTGGGCTATTGTAGACACCCATGGAAGTAAGCCCATCCTAGAAAAAATTGTAATGGTGGTGCACATTCAAGTTCTTACATGCTCACTACCATTACCATTATGTCCATAATAGGCTTGCTATCCACAATATATAAGCCTAATAGTTTTCTTATACTTGTATCATACATTATAAGACTTGATGCAATAACTATCTAAATTTGACCACATTTTTAAAATCGAGAGATCTAGATTCTTGTTGAAAATGGACATTATTTGTCCGTAAGATCCTAGAGTTGATTTAGGATTACTTGTAGTTAGTACTTTGAAAATTTATAGAAACCTCATACAATGTCCAAAGAATACATGCTAAGAAAACTTGAAATGTTGTAGATTCAACAAAGCTAAATCAATTTTAAAATAGGAATCATGCTTGGATGCTTATTCATATCCTTTAAAGAGTAGTGAAATCAAACAAGTTGTTTGACTACATTTATGATGTCAATGGTTCTTTTTCAATTCCTTTGTTTGTTGGATTTTTAACTTCTAAAAATTGTTCTATCTCCTTGTTATCTAGCATTGCAAATTCCTAGGCCTTACTAGGATTAATGTATGTAATACACATTTTTACTAATAAGTATGAAGACAATCCGTTGATGATTCACCATTTATATTGCTCCTATTGTATTTTTAAATGCACAAAGCCATACAACACAAATACATGGAGTTCAAAATGTAAAAAGAAGTCATAATTTTATTTCACTTTTTGTACTAGGCATACATTACAATTCTCAACTCAAGGTTGGACTTCTAGTAATATTAAAAATTCCTAAATGTTTCAATGTGAGCCTTAAATACAAAAGGTATTTAGATACAAAGCTAACTAAACAATAGCATTTTTCTAATAATAGTCACCTAAGGCATTATAACATTGTTTTTGCACTATCAACTTTGACTTTTGTGAAGACTCATATAACAAACCCCCTTTAATTTTTTAAAGATAGACTTTTGCATTTCTATATGATGTTATGAAATTCTAAAAATTTAAGAGAATTGATAAATAATCAAAGAAAGTCTCCAATAGAGAAATTTATGGCCTTGTATGTAAGTGGGATCAATCAAATTGAAAATAATCTCTTCAATTATGATTGAGTGTTTGTAAAGTTGATTTTTTAGTCATATGCCAAAAAATCAATTAGACTTGGATCAAGTCCAATAATTACATTTGAATATTATATGCAAAAATTGTTATAGGTCAAAGTTCAATTCAACATTTTCTAAGTGTGCTTTTATCTCAATGACCTTATATTAACCCCTAAAGGACCAAACACCGTTTTTTGACAACATAGCAATTTTGGGCAGCTCACTATGACCGGAATTTTTTTTTTTTTTCTTTGAAATTTTCACATAAGATGTGTCCGAGGAGTAGCTTTAAGGTCCAACAATTTTCGTAACTTTGGACTACATGGTTAAAAAGTTATTGCATGATATGTCATTTTCATTGTTCGGGGGGCAGCCCGGGCAGCAAAAAAAAATTCTTTAAAAATCACTTTTAAAAAAAACTAAAATTTGAAATTGGTTCTTTAGATTTATATGTACGTGGGAGGCTTTGAATCATTCCATTCCGATCAATGAGTCAAAAGTTATGAGGATTCTTAGTTTGAGGGTAGTTATGGAATCTCTACTCTAAAATAAACTTTGAAGTCCTTTATTTAACTCGATTTTCAATATTTTTGAAAAAAAATAAAAACATTGGGTGTACATTGTTTTTTACAACATTACGATCGTTGGGATTGGCATTTTTCAATTTCATAAATAAATTCTTGACAATTTAGTGCTTTGAATCATTCTCTACCTCTTCCTACTTCCTATTTTTTTCCTATATGTTGTACAATTCCAAATGATCTGAAATTTTTCAAGCATGTATCCAACTTGCCTTGAAGAATAAATCCAAAGAGTAACCATCATTTTGGACATTTTTTCATACAAATGTGACCTTGTAGAGGGCAGCTGCCCGTTTTTTCGCAGGGACAAAAAAAGGATTTTTGTCAATTCAAACGCTATTATCTTGCAATCCACTTGGTGAAAAATTCTGAAATTTTTTCCAGATCTTCTTAAACAAGTTTACTACAAGATCCTATGGCTACAAGTGTCCAAAAATGTTTTTTTTTCTAAAAGTTGGCACTAGTATTAGAAATGGCAGTTCTGGAGCGGTTTTGGTGAAAACATAGTCAAAAACCTTTAGGGGTTAAATATAATGCATCGAACATCTATTTGTTGTCAATAGACATCCACAACGATATGATTATGTCCATTTGAGTGATTGTGTGCACTTATGCATGTTTGCCATCTTTACCATCATGGGCTTATTACCCAAGTTTGTAACTGCAACAATATTTTCTAAGATATAATTTATAGAAGGATATTCAAATATAGTGCTCTTGTGGTAGAATTTTTCATTGAAAAAGTTGCAAGTTGCAACTTTAGTATGTTACATCTTGCATTGAATTCACTATTTCCACATTTAATATAACCACCCTAAGAACTTAGAGAATTACTAGCAAGCGATTGATCAAACTTTTTAATAAGTTCTTTTTTGAGAGGGACTTCTACTTTGTAATAGCCACCCAATAAGGATTAAAGTAATTTTTTTTGCTTTCCGACCCTTTAGACCTATACTATTTCATAACAAACTTCATATCTATTTTGAGACTTTTTTAATTATAAAACTCTATGGTTAAGCATGTTATGTCAATGATAGAGTTCTTGAAGCCTAAAAGTTCAAATTTGCAAAGAAACATCAAAGGCAAGTTAACAACTGCAAGTAATTACAATAAAAATTGATTGAAATCCATTACAAAGAATCAACTATCTTTAAAAAAACAAGTTGTACATTAGTTAAAGTTGCATTATATTGAACCACAATTCATAGTAATTAAAAAATTTGGCAAGAAACTCATTACATTTAAAAATCTAGTTGTAAATTATTTGTTGAATCTTAAGTGAATGATTGAACCTAAAATGATCCAAAAAGTCCAACTTAAAAAAATAACCTTCACAATTATAAAATTAAAAATAGAAATATATATATATTTGATCAATTTTATGGATAGCATATTTTTTTACACTAGTTACTTGTGGGGTTTTGAAAAATCATTTTGAAAATGTCCAAAAAAATGACAAACTATGTGGATTGTTGGCTTTGGATCGAAGGGGAGGGGATTTTGCATCAACATAAGCTATCTTGAAGAAGTTTGAGTAACCACCTTATTTGAAAAGTAAGCTAGTACAACAAGAATCGACAATCTCTTGAAGTACAATTACTTATTATATTAGCACTAAATAATTAATTCACACAAGTGGATATGCAATAATGACTTCATATTGCACAACATTTGGAAAGTCTCCCCAAAGCCCTAAAGTGGTGTTTGAAGTTGTTCAATTGTTGGCTATGTCTTTAATTTAGGATTTGTCTAAAGTAGCCTTGTGAGCTTTCCAACTTGGAGAGGAAGTAGTCCACTTCAGTCAAACATAAATGTGAAATTCTACTTCCTATTTTGGATTGTTAATCCCTAAAGGTTGGAGGGTGTTTTAGAAGAGGAAAAGTTCCAAACTGCCAACCTTTGATGCATTGTCAAAAATAAAAAATTGAAACTTAAAAAAAAATTCCAAATGTACAAAATTGTATCAAACAAATAAAACAATGTGCAAAACATTTAAGCCCACTTGACCACATAGATTGAAGTGAGAAAAAACATTTTTTCTTTCTTTAGAACATATTAGCATATTTCAAGCCCTCTTGGAGTAAAATTTCTGCTCTACACAAGAATGAAAGTTTTAACCATTTCCAAATATATGATGTTAGGTTCACTCATGAAAAATTTCAGAGGCAACATGGAGTCTAGCTTAATCTAAATCACCTTACAATGCAAGGATGTTAAGTGAATTAGCAATAAACTAGTCATTTTTTGATGATTTCTTGCACAACAAGAAAAAAAATTATTTGAAATCCAAACAATGAAAAGTTACAAGTAAACATTTGGGATATTAGGGGAATATTTCAAGAACTTTAGTTTCATAAATTGCAAGAGAATATAGATGGAAGTTAAAAAAAATGTTTTTTCTTGAAACCATCCCGACATAGCTAACAAAGTTTAATTCCTTTTAGAATGTGATTTGATAATTAAAATTTGTTTTTTTCAGACAATTGTATGCCATATTTTATTAATTACATACATGTCAAATTTCAAAAGTTAATGAGCATTTTACCATAATATGTCCATATTTCCACTAAAGGGGGAATAATATGTTTACACTTTGTGTTACAAGGTTGTGAACATTGTCCATTCAATGAACAATTGACCTATAGGGTTTAATTTTGTATTTCACGACTTCCCCTTCCTAATTTGGAGTCTCTGATATATATTAATTTATCATCTATAGTAAAGAGTTTGTTCCTCCTATTTTTCAGAGATAGAAATGAAAGCAGAGCTCCAAATTTTTGCCCTCCCCATGACATCCCAAAGCACTACTACAAGGTCCATAAGATAACATGGTCGAAAATTGCACAAGTTCTAAAACCGCCTACATCCTCAAATGTACACTATGTGCACATGTTTCTTTTTTATAGCCTTCATCAATGTACAAACAATGTGCATTTTAGGAGGTGGGTGATTTTAGAGCCCTATGCCATTTCAACTTCAAAATTTTATAACTAATTCCATAAAGCTCCCAAAAATATGATATGACTTGAGTTACATGCTAATTCTACTTGTCTTTAAAGGAAAATTCACTGGAAATTATTTCAAGAAGCTTCGCCTCCCAAAATTCAGTTTCAGCTCTTAGGTGGGCGGTTTCTGGACCTGTTACCTTAGACCCTTAACTTACCACCAAGTCACCAACTCCAGACACCTGGACCCGCTCAACTCTTGACTTCAAAAAGAAAAGAAGGAAAAGAAAGAATAAAAAAAGAAAAGAAAAAGAAAAGAAAAAAGAACGAGGAAAGGGAACGGAAGCTAACTGTTCATTCACCACAGACACGCGTTCCCACCTCTCGAGACTGACTCACACAACTCGGATGAGAATGTCACGATTCTCGATGACATCCATCCCCATTCCCCCCATACAGACAAAGCAGCGTCCCAAGGTTCCCCACCCCGTTCCCTCTCCCCTTCCCAAGACGTGCCCCACACGTTCCCTTCCCGGACCTCGAGGGCCGACCTTGCACCGCAGACAGGAGACGGCCATTTTGCGAGAGCATCCCTGCGATTGCGAACACTCTCCCCCTTCCTGCAAATCATTTCGTCAACAATCCAACAATCTCGTCACCAATCGTCGCCGGATTTTTTTTCCTTTTCTATCGATCCATCTTACGAATTTCAGTCCCCTTTTGATTCCGCTTCCAACGACCTCGTCCACAGTCGGTTAGGGCCACAATCGTGGGTTTACTCTGGTCGACAATTGAAAAGAAATTGCGCATCGCTATTTCTCTGCGAGGTATGTCGAATCGTGCATTTGTGTTTTGGGAGAATGGTGGTGGACTTAGTTCGAAATTTGAGACGAATTGGTGGGGAGTTTCGTTTTGGGGGGATGGTAGGGTTTCGGGTTACTTTTGTGTCGGTTTCGTTTTGGGGTTTGATTCGTGTTTCGCTTTTGGTTTGTTTCTGTAGATCTCTACTTTTAGGCGAGCATGTGTGGAAACAGGGGATATAGTTTGCCGATGCCGTTTGTCGGTGGCGTTTGGTAACGTTCGAAGAGGCATCGGAAGTATGGTACCTAGATTTTCATAGTCGGGGATTGTTGGAGGAGGCTTTTGGGTGCAAAGGTCCTCAGGTTTGACCTATTTTCATCTGCGCGTATGGTTGGGGTTGGACGTTGCTGAGTTTGGATTTACGTACAAATTGGGGTTTGATTCTTGAAATGGCAGGGTTAGGGTTGAATTGGAGTCTGGAGGGTGAATTGTTAGTATTTTGATGTGTCGTGGATATCTTGTGGATTGCAAGTGCATTATTATTCTGCGTTTCTGTTCATTATTGAACGTGTCCGATTGGAGGTAGGATTCTGAGTTACAGGGCGGAAAGTGTGGCAACCGAGAAATTTACTGTTTACTGGAGTCTTACTGATATATAGGGTGGTTTTTATTTGTGTAGGACTTTGTTGTGAAGACCAGCAGGTATTCATCGACAGGGACCGTTTTTGCGTATTTCACACTAGCCCAAAAGTTCTTTTGGGCTACTGTGATTACAGTTCCCATTTGCGAGTGATTGAGTGAATTGCGGCGGAAGATGGCATGAGTGTTCGGGGTATTACTCAGCCAAACCGTACAGATTTATTGTAATTACTTAGAAACAGCGAAGTTTGTGGCGGGTGGAGTATACCCTGATTTTAAACTTCAGCTAGAGCCGGCGAGTCATAGACAAGCGTGTCCGGTTTTCCAAGTCTTGGAATATTGTGCACCAGGTGTTGTAGTCGAAAGGGGAAGAAGAAGAAGTGAGACACTATGGACGGGGAGTTTTGGACGGCTCGGATGTCAACCTCGAAGCGCCATCACACTCTTCAGCCCTCCCAATCTCTTTTAGGTTTGTTTCTTGCTTCCCTTACTAGTGCGCTTGCCGGCTGGTAGTTTTTAAAAATTGTTCATCGGACGTTCAGGTGAGGGGGTCAGAATGAGTTGTCCACATTCTCTCCATTCCGTCGTAACAGACTCAATGTATGCTTGCCCTGCAAGTTATCTCTTCCGAACATTGTCGGCAGGCCAGGTCTGATTCATCGCTGTGGAGGATGATTCATGTTCAGTAGATTTAAGGAGTTTATGACAGCAACTGTGGTACCATATCTTCAGGATCTATTTTTCACAGAGTGGATTTTGTTGCTTTGCAGATCGTCAGATTAACTTAGATGATGTGGACGGTGATGAGGACTTGCGAGCTGAATTTTCCTGCCCTTACTGCTACGAAGAGTTTGACATTTCTGCCCTTTGCTCACATCTCGAGGAGGAACATTGTTTTGAATCTAGGGCCGCTGTAAGTTCCTCTTGAAGTCGCTCGTTATTAATGTTCATTGTTAGGGTTACTTGTTACAGTGTCTTTGTATAATGGCGGTTTTGATTCTTAATTTGGCAAGTCCTGCCTACCTGGATTTTGATTTTCTGCCAACGAATGTTTTTCTTCTTCTTTTGAATTCACATATTATTGCTTTGTTACAGTATCATTTTGGTGTATTAATGACTTCGCTTGTTTTGGTAAGCAGATGTGTCCAGTTTGCGCCGGAAGGATTGTGAAGGACATGTTGGGCCATATTTCCTTACAGCATGGTCACTTATTTAAGATATCCTTTCATCGCGGTTTTTAAGCACCTATGTCTGTATCGTTTGTTCTGATTTTAAATGTTTGTGCTTCTAAGTCGATATGCCTCTTGGTTTTGAGTTGAGGTGTGTTTGAGAAGCTCAAAAGCTCGGCCATATTGCCTCACAGAACGCGAAAAGTATTTGTGTTGCGTTCCTTAACAGCAGCTCACATGCAGCGCCGAAGGAGGTTCCGAAGAGCTGGAGTTCCATCTAATGCGACTCTTTCCCTTCTGGGAAAGGAGCTTCGGGAGGCACACTTGCAGGCCCTTCTAGGAGGAACATCTCGGTCTTCGACCCTGTCAAGTGCCGCTGATCCTCTCCTCTCCTCTCTGGTATATAATGTTCCTCCAACCGAAACTGAAGAAGCTCCTCCCAAACCCACAGTTGTAGTTGAGGAGCAACCTGCAAAGTTGTCTTCTTTGAGCCAGCAGTCGAAGGCCAGGCAAGTTGTTACTGCTTTTCTGCTTCTCTTTTCATCACCTATGTACTTCATTACTTTGAGAGGGTTGGGAGGCCCGAGACAATTCGACATAACCCTCTCCTCCAGACTCTAGCAGAACCGTCGGATCTGGAGATATACATCGTGGGGGTAGGATGTGGGTTATGACTTTGCACCGTTCTTTTGCAATTGCAATGCGCCATGTGTTGATGAAAGTGATAAAGAGAGGGTTATGATTTACAAACTGTATCGTATATCTACTTGTATTTCTTGCTCTGGTATTTATCAAGGTTTGATGAACAACCAGGTCTTTTTTAATTTTTTGTATTTGATTCACCTTATGGGAAACTTACGAAACACTAGCTTGCCTGTTATACTAGAATTAATCTACATGAACGTGCTCATTGGGAGGGATTGTTTCCATACAATTCTGTTTCATGGGGTTGCTTCGCATGGTCGTTGTTTGACTCTTATTTTCTGACTGATGAAACAGTGGCGATAGTTTACTTACTGCGGAAGAGCGGGAAGAGAAGCGAAAGCATGCCAACATGCGCGCTAGGTTTGTACAACAACTTGTGCTATCGACTCTTTTGGGTGACAACTGATTCCCTGGCCATTGAGCATTCATTCGCTACCCACAGGACGATTTTCAGCAAGGTTTCCTATGAAGATCTGCATCGTACACCTTCGCTACCTTCCTGTCTATTCCATGATTACTTGGGGTGCTGCAATATGCATCCTGTATGAGCAAGCGTTCTTTCTTTGCTGGGAAATCCAATTGCATTCTCTTAGGGCTTATTTACGTAAGCAGAATGCTGTAGTAGATCGCCACGAGGTGGAAGGTCTAGTGGCATGGCAGCTCAAGGATGCAGATCATTGGATGTTCCTACATGCAGAAAATTGTTCTTGCGGTGCTGTAACTTTGTAGGGTCCAAATAATGGGGCCTGGATTGTAGTTTTGTATTGGATATATTATGTCACTTTTATAGGGGCAACATATCTGTAGCTGGCTCCGAACTACGTCACATGCTGTATTGCATTATAATTTTTAATATGGGGTTTAAGTATCTTCATTCCACAGTGACTTTGTATGTTTAGGAAATTCAATGATCCTTTCCCTTGGGGTTTGGACTTCCGATGATATGCATTCGTTTGTTCGGGACGTTTGTTTATTGATTCACTGGCTCCGGCTGTTTTTTTGTATATTTATGTATTGGTTTTTTTCGCTATTGCATCATTGTCTGTTAAGTAATGTTTTGTCTACCGGTATTTGGTTCCTTTGTTATTAGGAGTAAGGTCCCTACCCTAAATAGCCTCTAAGAGGGGAAGGTTTCTTTGTGAGCCCATAACCACCGAGAATGACATCCTTTGGAATTGGGAGTCTCCTCTAGTAATGAGCACTCAGTCTCCTTTTAGGTGTTTCTACCTTGAGTGCATGCATAATTGACACTAATCTCAACATACTTACCATTACAAAACACAAATTATTGGCTACATCTGAGGAAGTTTGAGTGTACCAATGCTACATGGACAATGCTAATTGTTGTATGGTTGCTTGTTTTTAGTTACAAAATTTCAAAGTACAGTTTTTAGGTGTATTGAAAAATGACACAAATTTCTCCTATGTTCTCATGTCTTGTTTGTGTACATCTTTTGCCATCAATAGTTTTGGTTTTAGTGTCACTTTTTGGTATAAATGTAGGTGTTGCATTTTGAACACTGATGATTATGGATGTGTATGCCTTGGTGCAGCTTTTTTTTGAGAATGTTGAGATGAGTTAGAACTTTGAACCATTTCCACAAATAATGGTTGTAGATGGCCTTATGGTGCTGAGGTGCAATAATGATTAAGTTGGTGAACCCTACAAAAGATAATTCCACATTCCAAACTATTACTATGAAATTTTAGCCCATTTGGAAAAACATCAAGTTTTGTATTACAAAAAGGTAATCCACCTAATATCAATCAAATACTATCAAAATTATTGTTGGCTCTTTTTAAAAGTCAAGGCAAAATTTCAGATGCTCTTCACATGCATATTTTGAACACCATATGAATATCACTATTCAAAATGCTGAAAATAGGTGTAGCCAAAATCTATCATAGGTTCTCATATTCATGTCACAATTAGGTGAAATTGCCTGGACTAACACTGGGGACCACTGGAGGGGAATATGTGCGAACTCAGAACGTACAGTAATGAAATAGTAGCAACAGTAGAAATATGAATAAATATGAAGCACCAAGATGGACCTTTTCAATTGCAACAAAAGAAGTTCCACAAGAGAAACAGGATCTGCACTAGATGGAGATTATAATAAACCTAGTATTCCCCATAAACTCATGAAAACAGGGGCACCAATCGCCTGCTGAAACAAAAATCAATATGATAAAACTAATCAAGTGATTTTTGAAACCAGCAGATTAGCTGCATCTCATTATGCCAATACAATGCATCATTCCTTCTATTTATGCTCAGGCTGTCCTCGAACAATCCTGAGGGGCTGCATCAACCCTTACTTTTGAGCTCATTTCAGGTAGGAGGTACCAAAGCTACAGTACATGTAAGAAGAAAGGCGTTGACGATTCACTGAGCATCATCATGCTTTCAAAAGGGAATGCCCGTTTTTTCGCTTGGAATCAACAGTACAGTGGGGAAGTGAGTTAAAGAATGATATGGTACTACAAGTAGCTTCCAGTCACTGTTTGCATAATTACATGACAACTAGCCTGCGACTACAGCTCAACAAGAAAAATGAATGAAGACTCAAAACCTGACCTTTCCAGGGCTTCATAATTCTTGAAGGTTGGAGTGAAATGCTGTCATTCAGAAAAAGCCTGAAGTAGTATGCCGTCTTTATGGGAGTTCTACAATGTTTGAAGCTCATCTCTGGCTCCGGCCATTGGATTCCCCATCATTACTGCAAAATTGCAAAGATGAAGTCAAATGGAAGCAACATAATTGGTCCATACACAACAATTTAGGTACACGTAACGGCAAAAGTTACCCATATAAATTGGACATGAGAGCTAGGGTCGATTTCGGAATTCGGATACGCCAACGATTAGCAATTTGAAAATTCATACGATGATCAAAAAGTACATGCTAACCTGCGTTGGAATTCTCTTTCAATGGCCAACTAGACCCGATAAATTTAAGTTAATTTTTACTGATAACCACGTATAGATGCGCATTTAGGTGGACATACCTTACACATGCATTCGTGAAAATGCTCAATTTGCAAGTTCCAAGAGGAGAAAAAAACAGTTTTGCTGATTCCTGCAGCCAAGAGTGAATACCAAAGTTCAGAAAACCACAAGTATGTACCAGAAGCATGTTTATCGACTTTGTGAGATTCATCAACACAAATTACGAAAAGGGTCACTATCAGCAAAACAAGGATACTAATCACGTCAATAACTGCTGACCTCTACGTGACCAACGAATGTCGAAACTCACATTCTGATGAATGATCCATACTCAACGTTTACCCTAAGTTATCGTATCACCGGCGGCCTCATTTCCTTTAAATTGCTTTCCTCTCTGTAAAAAGAAAAATACCACGTAGAAGTAGTCGGTAGTGAGAACACCATAGTAACTCAAACCTCTTGTAAGTAAAATATTCCCAAACTTTTACAAACGAATTATCTCTCAAGTCCAAACAAAATCAACCTTTAATGAAAGAACCAACATTGCAATAAATTGTCCAACTCAAGTTCAATGTTATACCTTAAAAGCTGCCTCACTCGCCACTTCTCTTCATCTCCAGTAGTGAAGGCAGGGGTTCGGGTATCCTGAACTTTCTCCGGGTGGGAAGCCTAGAGAGACTTTTGGACCTCACATTTTGAGGATTAATATGCTCATGAGGAGCGACAGGAACAGGCATACTCACAGATCTATGATAATGGGAGGGAGTAACTATAGGTGAAGGCATATTTGGATCATTTATTGGATGAGAAATGCAATTTTTTATCTTACTTGGTGATAAAGAAAGACTCTTAGAACTTGTTTCTACCTCAAACTTTGGCTCTGTAAAAAGCCTTTTGGCCCTTGCATTCTTAGAGGGTGTCAAACCTTGACTGGATGTCAGTGAAGTGAAGGTTAAATTTTCAGATGGAACGGGTGACGAAAGAGCCACTGGAGGTGGAGGTGAAGACTTACTAACATACGCTGGGGAAGGAGAGGGAGGTAAGACGTATTGGGCATGGCCAAATAGGGGAATCAATTTTCCTGGTGAGTCAACACCACTACTTTTTGTCGCTTTTGGTGAACTAAAAGAACAGTTCTTTCTTCCCTTTCTGGACTCTCGGTCCTCTGGTACATAATGCTCTACTGCCTCCACTATAGCGAAGGAGTTTGCCGGCGGCTGAGAAGATTTTTCAAAGTCACAGATTCCAAGAAGAGGAGTTGTGGAGATGACTTCTACTGGGTTTAGAAGCTTCATAGCTCGCTTCAGTTCGATTTGAGAGGAATGCATGGAATAACAAACGTGGTATACTCCATTACCATCCTTCGTCGCTTGGGTTACAGAGGATGTCGCACTTCTGCGTTTGGATCCTCCACATCTAGAAGAAACAATAGGAGCGTTGATTACTCCTGATCCATCTCCTTGCAACGTCTCTTCAAATACATACCATTGGGTAGATGGTCGTATGACGAGAGGTTGCATTCTGCCTTCATTCTTTGCTTGGTTCATAGTCTCCCGAGCCCTCTCAGAATACTTGGGGCAGCCATCACAGATCTGTTGATAATCCGAACTTTCAAAAACTGAAATCGTCTCTACAGTAGCTCAATAGATACCACTGCATATACAACTAACTCAGAAAACAAAACAGTACTAAGATGTATGTTAAGCGAAACCCAATCTGAGGAGAATTATTAAGATATTCTACTTCAAAGAAACTCCAAGCTAAGCTCTTACCAGTCAACCCGAAGTTTAACTACAACGTTGCCCTAGGGGCATAGTTTTTGATAGCAGAAATTCCAGTTTTCTGCAAACTACAAGACCTCAACAGAATGCCTCATAAGACACAGCGCCCATCGACTAATCACACGTATTCAAAAGTTCATAACCACGTCCCCACTGATTACAGGTATGTCGTTACAGTCTTGGGTCACAACGAAACTAACACCTAAGTGCTCGCATTAAAAATAGAAAGTCAACCTTGGGATTTAATAGTCACAAGTATAGTAACTTTTAAAACATATTGCAATCAATCAGTGTTTAATTTTTCTTTTCTATTGGTGTATATGGTTACCTTCCTCAAAGCTTCTTACATGATTTATTTAAACTCTTCAGGTACGGAAGTGGCCACAATTGGCTATCTAAGCATATTAGGGGCTAAGATTGGAAGGTTCGAAACACTGCAGTTAGCAGGGTGAAAAAAGACAAGAAAACATCGGATGCGATCGACTAGCACAACGAAAACTTTCCTTCCATATCCTGGAACCATTCAAATTCCTCTCCAGAGGCCCAACATTGTACTGTCCAGAATCAAAAGAATAATTTTAAAACATTCTGTATTTAAGAAACTCTACCGTCAGGACTGTGGCTGGAATCCTTTGACTGACACCCTGTTAAGGTCCTAGTGGAAAGAATGAGATCAGAAATCAATCACCAAGTGTCTATCCTCCTTAACCCAGAGTAAATACAAATCCTGTGGATTCAACAGGTCCAAAGACGGTCACTTCTGCAGCCGTGATAGGAAAAGGAGTCCGCGTATTCCGCAAGAAAAAGGAGGTATAACAGGTGGTTCTGAGTAAGGAGCATATGAGGTCACAATACTAGAGACACCTCTATCTCCGAGCAAGGGATTAAATTTCAACTTTACCGTAGCTTCCTTCCCAGACCATCTGACATTGGTGTAATAAACTAAATGCACGTGTCCTACTTGTTATGCATGATTCGTCAGGGACATTCTAACGATAACACTCCAGTGAGATGAAAAGTTTAAGTAGTCCTCCCTCCACAACACTAACGCTACCTCGAGCCTGCTGGAATCATCGATCCAACAAATAATAATTACTAGCAATCATGAAGATTTATTAATATGGAAAAGAATAGGATAACGTTTAGTGAAAAGCTGAAAGTACCTCAAAGCGTGTAGATTCCCTATCAGTTGTCAAAAAATCTGCAGCTATCACCTCCAAGTCAGCATAGTAATTCGAGAGTCGATCTTTGTCGATAAATATTCTGACACAAAAGTCTTTTGCAATAGCCTCCAACAGTGTCTCTTGACCCAACATGTTGCACGCCAAATATACTCTTGCCTCGTTTGGATGATTCCAAATGCATCTCTTGACCTGCCACATTTCCAAAAAAAGTGCTGTGAGCAATGAAATACGTCACATTGAACAAAAGGAAACGTGAATTTGACTTAATTATGAAGATACACAAAATCAATTGTTTTAATATACCTGTTCAATTGCCTCTTCTTTTGAAGGCAGGACCAATGGCTCCCTTCCGAAGGTGCAATCCAAGTAAACACAATCTAAAACCTTCCCGCTGCCCCTGAAATAATCCATCAGCTGGTTAAGGCATTCAGATGTAAGCCTACAATCGCCAGTGTGCAACACATTGCCGAAGGAGCCTTCAAATAATAACATGATCGCACCTGAAACAAACCCACAGAATCTAATAAGGCTGTGAAAACCACACTGGGATTCAAAACCAAAGTCAATTTGCAAGACACCCTATGCGCAAACGCAGAGGAATACAACAGGAAATACCAGGGCAATGGTTTGCGTCGTATGCAGTGACCGTAAATCCTTGGTCTGCATCTCCGAGAATTTTAGGTTCACCAATCTCTAAGCATTTGAATATGGAGGGGTTGAGCTGCCACAGATCCCAATAGGAACTAAAATATCAGTACGCGAAAATAATAACAAGATTAAATCCTGTCATTCGATTCAAAAAATAATTCCGAAGCAAGTGGTCAACTTACCTTCGGGTAGCGAAGGCAAACAAGTCTCTCCGTCAAAGAAGTGCAGTAGATGGGAAACTTCCCATAAGAATCGATGCCCTCCGTGTGATCTTTGTGAGCATGGGTGAGGAAGTGAAATGGCTTCCTCTCTGAATTCTTTGTCCACGTATCCACCGAAAATGGAAAATCAATCTTCGTTTCCACACCCATCTTCCTATGTTCCTCACCTCCCCATACTGCATCACGGAAAATAATTCAGTCGGCAAACACTCAAATTAGGACATCACAATGCTGCGCACTACCGTACTCTATATGAATTGTAGTTCTAACTACCTTCAAATTTATTCAGCAGCTAGAACTCCTAACAAAGACATTCAACATCATCGTGGACAAGTGACAAAACTCACAAATAACATAACACGTCCACAACGGCCAAAAGTTCTGCTCGTGGATGAGAAGCGGGTCATGGACGAAAACATGCAAGGCAGGAATTATTCTGAATCCGAGAAATAGAAGCGTAGCATCAAATTCAACTCTCTGCTCCTAAACCAATGCTCTCCAGAATCACTTTCACACGTAAAGGACCAAGGATTCATGGTTTGAAAATGATCAATTCCATTGATCATATTATGAAAACAGAATTCATATGGGGCTAAACTTTATATTGCCTCAGTCAGTGGAGCATTGCATGTGTTGATGAAAAATTAACAAAATCGGACAAAAGAAAGTCCCCATATGCTAAAGAAAACAGGAGACACAATATGGAGTTTTTGGTGATTGAGGAGCTAAATGGTGGTATTTCAACAACAAAGACCTTTACAGAAAGAGTTAACACTAGGGAAATCCAACTATCACGAGGGAATTTCGGAGCTATGACAATCCAATACAGGTTTAAATCTTTGGCAAAACATCTCCCTGGATGTAATTGAAGGGCATGAAATCTGATACTTATTGGTTACAAAGCACGCACAACCAATGAAGTATTAAGGGATCTACAAATTCCCCTTGTAATTCACCTGTCACTTCAGTGCATGCCAGGACTTGCGCTCTCCTTGAAATTCTAACAACACCCTTCTTGATACTCCCGGAACTCTCACTCATGCACAGCACACTCCAAGCCTCTGCGTGCCGAACCACGTCAATAAACACCAACACTGTGGAATTCTAATACGTGCAGAGTCTCATAACAGCAAAACGTCTCATTCTACGATAGACAATCCACACGAGAAACTTAAATGAACCCAAAAGAGCCTCTAAAGGACCAAGGATTCACGGTTTTAAAATGACCAGTTCAATTGATCATATGATATAAATAAAATTTACGTAGAGTCAACTTCTATATCACGAACATTACTGAAGAATATTGCATGCGTTGGTGAGAAAAGAAAAGAAGCATTGAAGGAAAGAAAGTCCCCACATGACCTACTCAAAAGTGCTACAAGAACATGAGGCCCAATTTAGGCGTCATGGTTCCATAGAGGTTAAACCCGCCACACTGTTTACTGTTTCAACCCGGAAACACCTAATTCAATCCAATCTAACTTGCATAGAGGCGTACCTCTACAAAAACACGGAAAAAAAACATCATACGAAAATTGAACAACGACACCCTCTCTAATTTCAAATCTAAGCTTGTATTAGGGTTTCATCAACTACAGCCACCATAGATTCTAACGTTCAAACTTCGTTATTCCCTTCCCTCGTTCTCACACTCCCGCCCTTCCGCGATTCCTCAAAAATAAAATTGCAGCACGCGCAACATCAAGTTCCGAAAATTCCATACGGAAATTCAAGTCGGTAACCAGAAAACCAAGACAGAATTAAACGTACCAAGATTACGTGAAACCTGATGCGCCAAAGGCAATCCTAGTCGGTAGAGTGCAGACTCAGCGATTCAAACAACAGCCCAATTCCTGAAAGGTTCACTGAGAGATTCAAATTACGGAAGAAATTGTTGGTGGGCAATCGCCTTCACAAGGATTCCTTCGGAAGTTTTCAAAGCAAGCGCGGGAAATGCACAGCGTGAAGTTTCATCCTCATATGTGGATGTACAGTGGATAGATGGATTCTGTGGATGATAAATAGATGAGATCCTCGAAGATTCCTTGAAGGTGCCAGCGTGGGATCTTGGGGGCCTTTCTGCTGCCCCCAGATTCAAGAGCCCCCACAACAATAAGCCAATGACATCCCAATGCTAACAAAGCATATAAAGTACAGTACTACCTTTTGCCCAACCAATGAGGCTTTGAGAATTATAACTGAAATTTTTTTCCTATAGGTATCTAGGGACGCACTTTGCCTCCACCTGGTGCGAGAAAACACAGCCTGTTAACAATGTTATGTGAGCAATTATGTATCCTCAAATGGGTAGAAAAATGTTTATCAAAATTTTCTTACCAACCAAAAATCTATCCATGAAGATAGGTTGTTTGCTCTGTTTTGTTTTGTACCGTACATACCCCAGTGGTGTGTCTGGTACCATCGGAGAGCCCTTGGCAAGGAGGGGTGCACGGGCTTTGTTTCGTGGCGTTTGGACTTACGGTGTGAAAGTTATGGAATTTTGAAGTTTTTATGAATTAAAAAACTAAGAAAATGACTTCTACTTCTATTTTGATTGTGGTAATGGCACAAGGCACATTGGTGTGTACTAGGGTGTTGCTACTCTTTACACTACTGGTGATGCCCGACTAAAGGTTCTAGGACTCTGGTTTTGGGTCAGGAGTCCTTGGTGATGGAAATTTTCATACAAATTTTGAAGCTTGGAAAGCATTAGATTTCTATTGGAAATTAATTTTTCATTGATATTCTTTGGCTATTCATTTGAAATTATACTTAAAATATAGAATTAAAAAAAATATTGACTAGCAATTTGGAAAGTTGAATTTGCAACCATGGAGTGTTGATTTCTAAGTTTAGAACAATGCAATTGAAAAAAATGCACCATTATGTTCAATACTATAATATAAACCTAAAGAGGTTTTCAAAAAATTTGAGCATCAATTGTATTTGCTATGAATGCTTTATTTTTTATTTTAAAATTCATGGTAATTTTTTTTTTAAATCCAAAATAATGTGAAATTTAAAAACCAATATAAGACATGTAATTATATTTCCCAAAAACAAATACATAAAATCACATTCATAGGTACTTGCAAAATGAAGTTTAAGAAAATAATTATAGGCTTAACCTTTGAAAGTTAGAACCTTGTAACCTTCATTTGACATGGAAATCTTGGCATTTGTGAACTCATTGTGTTGGACTTTGGAGGTGTATATTGACCAACAATTAACTTTGAATTCTGCACTTGTCAATACAAAAATCTCAAAGATCTAGCCCATATGGATAAAAAAGTGGATCCTACTCAACTCTCACATTTTTCAGATCCAAATTCAAATTCAAATTCAAAGATTTTATGGCATTGGTTTTGGAAATAAATTGATCCCAAAGTTTTTCATTAGTTCCCTCAAATTATTTTCAACTCCCTCACATTGAATTCTCTATAGTTGCAACCCCCAACTCTCACATTTTTAAAAAAATTCCAAATTCTTCCATTGTTATTTTGGAAATTAATTGGACCGCAAAGGTTTCTATTGGTTCCCTCAAAAATCCTTTTCAACTCCCTCAATTGAATAGATATTAGATTCTTTTGGGTCTTCAATTTTAGTCTTGTAACTTCAAAATTCCATTATTTTTGTTGTGGCTTCATTTCAC
This sequence comes from Antitrichia curtipendula, assembly GCA_951230915.1. NCBI lineage: Eukaryota > Viridiplantae > Streptophyta > Bryopsida > Hypnales > Leucodontaceae > Antitrichia > Antitrichia curtipendula. The sequence goes on from OX579633.1 coordinate 38,114,089, forward strand.
CATTTTCTAATCATGACTTCAAACACCCATAATGGTTACAAAGTAAACCCTATATTTTTCAATTCAAAAATCCCATTGGTTGGTTCAAAAACCTTTCAACTCTTGTATTTTATTTTTTGAAATTAAAAAAAAATTGTATTTGGTTTTGTAAATTAATTGGATCCCAAAAATTTCCATTTGTTCTCTCAATATCTTTTAAACTTCTTCAATTGAAAAGACACTATAAGCTTTAATTTTAGTATTGTAACTTTGAATTCCACTATTTTCATTTTGGTTGCATTCCACCATTTTTGTCTTGACTTCATTTCACCATTTTAGTTGTAGTGCTTCAAGAGGCACCCCATAGTCCCAAAATGACCCTATATATGTCAATATAGAAATCCCAAAGGCCATTCCAAAAATTGGCTAACCTAATTCCAACATGAAGGCACATTTAGCACATTCTACAATGTTTTTTACTAAATTCAACCAATTCTGTAAATCACATTTGAGACCATTGGAAGAGTCTGAAATATATTGCACCAACTATTTACAAATATATATCACAAATAATTAAAGAGTCATACTAAGTGATTAGGCTAAACATTTTCTACCAAATAATGATTTTAGGTTGGCAACTGTAATTCAATATATGCTTAAAAATAAAAAATGATTTTTAAAATTTTTAATATTTTGGAAAAATAAATTTTCTAAAATTTTAACATCTATTTCTAAAAATATTTTTAGCTAATCCTAACCCACGGATATACTAGTTTTATAGAAACTAAGTCCAACCATCATTAACATTTAAAATAATAGAGCCTATGACCATAAATCCAAATCTCAAAATTTTCCATTCTATATCCTCTATTATGTCCCTATTTACAAATGAAATTATGTAGTTTTATTTTTTAAAGATGAAATCACATGTCTATTTTTTGTTATATAATTTTGAGATTTCTTGCTAGAATTTCATATTATCATGATTTTTCAAAGAAAAGTGAAGAAAATATATATCAAATACAAAACATACTTTTAAAATTTGAAAATTTCAAAGTAGAAATACATTATAGTATAGAGCATTATAATGTAAAGGAAATATTCATGTCATCTTATATTTAAAAATATAGTTATGACCCTCAAGTTCAACTTGGAACAAAATGTTTTTTATTTCTGAAAATTTTGAAAACTTTCAAGGGGGGTAGAAATTAGACTTTATAAGTCTCATTTTATTAGCTTTGACTCCAAGCAAAGAAATCATTTTGAATGTCAAAATTAAGTTTTAAAGAAAAAAATTTAGTGTATTGAAATACACTATATAGGTACACCCTTGGGTACACCATTCTTTTGATAAATTTAGTGTATTGAAATACACTATATAGGTACACCCTTGGGTACACCATTCTTTTGATAAATTAACTTGTAATAAAAATAAATATGACTTGAGTTCACTTAGTTCAATGATATAGATTTTGCATTAAAAAAATTGCTCATAAAAGAACTATATAAAAACCAACTATTCTTCAGTATGAAAATAGAATGTTACACCATTTAAAGGACACTTTTAGGAGTCCTTGGCATCCTTCTAGGTTTAACTCATAAAGCCTTTCATTCACCAAAAGTTTCTTCATTTTTGAGCTAGCTTCATAAATTTTTAATTTGGATATATTTTTTTAATATTTCATTGTAGCTTCCAACCATCATTTTCTAAAGTTGTCTTCTACATGTGTACTTTATACGGGTATTCTAGGATCTCTAAAAGTTGTGATTGACTATAGAAATTGGCATGCCTATACAACTTCAATACATGGAGCATGATTTCTTTGTTTGGTTGTTAAAAATGAGCATATTTTTTATAAAAGAATTTGGAAGATGACACTCTACCTCATGGTATATTGAAATAAATTTATTTTAGGAATTAAGCTTTGTAATCTTGCAATTATTGAGATTTTTGGGTCCAATTTTTTTATGAGGATACACCTCAAGAAGTTGACTAAAAGATCTTACATTTAGAACTTCAAAAAATGTGATAAAGATGAAGATTTTATCATTAATCTAACATTTGGAGAGATAGGGTAGATTTTGACTTGAAGAAAAGAAATAATTTTAGGGGTTAATCTTTGAAGAAAATGTTTTCATTAACCTCCAATGATCCAAGTAACCATTTTCTAGTTGTTGCCCCTCTTTTTTGAGCTGCACATTCTCAAATTTTGTGTCTTTGTAAGAATAAAAATTATTTACAAGAAATAAGGTGCGTTACAAATCCAATGGCAATAGTTTAATCAAATTTCAAGTTAAACTCTGCCTTGTGGAATTTTTCAAAGTTAAGAGGTGTAGTGTAGTTTACAGCTCATTTTTTGGGGGTCGTTTTGGGCATGGTCTAAAAAGTTAGCCAACTAATGTGATTCTTGCCCACTCAAGAAGGTCAGATCCACCTTGAAAAGGGAAGATCTATGGAGCTCAAGCTGAAGACAAATGTCTCATTTTTTTTTCTTCTTACAAATACTACTCTCATTTTAGTGTCCATTGTGCACTGGAAGCTCCATCATGAATTGAAAAATACTTGGAATATTTGTGAAATTTTGCATATACATTTTATACTCTCTTATCTTTCCTCGAGTATAAAAAAGGCATCATTTTACAAAGATACGCTCCTTCAAAGTGTGTTGCCCTAGATTTCCATTGACACAAATAAAACTTCAAACTTCAATATCTCCTAACCCATGTGTCAAATAATTTGAATTTTTTGAGGTGTTTACTTTCGATGTGAACTTTAAGATCTTATGGTTATATTCTATTTGATCTCAAGAAAAAATGAGCAAAAAAATTGCTCAAGTTCTTGGCAATTTTGGCCTATTTTGAAATTAACCCCCCTTTGGGGGGTTATCAGGGATTAATGATTCCTCAACATATATGTACAATAATCATTCAATTTTGATGATATTTTTTATTTAAAATAACCATTTGGTGATCAAATAAATCAATTTAAAAAATAGAGTCATCCTAGAATAGTACATTTTGACAAAATAAAATCACTAAATTTAACACTACAATTCCATGTATATGCCAAAGTGCCACCTTAAAAAATTCACTCTAGAGAAATATAATGTTTTTAGGAAACATCTGGTAATGTGTAACCTGCTAAATTGTGTAATTGCTAAATTGCAATTAATAAATTTTTTGGGGGATGAATTTATATGTTTTTTGAATGATTAAATGTTTCCACCCTTATTTACTATCTATTGTGATTACAGGTTTTGCATTAATTAACAACCCTCCTGGCCCCCTCCCTATTAAAAAAATGATAACCATTGATTTTTTGTAAAAAAAATTACAATCCCCACCTCACAACCGTTGATCTAAAAAAATTTGAATACGGATATGGATACAGAATACGATACTAATACGGTTACATAATGGAATATGTACTTGGTAAACAGATGATTATCCCATATTGTTTGTGAGAGTTCATGCGTTTGGAAATTACAAAGAGGGGGAGGTGAGGGGGGAAATTCAGAAATAATTTAATATAAAAAAATTTAATTTTAAATGTGGGGGTGGGGTGGGTGGGTTAAATAATTAGAAAAAAAACAAAATGGATTTGGCATTGTGCCTCACTATTTACAATGTTTCATCCAAGACTACTGTGGGGGTGTAAATAGCTTCGTCACTTCCCCATTGGAACCAAAAATGAATGGCTGATCCCATTGGTGCGACTTCCGTTTTGTGTGGGCCAGGATCTTGCATAAACCGACATTCTTGATGCGTGCTGGCCCCCCCAGAACGCGACTCGAGTCCGTCCGATACCGGGCCCGCTAAAAGAGAGGCTTGTGAGTGGCGGGGTGACTCGAAGCTGCCAGTAACATAATGAAGGCTGTCGCTACCTGTCCGGTGCTGACAGGCACTGCACCCAGTGCATAATTAGAGGCTTCAGAGGGGATTAGGGGGAGTGCAGGGTAGGCCCAGGAACGGGTGACACCTAGCTGCCAGGTGTCGATTGCGGATGAAGGGAAGGCCCACGGCGATAGGGATCATATAAGGACCTCGTTCACGTTCGTCACTTGCATGCCTTCATTTCAAGTTTGTACAGTCGGACAGTCCTCCACCTGCCCCCCTCACTCCTTTCCTTCCTTGCTTTTTCACTCCCTCCCCCCACTTCAGCTGCTCTCCCGCCCTGCTCGCCATCGCCGTCAACACCTCCAACCTCCCTTGAAGGAAGCGCCTTCTTCCGAGCCTCGAAAAGTCGAAAGCGGTGGAGTTTTGGGCTCTGTTGCGACGAGTATAGAATGTAAGTGACGAAAGATCGCGAGCTCGTGTGTACTGGATTGTGCTGTCACGGCGAGTGCGATCCGAGGGGTTAAGAATACGGTGTTGCTCTCTTTGATGTTTTCTTGATCGAATCCGTGTCTTGCCTCTTTCTGATTTCCTGTTGTTACCGGTATTTTTGATTGTTTGAGTGGAGGAAGAATGAGTAGTTAAGTGAAGGGAGATGGAGAGGGAGTCTTGATTGTATTGAACTGCCGTTCGTAGTTCTTTTAATCAGTAGCAACTGGTGAGATGTGGTTTCTACTTTGGGGAATGTTAGGTGGAACGTGTTCGTTAATGAAAATGAGTGGCGTCCGTACAAGTATGTGTTAAAGTAGTACAGTTAGAATGGAATCAATTGTAGGGGCTACTGGAAGTAGTCCACGGTGCTACTGTATGTGTATTGTAACAATTCCTTGGAGTGAGTTTTGAGTTCACTCGGTTGTAATGTTGTACGTGAGTGAGTTTCGAGTTCACTCGGTTACCAAATCATGTCCGGCTCATAGTCCAGTCTTGCAAAGCTGGCCACTGGCGCTAATACCGAGTGTTAAGCTGATTTTTAGTTAGCTTTGTATTTTCTTTTAACAGTCCAGGGACAATCAATTGACTCTGTAGCTCTCTGGTGACATGTTTTTGTTTCACGGCGATAAAATGTGAGCCTCAGTGATGATAATTGCAACTACTTTCCTGTGTTTTGATATTGTGTCAATTACAATTGACATTTTCAGGCATGTCGAAGCAGATAAGGTCAAGCAAATCTGTCAAATAACGAAACTGATGATTATTTTATTATTGTTGTGCTGCTGCAGTTCGTTCGTCAGTCGTTTCGTTCAATTTATGATTGCCACGAAATCTTGAGGAGGTATATCTGTTGACGCGGATCACAAGATTCTGCTTAACGAAGTATAATATATATTCGCAGCCCGTCCTGCTGGTTGACGTCATCAATCAATTATGGCACGATCGATAGATCCGCTTGTTGTAGGAAAGGTGATAGGAGATGTTATTGATACGTTCGTACCAAGCGTGGATATGGCTATTCACTATTCAACTCGGCAGGTAGGATATTACCTTCTTGGTTTATTCTAGAATCTTGAAATGCCTTGCATCTTATCAGTCGTGAGTTTTGAAGGTTTAGAATCTGATTTTCAGCTTTGTTGCAAAGCTAGTAAATGATAATTTTGGATGGAATCCACAGGTGACCAATGGATGCCAAATGAAACCGTCTGCTACAGCTCAGGCGCCAGAAATTCAATTGTCTGATAGCAGTGGAGGCAACAATTTTTATACTCTGGTGTTGTAGCATTTCTGCCTTCTATTGCTTATTTTTTCTGGTCTTTATTGCCAATTTGGTCATATATTCATCTAGTCGTAGCTAATTCAAAGTTTGTTGTTCTACATGTTGGAAATTTTGTTTGTAGAGTAAAATTTTTGTTCAATTTTCCATTTAAATGTGGTTAAAGGCTATGTGAAATGTTACGTATTTAGTAATTTCGTTTGAGTTTTGTATCCAGTTCAGTTCAGCTTTATCTGTGCACTTACCAGGTTTATGTCTTTGTACGGTTGGACTCAGCGGTCTGTATCATTTCCATGGTTTTGTTGCAGTTGTTAACTCCACCTTGACATTCTCTTGATATCTTGGTCAGGTTATGACAGATCCAGATGCACCGAGCCCTAGTGAACCAACTTTGCGTGAATGGCTACACTGGTAATTGCGATATACCTTTCTTAAAAATTAGTTCTGGAAATATTCATAAACATACACAGAAAACTAATAACGACACATGTTTGCATGTGTAATTGGGTATGAATACTATGTCCCAAGGCTTTAAAACAGATTTTTAATCAATAATAGTCAGTTTGCATCCTGAGTGTGCTCAAGGTTGCGTTGAATGTTCACTGATGAATTTTATCGTTATAACCAGGATTGTGACTGATATACCTGGAAACAGCGGAGGCCCAGAGTCGGCGACTGGTGAGTTCTGATCCAGACGACTCAATTTACATTATCTACAGATGTGCTGCCGCACGTTTCTTGTACCTCATCATACCTGTTCTGTTGCTGATCTGTTTCTGTCCGATAGTATCCGCCTCAGACTTTCTGAAATTAGACTTGGTTATGATTTATGAATTATTTTGACTATTAAAATCTGGCGTTTATGTAGGGTTTTCGTGGATAAATGAACAAGTAGCACCTGCAAGCAGCTCTGGGAGAGAGTTAGTGCCATATATGGGTCCGCGCCCTCCTATAGGTATCCACAGATACATATTTGTATTATTCAAGCAGCCTTCAAGCCCGTTTCTCATTTCCCCGCCTTCAGTTCGCAACAACTTCAGTACACGCAATTTTGCTGCACATTATGGTTTGGGTCTGCCTGTGGCAGCCACATATTGCAATGCCCAAAAAGAACCTGGCAGTCGACGTCGTTGAAGAGGATATAGTTTGTCCGCTACCGGCGCGGTTTGTCTTATACTCTAGGCTGGATGTGCAGAGGTACAGTATTTGTATTTTACTCAAATTAAGGTAGACGCACATATCACCAGCAGCTTAATAGGAAGCATTTGTTCTACGAGTTCATAGAGTGACTCCAATAGCCAGTCATTACGTTGCACGCTCAAGGTTATAGTTGCGCCTACCTTATCTCCAGGTAATTACTTCTGTACAAAATTCTTTGTACTGTTAGATTTGTTTCATATTCCTCTTACATATAGCTCCAAAAATGTTTTGAGTACTCATTTTAATGAGCAAATTGATCATACTCACAATTTTGTAACATGGACATCTCTAAAAAAACATTGCAGAATATTTTGAGTACTTTTAACAATTTTATTTGCATATGTAATCTTACAACAATTCTCTATGCGTCATATGCGACGGGATTATCGTATCTGACCTTCTGTGTACACAAGAATTGTGAATGAAGTGTCTTGAGTACACAGCGTGCTTTTGAAATATGCTCTAAAAAATATCTGAAGAAATTTCAAGAAAAATCATAAATACAAATCTATTATAAAATGAAAAAATTATAAGTGACAGCTTTATAAAGACATTAACAATTTATGTATAAAGAAATTGTACATTCTTTATATTTGAAGGCATGATCAAAATGTAACAATTTATGTATATAGAAAATATACATTCTTTACATTTGAAGGTATGATTAAAATGTAAATGGAATTTTGTGCAATTCCACTTCAAGAAAAATATTTGCTTAAATCTTCAAATACAATTTCTACAATAAAATCAATAATTAGTTAAAAAGAAAAATTGAATGGGAGGAAATGGTGAGCCTTATTAATTCTTAAAGAAACTTGGTGACGTTAGCTCCAAAATTATTTCAATGTACTCAAATCTTAAGAAAGGCACAACTAATTGTCTATAATCATTAACAAATTTAATTGTAAGATCTTTTACTTAATTTGCTAAAATTTTATTCCAATAATGTGAACATGGCAATAAGCCTTGTACATATGTATAAATAGATATTCAACAACTATTGAAATTACTTATAACATAAATATCTATAATATAGATATTCTATAATTATGAAGGATTTTTATAATATAAACATTTATATAATAGATATATAGTCTTTTAGATTCATGTGCTTATGATCTTAAGCTCATGTAATAATAACCTCCAAGTACACCCTCTTAAAATTTCACAATAAGGAACCTTTCCATTTGCAAGATCATAACATTTGGATTTCAAAAAAATATATTTTCAATTCTTACCAAATGGTTAGGTTTCATTTTTCAAACTTTTTTTCATAAAATTTGGTAGATCCTATAACTTATTATCCTCCATAATATATAAAAATTCTAACAAAAAATATTTCTTATTCATGCTTGAGAAAGATAATAATTAGAAAGAAATAGAGCATGATTCAAAGTACTAAATTGTTAAGAATTTAGTTATGCAATTAAAAAATTTCAGTACCAATGGTTTAATGTTATTATAAACAATATACTTTCAATGATTTTATTTATTTCAAAAATATTAAAAATCAAATGAAATAAAGGACTTCAAAGTTTATTTTAGAAACTACAAACTAATGCTGATAACTTTCATCTTGTCAATCAAAATAGAATGATTCAAAGCTTTCTATATACAAATCTAGGAAAGCAAGCTCAATTTTTTTTTAAAAGCCATTTTTTGAGTTGCCCAAGGAGCAATGGAAATTACATATCATACAATTTTTTATTCACTTTAAAGCTATTCTTCATGCATATAATGTGTGAAAATTTCACAAAAAAAAAAAAAAAAAATATTCTATAGTGAGTTGCTAAAAATTGCTACATTGCCAAAAAAATGTAATTTGGTCCTTTAGGAGTTGAATAATGTTATAAATGATCATTTTTCTCCATTTAATTTAACCATTATATTGTATCAATTCACTAATTTCACATACATAAATATGATTTGGGTAGATCTTCACTTATTTTCTTACATGAAAATGAATGTGGGAATTAAAAGGATTGCATCCATTTGTCCTTTATCCTTTGGAGTTATTTTGTTCTCCTTTCGTACTCTCAAATCCTTAAAAGTTTGAGCAATAGAATGTAGAGGCTTTGTTTATTTTCAGATTTGTGAAAGAGAAGGTGCATTTATTATAATAGACACTCACTTCTAAGGGTGTTAATTATAACTATATATTTTACATTAAATTTGATAGAAAAATATTATCTTTCACAATGTAGATTCAAAATTTGATTGCCCTTTCAACAAATGGTCTTAGCTCGCTAACGTGAAAACATTCAAAATCATCAAAATAGGCAATTTAGTATAGTTGGAGGCACCTTTTTCAAGAGAAAAATATTCTTGAAGTATTAGCAATTAAAAATCATGAAATTAATTAATTAATTATAATTTTTGGATAAGACATGTGATTCCGATGAATGTTCAAAGCAAAAGCTCTCTAGACAATTTAAAATTGTCACATGTACTTGTTATAAAATTGAGATTTAGAAAATGAATAGTCAACTAATTACAATTAAGTTTGGAAATGGTTTGATTTCACGTTTGAAGACATTTTCAAAAGACGTTTACTTGTTAAGAATGGGTCCACGAACGTTTTGGCATGTTTTCACCTTACTAGTTTACAACTTCATGGAAAACCAAGACTTTATAAAGCCTTCAAATTCTCCAAAATGATTTTATTACACGTGAATGATTTCATTTGATTTGTATTTCTCGAAAGATCTTTCCATGTTTCTATTCATCCATCAAAACTCACTTTTGTACACATTTCCTCCTCAACAAAGATGATGTACCTTATTTGTATTTAATGGATGGTTTCAAGGACCTCTATTGGATAGATGAAGATAGTTATTTAATTTAATTTAATTTTTTTTTAAATTACTTTCAATTTTATATTTATTTAATAGATGGTGTTGGAAATTCCCTCAATGAGTTCTAGTTATTGAAATTTCTAAAAAGAAGATGTTTGATCCACAAATTCCTTGTTATGTAATTTCTGGAACCAAATTGTAATTTAAATGTAGTTGCCTTGGACATTGTTAATGGTGAAGTTGTCAGGCTAATAATTTGTATATCAATAAGTTAATCAATTTGATTGTAAATAAATTGAGAATTGTAGATGAGTGTTTCTTGAACTTTCTCTTGCATTAACCCTTTAAGGACGTTGAAGACTATAAGATGACTTCATTGTTCATTGTAGAAACAAAGAATGCACCTATTGGTTCAATAATTGGAACATTTAGTGACTACCTTGGTCATAGGAGGTTGCATCCTTCAAGGGTTGAGGTAACTAATTTGGTATGTTTCACCATTTGTCCCCCTATTTTGTCAAATAGATGTCCATTAAAGTGTCAACAATATGACTTCAAACCATTCACTCTGAATGCCTCCTATTTTACAAATGACACTTCCTAGTTGAAAAATAACAAGTTTTTAATAAATGATTTGGGGTCTTGTTTAGTGAAGGTGCTTATAACATGCACCTATTGAAGACTTTGAAGTTTCTTCAAATTTTGACTTTGAAAATTCACAAAAAAATACAAATTCTTTCCAAATCAATTGATCAATTTTTTATTATGATTGATTTTCATTTATCTGTAGGGCAAAAATAACGTCATTAGAATTTTCACTCCATCTATACACACAGACTTAAATGAATGGTAATAGATGTTTCTACCTTAATCGTCAAATGTTTATTTGATTAATTTTAGATACAACTACCCTAAGTTATAGTCAAAGATAAAAAATGGCTTGAGGTAGTGAATGATTGAGACAATAAAATATATTGTTGTAAGTAAATGTGACATTAATTAGAGAAGCTCTTACAATTGCAGGAGTGAGACCTAGAATCCTTTTCAAGCTCATAAAACATTGTTTTATCAAGTTTGTATGCAATTTTTTGAAACATAATATATTGTAATATTGATAGTCTAAAGAAATTTTTGTCTTATATAAGGTGATTGCAAGAAACACTTGTACTATTTGTTGTGTTTTGGCTTTTTCATTAGTCAATACTATAAGTGCTATAAGTATTGTGAGTACTGTCAAAGGTATAGAACAAGAATTGTCAACCATTGATGTAATTGTAGATCTATTTCCCCAACAACACATGTACTATTATTATTGAATGACAAAGTCTATTCATCAATTTTTGATGGGAGGATTTCATCTATCTTTGTATTTTGTCCCACACTAATACTATTTAGTGCTACACTATTTTCTTGAAGTATTATTCTAAGATAGAATTTGTCATTTTCATTGAAAATAGAGACTTCCGCATTTTTATTTTTTTAAATTACAAAATCCACTTAAAAAATTTAGAATAAAAGTGGCCATTGTTGCCAATTCATTAAAGAAAGATATGCCCTAAAAAAACACAAAGTTATAATTTTTAATTGCTCAAAAATCCTTACTAGTACCTGAAGTACACTTTAAGACAATGCACAAGAGACTTGAAGCATTTTCTTTGAACTTCATCTCACGAGAAGGTGTACAGTACATTGCTTATATAAGCAAGCTTATCAAATTTGAGCTCCAAATTCTTCACAATGGGTATTTAATAGTACTACCCCCAAAACCACATGTGTGACATAATTTCGAAATTCACTCTAACCTGCTAAATTAATTTTGCAAAATAAGAAAAACTCAACTACATGGACACTTGCTATATGAACCTTTGTTTTGAATTTCATGGCCATTGGATCATTTTTGCAGTACCTATGCATTCAATGTGTGACGAAAAATAGTAGAAGTGATTCCTGCAATCACCCAGCACACTAGTTCCCTGGGGTTTGAAGGACCAAATGAATAATAATATTAGAGAGGGTGATACTCACTGGGTTTTGCGTGTCCATTGATGAAAAATATTTGAGGAACCCAATGTCAAAACTCATCTGCAAAATAAATCCATCATGGACACTGAAGAATATTCTAAATCACTGAGAAGCAGAGGAACTCGACTGCCGGGCTTGACTCCTCCCCTCATATTGCTGCCGTATTCGTTCATATCTTTCCAACTCAGAAAGAGAAAGGGATGGCGTGATCTCTTGCAGTGCCTGTCCAACAAACGAGGCACAACATCAGTGGCACAACTCAACATTCATAGAGTGCTGGATCAACCATAACTTCAACAAAAACATGAATTGATCATGCACCTATCATACTCTGAAACAAACAAACAAACAAACAAACAAACAGCTATACCTTGAGAAAATCATCTTGCTTCACTTCGATAGTGTCGTCGTCATTTCCGTCATATCCACTATCCCTTGCCTCCTCATCTTCAACCTGCAGTCATAAATAAATTAGACACTGCAGGAAGCAGCTATACACAGGAACATGATATGTGCCAACTAAAAGTATGTACCTGGAGGTGAAGGGCAGGAAATGACACATCCCTGCTGAATATTACTTTTTTTTCTAGAAAAATAAGGTTTAGCAAAAACATTAAATAGAAACATTTTGTAACATTCTTTTCTTTCCATAACTAAAAAAAAATTGAAAAATCTAACCAAAGTGGCCAATTCCATATCTATAGGAGTTGAAATAAAGTACTCACTTTGTCCCAAAATAAGTGTCCACATTGGAAACTTGTGTTATTTCAGTAGTTTTGAGCAGGTTGTGTGGAGTCTTTCTTGGGCCCTGATTTTGATTTAGGTTGCAATTAACAAATACAACATTCTCTATTGATTGTGGTGAATTTGGAGCTTTCTTAGTTATGCATTTTACAATATGATCAATGGAATTGGTATGAGGTTAGCATGAGGTTCCAATGCAGACGCAGGGACGTGAGGGACACAGGGAGTATTTAGGTAGTTTAAGGGAGGTTATAGAATGAACCAATAGAAAGAAGAAATCATACCGACAATTCTGAATATAAGATAGAAATAGGTTTTGAAAGTTAGTACAAATTGTCTATGGTACTAGCTTCCAAAGTGGCACTTGAGGCTTTAGCAAGCATGAATAAGACTTGTTTTGTATTGTGGGAAAAAGAAGAGCTGGTGTGGACACGATTTGGATTAACAGGTCGCCTCTAAATTCCTTTAAGACTATGACTAAGGCATAAAGTGTGGATTCCGAGCTAAAATATGTTAGTCAGTTTGGGTCCACAGGCAGAGGACTGCTCCTTCAATTGATGAAATTGCCACCAGAGATTATGGAGTATACTGTGTAGGCTTTAAAGATTTTACAGAGGAGAAGAATTCATGATAAAAAACACTTCGATACATGTACCTTGCGTTTGGCTCCATTCATCCAAGCATCCGCACAGAGAGCATAGAGGTCAGCACCGGTGAAATTGACAGGGCACCGTCTTGCAATTGTAGGCAGCGAAACATACTTGTTCAGTGTGAATTTGCGTGTAAGTGCTTCTAGAACTCTGTAATAACAACGTACAGCAAGTCAGGACCGATTTCCGAACAAGCAGGGCATTAAAATGAGAAAATATCATAGCTCAAAACATAGAGTGGCTGAGGAGAGTGGATGATAGAGTCTGTACCTTAGTCTATGCGTTGAGTCAGTACTAACTCCCACATAGAGTAGTTTATCAAAACGACCCGGTCTCAGTAAAGCAGAATCGATCAGGTCAGGGCGGTTGCTGGCGCCAATTATGAATAGATCCTGCACAATACGTGAGCCCAAAACATGGCGTTTAACTGAGAATCGCTATGCATGAACTAAAACTGACAAGAGTACATTATCTAGTACAATATAATGCAAATATTTTCATCTTCGTTACATTGGCATAATTCAACAAACTAGGCGCATTTTAGAAAAGGACTCTCGACTTGGAATCAGAGCAGTTTGAAGCACTCATCTGAGTTCTCAGATCAACAGCCTTCCTAGATTTAGAGTACTGAGCTTTCATTTCGGCAACTAAAAACCCACCCGAGAACTCGAAAGTCCTAATTTCCAGCACTTGAACGTCACATTAACATACTGAAATTCTCCAAAATAAAGAATACGAGGATAAATATACGCATCCCACGCATATATTGAAGGTTGATAAAGAGCTGAGATGTGAGTGCAAACCTGGCCGTTGCCACTGACGCCATCAATTTCCGCAAGCATCTGGAATCAGAGGTTCACAGAAAATTTTGTCAGAATATGCATCACACAATTAGCTTGACTGCCTGATTATATTGGATACACTTCTTACCTGAGAAACAACTCTGTCCATAACACCACCGGAGTCTCCTGCTGCACCCCTAGCCGGAGCTAGTGCGTCCAGTTCATCAAAGAAAACCACACATGGCCTAGCAGCCCTGGCCTGTTTCACACCAGAACCCGCAATCAGTCGTCGACACATGAGGTTCAAAAATTGGCATTTTAGAGGTTTAGTATGATGAAGATGGCATCCTCTCAACAACAAAGACTACCTTTAACATCGGACATGTTCAGTTTGCCAAGGAACAGATGCCGACAAAAAACACCTCGTGCCTACTCAAAGAATCACTTGGCGTGTTCTGAGGGGCAAGAGCAAGGCCATCGGCAAGTTATTAGGTGGCAGAGATAACTGAACAGAATCCAACCTTTTGAAAAATATCCCGCACATTCTTCTCAGACTCTCCGATGTACATGTTGATGAGCTCAGGGCCTTTGACGCTGAGAAAGTTCAATGAGCACTCAGTTGCAACCGCCTTGGCTAGTAAAGTCTGCAACACAAATGTGATGTTATTTGATTTGATTCAACCACAACCAAATGTACTAGTGCTGATTCGAAAAAGGTGGAACAGACGGCATGGATGAATGTCATAGCACGATCATGTACCTTTCCAGTTCCAGGTGGTCCATACAATAAAACGCCTGAGCGTTTTCGGAGACCACTTGCAAAGAGCTCACGGTGCATCAATGGTAACTGCGCAATTAAACATTTCCAGAAAAATTGCACATTAGCAAAACTAGAATGGAGAAAAAGCAGAACAAACTAACAGGCTATTGGGAACTTCACATCACATCAGAAGTGATGCGACAGCTAGTGTCCATTTGGCAGAAAGGTGTAGGAAGCAGCACCTGCACAGTATCGAGAATGGCCTTTTTCACATCCTCAAGGCCCCCAACATCTTCCCATTTCACATTCGGCACCTGGAAATGCACATCTCAGCAAGAGTAAGGGAGAAATGAATAGGCTTCCTTTAGCAGTCAAATGGATGAGTAACCGCTTGTCTTAGAAATTAAATGTCTTTACTGTTATCTCGATCTAAACTTGACTGTCCAATTCTCGTAGGGGTCAGTTCAATTAGAAATGTGCACGCAAGCACCATTAGTAAGCAATTAAACAGGTGCTTGTAATAAAATAATTATAGGGAAGCACGTGCACCTTTGGAGTACCGATGGCAGAAGCAGTTCGTTTCTTAAGTCTGTCAAATGCTTCTTGGACATCCTCAGCTTCAATGGTAGTGATACTCGGATCAATGCAATTGTTTCCTTTCCAACGGTAATTGCAATCTGTTAACGATTGAAATCCATGTAAGCACAGCTTTGAAAATCGTCATGCCCTCCAAAGCCAAATGAAAAATTAAGTTTAGTGCAACAGCGCAAAGAGGCTTATGATCAAGCGCCAAAACAGCTTGGTCAAAGACCCTTCTATACAGAACTGTTTAATAGCTGGATTTATTTCACAATTCAGCATATTAGATGAAAATCGGATTGCGAACAATACCATCAGCAATAATCCCATCCAATTGAGACTGATCGCCTTCATCGTCACTGTGATTGCCATTCTCTACTACCAGCTTAGAATGTCTCTTCTCGTTCTCTTTACTTGTTTTCATAAGCCGATTAACAGCATTCGCTCCTGCATCAGCAGCCAGTGCCCGGAGATCCCGTGGTGTTGATCCTGACGTTTGAGACGCTATAGATTTAATGAGAGACCTCAATTTTGAATCCTAGAAACAAAGAGGACAAAAATCCAACAATCAATTCCCAATTTTGACGCAAGAGAACCAGCTCCATCAAGTTCAAGTAACTTTGACCTTCACACACACAAAGAACAGCATAATGATCTTCCACAAGTTCTTTTGTAACACAAGTTATGACTTCTGCCAATAGAGAATGCAAGTTCAGACCTTCTGTTCAGGAACCAGCTGAAGATCAGTTGACAAAGGAGCAACTTCCTGGGTAATTCCAAGGAAGTGATAGAGCAATGATAAACGTCGGGATTCATCCGGACCTTCAACTTCAACTGTATGGGTGAAGCACCGGCGAAGAGCAGGCTTCAAATCATCTTTGCTCTCCGCTGCCCCGACAAGCAATACCAAACCAGGTGCAGGCACTCTGTTTTGAATTCTAAACTGCACCTCAGTAACATCCACCCGTTAAAAATCATTCGGAACATGCTCAAAGTTCAATTACATGCTACATGCGAACAGGTCTGGACCTATTAGTCTTGTCCAAAATGATCTTCAAAATCCAAACTTTACACAAAAAGCAAGCTCGCTACATGTTTATAGGATAGGACTTAATGACTAGAGCACTTCTAAATTCACATTCAAGAAAAAAAAATCGTGCGCATAGTTCAGCAGCAGCAAGAGACAGATTGCAAGTGAAGCGGTCATATACCTTGAAACCTTGAGCCAACATCAGCTGATCTTCACTTATAGATGATGTATTTGAGAGCACGTCCGAGATGGCTGACCCATTCTCATAATCGTAACGTGAGTCAAGATCTTCCTCTTGATCATCTTCTAAGTGAGCATGTATGCCTTCACGCAGTGCAGCCCCTATCAGCGATATAGTCTTCTGCTGATCCTGACCTCCACCAGCTAAGGACTTCGTCAAAGCCCCAAATCGCCTCAACAGAAGGACAGCTGGAGCATATCTAAGAGCATACGAATAACACCAGCCAGGAACGATTAGAAACATTCAGATGAATCTTGAAAAGACTCGTGTAATAATGAATGACCATCCATGAAATGTACTGTACAAACGAGTGCATCTTACCTGCGAGCAGTCTCAAAAGCATCAGCTATGGCAGTGGCCGTTTTGTGTTCGGTAGCACCCAGAAGATCAAAGCAATTGACCTCTACGACATGCAGGCCCAACTCTTCAGCCGCCATCTTTACAACCGTTCGCTTTCCAATTCCTGAAAAAGTTAAATGTGAAGTTCGTGCAGATCACTAACGGCAAACCCTAAAAATATGCTCTTTGAGTCTTACTCCGTATCATTTTGAGCATGTGAACAGCAATATATGCAGAAAGTATTGTTTTCCTCACTTACCATGAAAAAAAGGGATAATACACGTAACGAAGTTGAAAACCAATCACGTAGCATCAATTCTATCATTTAAGGAGCTGAAGACCGTTCAAAAGAAGCATCAAATGAACCTTTATTGCAAGCAATACCGTATATATAATAATATCGTGCGCCAAGACTTCGACCAAAAACTTGTCAGAGTCCAACCCATTCACTTGCAGGGAATTTGCAGGCATTCACATGCATAGACAGTTTGGACAGTTTGCACCTTAAGAGAGTTTGGCAACGACAGTGGTATCACACAGCATTCAAAGTTTTTTGAAGGATTAAAAGAGGAGACTTGCACCTGTTGGCCCATGAAATAGTACTGCAGTGCGAAGGCTTAACCGAGATGCTTGAGGATGTATACAAGGAGCCAACAAAGACGTCAATTTCTGCACCTCGGGTGGTGTAGAAAATCCGGTTAGAACTGAGCAGAGAGGTTTTCTTGAACCCATCCATTGCGAGAAGCCCAGAATATCAGGTGGCAACCCTGAAGGTTCGGCCCCACCTAGTACAAGAGCTGTTTTGTGCCTATTTACAAGTGATGAAAGTGCTGGCGGGGGCTCCAGTCCCAAGACCTATGAAAAAACTTCACGTCAGAATACAACCTAGATTAATGTGCACCACAAGGAAATGAACAAAATAATCGAGATACATACACGCTAAATGTCTAAGCCTGAGGTCGCCTCCTAAGTAAACATCCCCTTAGCATTTAAAAACCAGAAACCAGTTGCCAATATCAAATATTCTGCATGGCAAATCCAGAACGCTCGTATTCAAAACTCTCTTTAAAATAAAGGACTTCCTGGCATACCGGCATTCATTGTCAAACATGTAGCACAGTATTAACTATAGCACAGGAGGCTGTGGAGGCACCTTGAAGTGCATCAGCTCCTCTCGCACGGTGTAGACATCTCCAAACGAGGCATGTAAGGATGGATCAGGAGGTGGAACCCTTATCGACAAAATATCGCCTTCAGCCAACAACCTGTCACCTTCAAAATAATTTGCCAACGCTGTATCAATCCTCGCCTGCCGATCCTTCTTGGAGGCTGCTCGATAGTCTTTCTGTTTACTAAGACTTGCTGCCAATGCAGGAGTCCGAATGTGTGCAATCCGTACATGAGCGGCATACTGCATCATCCCATGTGAAATTTTCTGTACAGCATGATGAGGAAGGCTCTTCGATATGTTTTCTCCACTAGAAACTGGAAGTGGATAAACTTCTAAAATTGGTCTATTAGAAAGGAATTGATCACCGTAATCAGGAGATGAAATTTCAGCATCAGAAGATCCCTTTCTAATTAGCACGTCCAACCACGCTACATGTAAGCCTATATTGAATGCCAGAGGTGGAGACAGATATGCAACTTGAGGGTTAACGGCTACTGTCTTCACAGACATCATGTAAGTGGGGAAATAGGTCACATCTCTAATCGTTTTGTGCAAATGTCCAGGACAGTTTCCATCCCAATCACTCTTCGCAGCAGACTGTATCTCTGGGGGGTCGAGGACGAGGACTCGGGCTGGCCTTCCAACATTCGTTATCAAATTCCTGACTAATACCTGCTTGATAAAACCCCACCCAAATATTTATCAAGAATCTGACGGCGCAAAATTTGAAAGAGAACGAAGCACACAGAAAAGCCTTGAAAACGACAGCTTCACTCAAGGAGCTAATGTGTAAACTATAGGCTACATCCTTCACCGCAAAGGTAGTACACAAAATACGACAAATACTGCGGGTGTTCAATTGCAGTGGGCGAAAGACTAATGTGGCCTACAACAATTGTATTCAAGGAGGTTGTACGCTACTTCGCAGCTTCCAAGGCGGTCAAATGCGCTCTACTATATTTATTACTGAGTCCATTCACTAATACCGTCATCCCATTCGAGTAACACTTCCAATATCCTTAACCATCACGATTACTGTCAGAGCACAAAGTTCTGAAACCCTAAACCTTAAACCTTGGAAACGAGAAGCTAATCTACAGAGAGCAGTAAATGGCCAAATTGTAGACACAGAAACCATAAACCATCTAACAACGAACTCGATCCACCATACACCGCTCAAAAGAGTTTCTTCATTACATAAGCAATTATCTTACTGTCAAGACTGGTTCAGAGTGATGCGTACCCAGGATCCTGAGGAAAGAGTGAGGTCGCGCAAAGCCGACACAGACAAACCTAGCGTACTGGCCTCGTCCCATGCCGGAATTCTCAGCGCATCAACGACCTTAACGTCTTTCTCCGCGACTTTCTTTTGAATCGTCCCTCGCATTCCATCGCTCGGGAAAAATAGCAACCCCGGCCTAAACAGAGTTGACAAAAGTCGTTCTTTAAACTGATGCTTGTGCTCAGAGGTTCGACGTTGCTCTTTCTCCTCAAGCCCGGCCAGGACCGCATCTGCAGTGCCTTGCAAAATGAGAGGCTTCCGCCCCCGCGCCATAGCCGAAGTTCCTTAAGAAATTCGTTTACATCTCCAAACTCCGTCACATTTCTAACTTGGTCGGATCAGCATTCCAGTTCGTTCAATGTCGCAAAGAGATCCATTCGCAATCACGCTCCGATCCAGCTCTCCAGCGGGCGCAACAATTGCAAAAAAGTGAAACATCCGGCAAAATTGAGCGATTTTTTCTTTTCTTAAAATTGAGAAATTAACACACACGCTATCAATTGAGCGCAACTGAAGATGCTCCAGGACAATTACACGAAATGGAGCGGAAAATCTGCAAACAAAACCAGATTTTCAGCATGCTGTAAACGGATTGATCAACTGAATGAGCTTCGGGAAATGCAAGAGCTGCGGTGAGGATGTCGTATGTATCCAGTTCGTATATACGGTTATACAATATCCAGTCCGTATATACGATGATGTCCGAAAACGCAGTCCGAGAGAATGTAGAATCCCCTTTTGATTACCAACAAGACTGGCTCCCTAAATTTGGATTCAATATAATAATGGGAATTAGGATGAATTTTTTATTTGATCAATTTCAGGTGTGGTGTTTTTATTGATGTGTTTGTAGCAATAAATTTATTATGAATCAAAAAAATATAATAGAACTTATATGAAATGAACTTTGGTCTTGATTTGGATTCATTGAAATGTACAAAATAAGAGAAATAAAATAAAACAATAATTCATTGAATTTGGACTCCAAATGTTGCTTTGGTAAGCATGACTTTAGTCTAAGGTAGGAGTTTCTAAAAGTAGTTTAGGCTCTAAAAATGTCCACCTCTTTTAATTTACATTATTTTGTAAATGTTGTTTTTTCATAGCCTTCAATAATGTACAAACATTAGAAGTTTTTCAGCTCCTCTAGAGGACTGTTTCAAGCTTGTCCCCAATGTTGGAAACCAGCCACTACTATCCAGAATTAAAAATAATAAAAATAATATTAAAGTTCATTTTTATTTTTTAAAATATTGAAATATAGAAAATTAAAAAAATTAAAAAATAGTTAAGTATTACTTTTTGATGTGGTAGTAGTTCTACCACATCAGACTGTTGAGTTCAGGTTGATTTGGCACAATTCTTGCGTACCTTGCAGTCCAAGAACTCATAGTCCTTTACGACTTTGAAATCTGAACTAGTTTATGAAATTTAGTGCATTATGCTACCTTCAAGACAAATAGGCATCAACTTTGACTACTTTGAGAGTGAGTAGTATAAAATTTAAAAAAAAAAAGAAAAAAGTAAGGATATTGCAAGTTGTAAAGAATAATTGGGAGTACCATAACACAAAACTAATTAAATAGATGCTAATTCCAATGTGGAGGAAGTTGCAAATTGGCTATCAAATTTTATTGTTTGTTGCAGTCTTGGCTAAAATCTAATTTTTTCAAGGATTTTTTCCAATGTACATTTAGCAATTTTAAGTAGCAATGGAGCGAATTTTTGCCAGTTCTGTGAAAGCTGCCGCCCGCTCCTCATTTCCGCAGAAGCAACACAAGCGGATAAAGACACCTCGTCTGACGACATCTCATACATCGCCACCGCGTTCCCCATCCGTTCCCCATCCGAAGTCCCTCCGCTCAGCTCCTCGTTGGCCCGTTCTCCGCATTCCGCTCTGCCGACCGCTCAGCACGTACGCGTTCCCACGACGTACCCCATCCGTTCCCTGGCGCATGTTTCACTGGTCCAACACGTGGAATATTCCACATGGCAAGTCCACAACTACTGCCACTCGGCTTCTTCATGCTCTGCTTCCCCCCCTCCCGCTCATCATCGTATCCCCTCGTAGTACTCCAATCCATCACCGCAATTGCCACATTCTCCTTCCGAAACCGCCTCCGCCTCCTCCTTCTGCACCATAGGTACGAATCACCTTTCCTCCTTCGTTTGAATCTTTCAATTTGGTGCAGATTTGAGTTAGAGACGGCCTTTTGAACGGTAATGGTGCTGTTTGTGCCTGCGTTGCTGTTGCTATGCCTCTGGGAACGAGTTAGCTTGTGTTAAAATAGTGACAGTGATATGGAATTGGACTCGTAGCATTGTTCTTGCGAGAATTTCGCATGTGTTATTGTGTAAAGAAATCAAGGACACAGTTGAATGGTTTCAGTGCGCACATCTTTCTTGTGTCGTTCGAATTTTTCAATTTGGTGCGGATTGGGAGGTAGAATTGATGTTTGTAACGGCAATGGTAATGGTGCTGTTGGTGAACGTATCGGTGCTGGTGTGCTGAGGGGAAACGAGAGAGCTAGTTGGGACAGTGACATGGAATTGAACTTTTAGCATTGTGTCTGTGAAAATCTAGCATGTCTTGCTGTGTAAAGAAACCGAGGACACTACTACCTTCGTTGTAGTGTTTCGGTGAACTGCGGTTAAGGAAACACTTGTGAGGAAGGTTTTTGGTCTTGGTTGCTAAGTAGCAGATTCTCTTTCTCGGTGTGTTTAATTGATTGTTACAATTTTCATCGCAGAAAAAAAGAAAAAACAATCAACTGCATCAAGAACATCTTCTCCCTGTATAGCTGCGAGGATATTCCTATTCGTTTTTCAAGATGGCGTCTTCTCCGTTGAAGTACAGCATGTTTATTGCCAACAAATCAGTAGAAGGAAAGCGCAAGTACTTGGATGTCACCAACAAGTATACAGGCGCGGTTGGTAAGTGTAGTTCAATCTTTCGTCTGTCTTTATGCAATTTTGATGATTACATCGAAGTTTTGTCCAATTTTATTGGCGATCTGATTTTTCAATTTCGCTTAGCATGTATGCATTTCTGTTGTGATCCAGGTGCGCAAGTGCAACTCGCAACCCACAACGACGTTGATGAAGCAATTGACGCAGCAGTCGCCTCAGCCCCAGCTATGGCAGCCTTGGGCGCGTTTGAACGGAAAGCGATTCTTGAGAAGGTATGGATGGTTGAATTTTGATTGCTTGATTTGTGAAGTAAATTAATGCATCGAAGAATTTGCATAAATGAGTTTTATTCTCAAATTTGCTGAAGCGGCTACTCGTTGTTCCTTGTTGCAGGTAGTGGTTGAGCTGAAGAAGCGTTCCGAGGAATTTTCTCAGACATTGACAATGGAATCCGGGAAGCCTATCAAAGACGCTCGAGGCGAAGTGTCGCGGACAATCGACACATTCCAGGTTGCAGCTGAAGAGAGTGTCCGCATTTATGGCCAGCACATGCCTCTGGATATTTCTGCACGTAACAAAGGTCTTCAGGTACTAGATGCGGATCCTTTTGGCATCAGCAACGCTAAAACTTTACTCATTTAATGGATGTATTTTAATTAATGGATGTATTAAGTACGCAATCAACACTCCTACGTGCTGCATCCGTGAAATCTTGGCTCTGGCAGCGTTTTTGATCCAGTAGGTTTTCTTCACACCAACTGTATCACCATCACGTGGTCATCAGTGATGTACTGGTATTTTTGTGTGAAACTCTAAGCCATTGGTTGGATATTGCAGGGGATTGTGAGGAAGTTTCCGATTGGCCCTGTGTCTATGGTAAGCCCATGGAACTTCCCACTGAACCTCGTGGCTCACAAGGTTGCACCAGCGATAGCAGTAGGGTGCCCTTTCGTCTTGAAGCCGGCGAGCAGGACGCCACTTTCAGCACTCATTTTGGGAGACATTTTGAGCCGTATTCCGGAATTGCCCAAGGGTGCGTTCTCGATTCTCCCTGTGTCACGGGAGGATGCTGACATGTTCACCGTGGATGAGCGTTTTAAGCTCCTGACATTCACAGGCTCTGGGCCCGTTGGCTGGGCCATGAAGGCCCGTGCCGGGAAGAAAAAGGTAAGAGCCTTATGAGACTCAGCTTTGCAATGAATTAGATGTTTTTGGAAGTTGTATTCTCTTCTTTCGTGGAAATCTGACGTTTCCTGTCCTCCGAACAGGTGGTCATGGAGCTGGGTGGTAATGCGCCATGTATTGTGGATGATTACGTACCGGACTTGGATTACACTATTCAAAGGTTGATCAATGGCGGGTTCTACCAAGGTGGTCAATCGTGCATCCACATGCAACGCATTTACGTTCATGAGCGTCTTTATGATGAGGTATGAACTAGATACGCGTAGGTTTTGGATGGGAGATAGAGTTAGACCTATGGTTTATCCGAGCTTTGTGAGAATTTGAACCAAATTGATGCATGAAAATGACCATGGGTACGAAGAAGGCTTCTGATCATTTTCAAGACTTGGTCCTCAGGTCAAGGATGCATTCGTTGCGCAAGTGAAGAAGCTGAAAGTGGGCAACCCAGTTGAGGAGGATACGTATATTGGACCCATGATTTCGGAAAAAGATGCTGCACGCATCGAAGACTGGGTGAAAGAAGCAGTTGAGAAGGGCGGAAAGCTCCTTGTAGGAGGGGGCCGGGAAGGTGCGGTCGTGAATCCAGCAGTTCTTGAAAATGTGCCACTGGATGCCAATGCTCGGAAAGAAGAGATCTTTGGCCCGGTCGTTCTATTGTACAAATACAGGTGAGTCGAGGTGCTTTTGCGATTGGGTGACATTCCTGCCAGGAGACGAAACTACCATCTACTTCAAGGATTTCCAGGCGGTGCTACGATTGTAACAAACCTCACAATGTTGTCTTTTTGTATTACTTTGCCAGTGATTTCAAGGAAGCTGTGAAGGAGTGCAACAACACCCATTATGGACTTCAGGCGGGGATCTTCACCAAGGATTTGAACAAAGCCTTCTACGCTTTTGAACATATGGAGGTGAGCCTGTCGTCTCCATGTTGTTCCTCCGTTGAGATAGTGATGTATGAGTCATTTGCCTCTTTGCATCGTAGGTCACACGAGTAGGTGATATATTGTGGTTAGAAGCGGAGAATCAATGTCAGCAGCTTGTGTTGCACAAAACACTGTTAAGCCTCGTCACTCTCCAGGATTATCCTTAAGAGGCATTCTACGGACCATCGGATCTCATAAAAATTGTTGGGCATCCAGGTTGGAGGGGTGATTCTCAATGATTCGCCTGCCCTACGCGTTGACAGTCAGCCATACGGCGGCGTCAAAGACTCAGGGATCCAGCGTGAGGGCGTGAAGTACGCCATGGAGGACATGCTTGAAACCAAGGTTCTTGTCATGCGGAATGTTGGAGTCTTGTAAACAAATACACTTCAGTTGCGCTCATGCACCTATCTTCCGTACTTATTGCTTTCCCGAGTATCTTTAGAGTATGGAGGTTTTACTCAACTCCAGGTTCAGAAGACTTTCTCGAGGCGACCCTGTTAGCAATCTGAGTGGTTATCATCAAGTGGTAGTGTACACTTGAGAAGAGGAATAGCTCTTGGCTTTGACGAGGATCTGTACATACAGTTGGAGGAGTTAATACTTATCAACTCTTGTATTGAAGTAGTGGAAGGAAAACCAATGTAAGTTGCAAATATACTTTAATTACCTTGTCTCGTACAGTTATTGCAATAATTTGATCTGGGCACTGTTGTTAATGCTCGTTTCAAAGAGAGTGTACGTAAACGTTGCAAGGAGCAGGTGCTTTGAACGTGCATGGTGTAATCTAACTTCGTATAATCTGCGTCTCGCCATCCTACCTCAAATGCCTGGATTCTGGAGATGATTCTAAAACGCCATATCGTTTGGCTGCTTTTACAACACACTGATCATACTTTATGAAGGCAAGAGCTCAGGCAAATTCAGATCCTTCTGGTTTTACAACATGATGAGTGGAGGATTCACGTGTCTGCGTGAGTGGTGCTCACCCCTTTATACCTTGTTAACAAGGGCACCCCCCATATCTGAACCCACTTTCCACCCTAGCCTGAATAGTGCCCTCTGTCATGTTGCCTTTATTTGCATTTAAACCAATGTTCATGTACTAATAAATGTTGTATTCTACAAAACAAAATGTTTTTTTAAATGTCCCTCCTTCAAAACTGCCTTATGGCGTTGTTTAATGATTACCATCCATTGTTGGACAACTTATAAATATTTCGTATTAGTGGTAGTCACAGCTTGTTCACCGTGATGGTGAACAATGAACATTCAAGTGGTGGCGGCGTAGGGTTGGCTTGCTTTTGACGGAATATTCGTAGCGGAACATCACGAAAAGGAGCCTACCTTTTTCAATATCCTTGCAGTACTGCATTAGTATCCATGAAGAGGCTTAACAGTAGAGTACCTAATTAATACTCTTGCAATACTGTAATTTAGCAATATTTAGTGTATACAAATGTTGTACTGCACTTAATTAAAAAACTTAGTACTTTATTAGTACACTTGTCCTTGTGATATAGTACATTATTAATACTAAAATGCAGTATTGACATTATGTAATAACTTTATTGTCATTATATAAAAAAATTGTATACATAAGACATTGTAAAAGGATTAAAAATATATTTATTTACTGTATAAAGTAATGAAGATTGTTACAATGATAACGAAATGCATTATTGTATATTTATTGTGCAATTCAATTATTTAAAATACATTCAATTGTAGTATTGCAACAATAAAATATTTGTATTGGCAAGATGTTGTATTTGTAACTAACTTTTATGCAAAATCAATGTAGGAACAATTGTATAACAATACTAATGAAATATTGCAACAATACAAACTTTCTATTTCATTACCATTTTTTGTGTTTTTCATTTTTGTGTTTTGTGTTTATCATTTAGAAATTCAATCAATTGTATCATGCAATACATACGACACATATAAAATGCATTCACCATAAAAAAAATTGTGATGAGACATGAAAATTGACTTGAATATTAGAAGAACAATATTAAAAAATACTTGCATCCTCTAAGCCTACAACCGTATTTAAATGTAACTACTCCAACTCTTCAAAATATAACCACTAATCCAATCTATAAGTAACATTACTTGAGGTTCACTACAATATGGTTTTTGTGGTGTCAGTAAGTCAAGCAATTCAGTAGGCCTTACTATTGATACCTGCAACAAGCATACCAATTTCAACTTCATTAGTGGATACAAATATGGAACTTTCCAAACTATCGTGACACTTGGAAATGACCAAATAATGAAAACACTAAGATTGCCATAAGCCAAAAAAATATGATTTGTAACATCATAGGTTGGATGAAATATAAAAATGTAGTTTTCGTACTTGTGTCGTCAGATACAATTCTGTGAACATCTTTTCTTATAACACAAATAATGATAACAAAAACAATTGCATGGTGATATGAACTTGCATCAATGAAAGGTATTGTTATCTCAAACATAATTGAAGCCAAAACTAGAACCATCTACAATCTACTTAGGAACAAAATAAACAAACATCAAGTTCTATAGAAATAGAATTTACCTTAATTCATTCCTCTGACGAAGATGTGGATCCTAGATCCGTCCCTAACACGTCGTGCATCGCATCACCAATGTTTTCAACCACATGTATGACATTTATCCTCATGATTGAGTCACGCTTCTCCAGTATAAATGTTTTGTAGCCCTTTATACCTGCTTTGTGAAACCTAAGTTCCGAATCCTTCATGTTCCTATCTCCGTCCATGGCCAAACTCAGCTACAAATGACAATAAAATAAATTAAAATATAACAAATGTAATGACAGAAAATTGAAAAAAAAATGCAATTAAAAAAAATACAATTAAAAAAAAGGGGATAATACTTACCACATAAGCAAACCATGCCAATTGGTCGGGAAGCATTGAGATGGGGTTCCTTGTGGAGTAGTTCTTCCCACTCATAATGCATGCAATTGCACCAAAGAAAGCATCCGATCCAAAAGGATCATCATCTTTCCACTGCCAATTGTTGGAACGATGCAATGGAAGAAGGCTCCTTTTCCAGGTTTCTATGTCTGATTCGTTTCCATTAACAAGTTTTGACACACCCAAGAGTCGCCACAACTCTAACCGTGCTAAAGAGGCAAATCTGCCACGTCTATTAATAATAGCCGTTTTCACTTTTGTTTTTAAACCCTCTTCCCAAGCCCTCTCAAACGCAGATCGTTTGTAAATGTCCCCCTCTCCAACATTAAATATAGCCAATATTTCTTGTTTCATATGTTCTTCATGAAGAAACATTCTATTTCTACTTGCATCTACTCCCAACATTAATTTCTTTGAGATTCTCTTCATGTGGGGTTTCACAAGCTCCCATTTAGCTACATCTGGTGTTGGAGATTCATTCAGTTGATTGTTTAGTAAACCTTGTAATATCCGGTTGTTTGCTCTCAGATCATTAATTTGAGCATCCATACCTCTTATTACCCATTTTAGTGTGCTTATCTGACTCTCAAATGCCATGGCATGTGATTGCGGTGGTCGTCCACCGGCATTTTGAAGAGAAGGAGAAGGCACAGAAGGATTATGTGCATTCGGAACGGAAGAGCTTGGAGTAGGATTTTGAACAGAAGAACTTGGAACAGAACCTGGTTGTTCAAATGGAGAGGCTCTTGGCGACCTTGGCAACCTCGAAGCACTAGGAGGTTGATAATCACCACGGCGTACACTTGCCTCTTCATCTCTTGTCTCAGAAGTGGCCATCTCTCCAACTCCTTAGCTCTTGCCTTGCCAACCCAACTCTTCAAGGTCTTTTGGTAACGACCAATTATCAAAATTTCCTTCAACTTCTACACTTCCAGGTCATCTTCCTCTGAATTGGCGTAAATTAAAGGCTTGTTCATTCTAGGTACCACTTGTAATTACTAGAAATTGCAGAACCGACACCAAAATTACTAAGTTCAAACATTGGATGGTATGACCTACATCTTCCTTTACACAATTCAAGATGTCAGCGGATGTGATCTTCAAGGTATAATGCATTGCACAAAAAAAGCTGTAGAATCTTACCTGGGTCAATTGTGCTAAGATGTATACCAAAGAGTCGCTCTGCAGTATCCCAAACTGCCACGTCAACTTGAGAGCATTGTATTGTAAATTTTTGCTAGCTGTTTAATTACATCCAAAAAATGGGCTAAATGAGGCATCAACGCATGACCTCAGCATCTATCACTTTGAAAACTTGCTTCCATGGAAGTAGAAACTTTGAAGCCTCGCCCAATATCAAATTTCATACATATACCAACTTTTGGAATGGATGCCAGTACTCAAAACAAGAACTTACAGTCTAGATAAGTACAAACAATTGGATATGCACTCATTTCTTATTGTTACTCTCATTTAGTTAAAAGTTCATAGCAATTGGATCCGACAACGGCTGAGTGATTGTAGCACCATAGAACTACGAGGTCATGAATAACAATGAAAACAT
Source organism: Antitrichia curtipendula (assembly GCA_951230915.1). Classification (NCBI taxonomy): domain Eukaryota; kingdom Viridiplantae; phylum Streptophyta; class Bryopsida; order Hypnales; family Leucodontaceae; genus Antitrichia; species Antitrichia curtipendula. Next base: position 38,142,783 of record OX579633.1, read on the forward strand.
TGACGTCGCAAAGGTCAATGTTTGCACAGGAGTAATCCTATACAAAGTGAACTCAACTTGTTCAGTTGAAACTGACTTGCAGCTAAGCAACTCAACTTTGAAATGAAGACATCAGGGAAAGCAAACTCACCTTCAAGAACCTTATGTGAACCACTGCTGAAACTTCATCAAATTCGCAAACTCCCAAATCGAAATTCAAGGCGTGGGTACCCTGTCTCTCTGCAATACTAAAAAACTGGGCACTCGAATAGTGTACTACTCTAGTTGGGCGATCTGATGCAATTTCTGAAGAACTGGGCACTAGAAACTGTGCTGCTCTCGTTGGGCGGTTTGAGCTTAACATAATGCGGTGGGGTTAGACGTAGCTCAGCCCTTCACGGAAGAGATAAGATTGTCACGGTAATCAGGTTGCCACTTGTTATCTGATCTGGAGACACCTTAACTTCAGTTAGCATCCCTCCAGCTAACGCGCTGCTCAAGTGTGAATTTAGCAGTTTCCAAAAGCTTCAATACCTTGCTACAAGATCGATAAGTAAAATACTTCAAATTCAATCTTCAGCGATTCACTCCCAAAAATCTACAATGCAATTCCAGCTTGCTTTGGTATTATCGATTATGAAATGAAATTTGTTATATGCACGTGGGGTAGTAGTAGGTAGAACAACCCATGTGGGATATGTTAATTTGATTTTTCTATGAGTGGTGAAACTCCCACTATTTCTAATTAACATATCCCATATAGATTGTTCTACCTTCTGCCATCCCATGTGTATATAGTAAGATTCTTCTCAACCTTGACATTTCTGCTGCAGTTGATTGTGCAAATTTAACCCCTATAGCACTAAACTTCGTTTTTTTGGCAACATAGCAATTTTGAGCAGCTCACTACAAATGGAGTTTCTGGTTTTTTTCTTTGAAATTTTCACACAATGTGTGCCCAAGGAGTATCTTTAAGGCCCAACAATTTTCATAGCTTTTGACTACATGGTTAAAAAGTTATGGTATGATATGTTGTTTTACTACTCGGCGAGCAGCCCGGGCAGTAAAAAAAACTTCTTGAAATTCACTTTTTTTCTTAAATTTAAATTTAAAATTGGTTCTCTAGATCTTTACGTACATGGAAAGCTTTGAATAATTCCATTAGGATTAATGAGATAAAAGTTATGGGAGTTTAACCCCTAAAGGACCAAACACTGTTTTTTGACAACATAGCGATTTTGGGCAGCTCACTATGACCAGAATTTTTCTTTTTTTTCTTTGAAATTTTCACATAAGATGTGCCCGAGGAGTAGCTTTAAGGTCCAACAATTTTCGTAACTTTTGACTACGTGTTAAAAAGTTATTGCATGATATGTCATTTTCATTGTTCGGCGGGCAGCCTGGGCAGCAAAAAAAACTTCTTTAAAAATCACTTTTTAAAAAAATTAAAATTTGAAATTGGTTCTTTAGATTTATATGTACGTGGGAGGCTTTGAATCATTCCATTCCGATCAATGAGTCAAAAGTTATGAGGATTCTTAGTTTGAAGGTAGTTATGGAATCTCTACTCTAAAATAAACTTTGAAGTCCTTTATTTAACTCGATTTTCAATATTTTTGAAAAAAAATAAAAACATTGGGTGTAGATTGTTTATTACAACATTACAATAGTTGGGATTGGCATTTTTCAATTTCATAAATAAATTCTTGACAATTTAGTGCTTTGAATCATTCTCTACCTCTTCCTACTTACTATTTTTTTCCTATATGTTGTACAATTCCAAATGATCTGAAATTTTTCAAGCATGTAGCCAACTTGCCTTGAAGAATAAATCCAAAGAGTAACCATCATTTTGGACATTGTTTCATACAAATGTGACCTTGTGGAGGGCAGCTGCCCGTTTTTTCTCAGGGACAAAAAAAGGGTTTTTGTCAATTCAAACGCTATTATCTTGCAATCCACTTGGTGGAAAATTCTGAAATTTTTTCCACATCTTCTTAAACAAGTTTACTACAAGATCCTACGGCTACAAGTGTCCAAAAATGTTTTTTTTCTAAAATTTGGCACTAGTATTAGAAATGGCAGTTCTGGAGCGGTTTTGGTGAAAACATAGTCAAAAACCTTTAGGGGTTAAGTTTACGAGTAGTTTGCGGGTAGTTATGGAATCCCTAATCTAAGATAAACTTTGAAGTCCTTTATTTAATTCAATTTTAAATATTTTTGAAAAAAAAATAAAAACATTAGGTGTAGACTGTTTACAACCATTGGGATTGGGATTTTTCAATTCCATAAATAAATTGTTAGCAGTTCAGTGTTTTGAATCATTTTCTACTTCTTTCTACTTACTATTTTTTCATATATGTTGTACAATTCCAAATGATCTGCAAATTTTGAAGCATGTTGCCAGCTTGCCTTTAAGAATGAATCCAAAGAGTAACCACCATTTTCGGCATTTTTGGATACACATGTGACCATCTGAAGTGCAGCTGCCCGGTTTTCGCAGGGCCAAAAAAGTTATTTTTTTGGCTTCAAATGCTAATTTCTTGCAATCTACATGGTAGAAATTCCTGAAAATTTTTCCACATGCTCTCAAACTATTTTACTACAAGATCCTATGGTTACATGTGTTCCAAAAAGTTTTAAGAAGAATTTTTGGTCATTGTCCTAGAAATGGCAGGTTCGGAGCATTTTGGTAACATTGAGCTTTTCAATTGTTTCAAAAAATTAAATTTTGAATGTGTTTAAGTTCTTCTAAGTGCCAGCAACGGGTTGCTACTTTGGAATTGGAAATAGAATAGCAAAGTCATCCCTTTTACCAAGCCCTAGCAAGACCCCCATTCGGCCGTTTGCTTAGCAAATTTGACTGTCACCGGCCGTTTTTTGGCCCTCGCCGTGCTTGCAGTGGGGCACTCAAAGTGGCGGGGCTCACACAATCATTGGGTTTGCACCATTGGCAGTGTTGCTGTGGACAAGCTCTCACACCATCATTTGCAATCTTAATCCTTAATTGACAAACCCATAACCATTGATTTGAAGCTTCATCACCTATTGCTCAATTTACTACCATTTTACAACTACATATGTACAGATATTTTAAATTTATATTTGAAAGATGCAATTACATGCCTTTTTTAGTTCACAAAATTTTTAGCCTTTTTGATGGAAAATTAAATTCTTAAAGATTTTCTAAAGAAAAAATGAAGAAAAATCACAACAAATAAAAAAAAAATTCTTGAATATGAAAATTTCACCATGTGTGTATATTACAATGACAAACATTATAGTGTAAACTCAATTTCTATATCATATTATAATTATAATGAAGTAGACATTCGAAACACATCCAATGTTCAAATATAAAATTATTTTACAAGCCACCATATTCAACAAAAATTTCTATACATGTTTCAACTAGTACATATGGAGGTTTATGAGTCCCAATTACAACAATACTACATTCAAAAATAGTGAATTCTTGTAAAGAAACAATAAATTTTTATATAGTATAGAATGTTAAGAAATTATTGTGGAATAACCTAATTTTACTATTTAGTGCCTTACCGATTGAAATTAATATTAATTTATAAGGGACAATGACAATGTTTTTACCAAAAATAATTTGGAACTGCTATTTTCAGGAGAAGTATTACATTTTGATTGAAAAAAAACAATTTTGGGCACATTAAACCCCTAAATAACCTTTATGAATTTGGAGGATAGATGGAATTTCAGACATATACCTATGGTTACCACGATTTTTTGCCATGATTTTTTCAAATTGTTATTAAAAATAGAAATTTTTTGCGGCATTTGAACACCGTTGCGTTATGCAGGTTACACTTAATGATGATTACCAAGATCTACCCTTCAAAACATGTATAAATTTTAATTAAAGGAATTAATAACATTACATAGATTTTACCTTTACCAAAATATTTGAACACTAACCATTTATGACAAATATTTCTAATATACTATACATCATTGCACTTATATAGTTATTTTAATGTTTCAAAAATTAATACTAGTAATTTAAAATAAATTATAACATATCCGAGTTTCTTTAATTTATGATTTTGTTGTTGATGTTTTGGAGCCCACACGTCTTGTTATCTTTTAAGCACACCTCATACTATTATCTAAAATAATCGTGTGAAAAAATAGAGTGCACATGATTTCCTATCCAACAGAAAACTAAAAATTTCACACAAGGTGATCAATATGTCCCCGCTCAGTGTGAAAATCACAACCACTCCATTTGATTTGAGTACCTTTCTAGCATCCCATGGTAGTGTATGGTCACCTCATACAAATAGAACTTTAAATTAAATTGAATTACTTGAAAAAATAAAAGTAAAAATAAAAGTGATGAATAAAATCACAATAAAAATAAATAAATTACTTTACAAATCCAATGAAAATAGTTTAAAACAAGCAAGAAATAAAAATGAGCAATATAATATTAATAGCACAACTCCATAGGACTTAAACTTTTACATTGGAAATAGAATAAATAAAGTTTATTTTTGTATAAATACTCTTGTAGTGTATTCAATATAAATTATAAATAAACTCATAATATATTATAGTCAATCACTATCCAATATTACTTTAAATTTTGGTATTTATTGTTATCAAAGTCTACAATGGAATCTTTATGGTGTGATGTTTGTGGTGCTGGTCCATTTAAGCATAAAAGATCTTTATCTACACATAAACTAACATGCATAGGGAACTTGAGGCCTCGTGCACAAGAACTTCAAGTTCCTATTTCTCCACCAGCAACAAATATTTTAGAAATGATGGAACCAACACAGGAACCTCCACAGTCAAGTCAAATCCATGGAGGCGATGTTCCTTCAGAAATGAATGCTCAACATGAACTAAACCATCCTTTACAATTGCATTTCGATGGCCCAATTGATGATGACTTAGAAATAGATTATTTTTCTCATCTTCATCAAAGTGAATCTACTTCGTCTACATATGATTCAACTTTTAGTCTTGTTAATTGGATTAGAACTTGCAAAAAAGGAGGAGGTTTATCTAACAATGACATAGATAAATTGTTCAAACAAGTATTGTTCCATCCATCTTTTAAACTAGAAGATGTTGTAGTTAAGTCACCCAATGATGTCCAGAACTACGAAAAAAATATTTACAATGAAAGAGATGGATGGAAAACAAAAGATATTGAAGGCAATGTTTTAAATTACTGAGACCCAATTATTGCTTTGGAAACATTGTTTTCATCTCTTGCTGTGGCCGAAAATTTTATTTTGCAACCATCAATGACATCACGAGAAGAACATTTAAGAGAAAAAATCTATTCAACTCCTGCAACAGGAGATTGGTGGCGTGCAATGCAAGTAAGTTTCTGAAGTCTAAAAAGTTTAGAAAAGAACAAAGGATAAATTATACCAATTTTTATTTAAAGATTTTTCAATGTATATAATCCCAAAAAATACAATCACGCTGGTTCCAAAAATTGTTTCTATAGCTTGAAATTTCATTCCACTTTGCGAATTCTGAACTCATATTTGTACAGGAACATGTAAACTCTGAACATGGAGAAGGTATGGTAGTAGCACCTATAATCTTATATAGTGATAAAACATCATTATCAAATAGTGGCAAAGTAAGCGGGCATCCCATTTATTTCAGCATCGCAAATATTTCTTGTGAAGATAGATATCTCCCTGAGGGACATTGCTTGCTAGCAATTCTACCTGATTTTAATGTTGTAGAATCAGAACCCTTGAAAAGGTTACAAATATTTCAAAAATGTCTAGCACATGTTCTAAAACCATTGAAAGATGCAAGTTTCAGGTAATTCTATTAACCATGCACTTAAAAGAAATTCCATTTTTTTTTCAATTTTCTTGACATTGTTATCTAGTAAGTTAAAGTTATCATTCATTTGTTCAGATACAAACATTGAAAATTTGTATGAGAACTAATGAAATAAGAATTGACTTTTACAATCCAATTGTGCATGAATTGACTATATTATATGAAATATAATATAGTTTATTCTAAGGACATGTTAAATTTTCTCTAAGGTTGCTCTATGTACATGAAGCTAGGATTAGGGAGTTCCAAACCAATATCACTTGTGTTTAATTGTTTGATGTTGTAATGTGCTAGTGGGATTTCTTTATGTGATCCATTCGGCAATGAACAGAAAGTGTATCCTCGATTGTATGCTTATGTTTGTGATCATCCAGAAGGATGCAAGGTAAAATAATTTCTGCAAATACAATTGCTAAGTAATCAAATGATATTGTTGTATTCTTTATGTATCAAATGTTTTAAACATATTCTTAAGTTTTTTAAACATGTGCATACTATGAACAGGTAACTTGTACATATGATACAAATAAATCTCGCCATCCTTGCAGTACATGCATGTGTCCGATGCATTCTTTAGCAGTTGTTGAAAGAGAACACAATGAATTTCGCACGGAGGCTTCTATGAAAAGGATTTTTCAACAAATGTCTACACAACCACGAAGGGTGCAAGCATCAATTGCAAAATCACATTCACTTCATCCAGTAGAGGTAAATTCTTCAATGCAGCAGTAACAACTTCTACTAAAGTTGTATAGAGTATTAATATTTCTATACATATACATATAGTAATTGTGCTGAAAATCATAATTGTATGTCCTGTGTTCATTAGAATTCTCATCCCATTTTATTTTATTAAAGTACAAGTACTAGTTTCAGTTTAGTTTGTATTCAATGTGATTGTTAATCTAATACCTTTCAGTATTATGAGGGTATTGTGTTTTGTGCATTTTTCAATATAAAGACAGCACTTTAGAACATTAAGAAAAATGATGTTTACATTGACGAAATTTGTATGTAATGTTTGTTATTTAATAGTGTGCGCTATGGGACTTTGCTGGAGGAGATACAGAGTTTGGAAATCCGTATCTTGCAATTAATGTCGACATGCTACACCAAGCTGACTTGGGCATCTTTAAAACTCTTATGGACATATTGCAAAGCATGTCTAAGGAATTAACACCCTCCCCTCTTTTTGAATTGGATAGAAGGCTACTAGTAATCAAAGAGTCTGCACGATTTTTTCAATTTAGGGTGCCTGGAACAGACAAAGGTGGATACTTTACTTCCAATGCAAATTTTGCGGCATTTGAACACCGTTGCGTTATGCAGGTCAGTACCACTTTTTAAATCCAACAATATGTCAATTTACTATTTTAATTATAAAGGTAAAATTTTATGTAATGTATAATAGATTTGTATAATACACAAGTGGATGATGATTGTAACGACTAACAAATATTTTTGTTGAACATTGATCATCTGTATTGTTAGGTGGTAGTTTTTTGCATGCTGGGACTATTTCCCAACTTCTTCATTGAGGCTGTTGTAAATTTTTTACAATGGTATCAATTAGCGTGCCGATCAAAAGAATTTTCAGACGAAACTCTAACAACAATGGATGACTACATGAAAAGGTAATTATTGTACTACTTCAGAGAATTTTTCTAAAAATTTCAAGAAGTGAAACATAGATTTATATTATAACATTTGAATATTTTTAGGTGCTTTACTCAATTGCAAAATGTCAATGTAATGTTTATTTTTATGCAATAATGGCACAACAATTAGACAATAGTAATATACATTCATTGCTCACTAGTGAAAAGTATGTCTATTTTTTTTTATTGATGGTCATACATTTAACTTGACATATGATGAATGTAAGAAAAATATCAACTACAATGAAACAATAGTGTAAAATATCTAAATAAATAAATTTAGAAATATATATTTGTATTCATATACAACAGTATATGAATATTTGAGTGGAGAGACAATGGGGTTGAAATGTTTAGTATGGAATTTCAATTCTAAATTTCTAATGAATTTGGTGTTTGCTTCAGGGCTGTAATGACGTTTAGAACACATTTAGGAGTTTGGCAAAAATCAAACTTCAATTTGGTTAAGATTCATGCTATGAAACATTACTCCTCTTCAATTCGTCGTTCAGGAGCTCCTGTTGAATATAGTTCAAACATGTATGAGAATCTACATATAGCACTGGTAAAAACGGCATACAGGGGTAGCAACAAAAAACAATTTCTTGATTTTATTGTGAAATACAACAGAAGGTTGGAAGCACTACGAATGACTGCATTAGAGAAGGATGGATATTGTCCCCCGATAGGAAAAAATACAATACTAGACATGGTATGAACAAAGGATCTTTTCAGAAAACTATATTTATTTTTTGGTCTTTAATTTCAAAACACTTATCATTTTGTAGTATTGAACTTTTTCTACATAATTCTATATTGCTTTTCTAAATTTGTCTACAAAAATTGTTTTATAATGATGGCAGACTTTAGAAAGTGGACATTATATTTTGGCTGGCTTTCAAATTAATTTGAAAATGGAGATGTTTGATCTTGATATTGCTACTGCAAGAGAAGATTATTTGGGAAATGGTCAATCAAAGAAGGAGCGCATTATGGCTAGAGTTTTACAACCCAATATTTCCACTGAATTGAAATTGTCTTTGGAGACGTACATGAATCAAAATAATTTGACAGGGGCGCAGGTTTGTACAATTTTTTTGTAGTTTGTTTGTTATTGTAATATGCATTTGTAATTTTAATGTTTTTTTCAAAAATAATTATATCTTAATGTGTTATTATATTGGTAGGTACTACAGTCTTACCGGTCTGTAGCTCTATGCCCTGGTGGAAGTTCAAGATATGGAGACATGCCTATCTTTATGCGCGCGACATCAAGCTTTCATGGAAAAGAATGGTTTGGAAGTGTCTCAATTAAGATGGAAGGCGAAGGGGAGGAAGAGAGGACATCATATGGACAACTTAGTTTGCTCTTTAAATGTTGTATGAAAGTAGGGCAACAAGAGACAAATGTAACAAAAGAATTGTGTTTAATGCGTATGTACGAAGAGCATGAAATGCATAGAACTTTGAGGTGTCTAGAATTGAAATGGGTAGAGGACGGTCCTACATCATACAAGGTGATAGAGATAGCTTCAATTTTAAAAGTTGTTCACGTTATTTCACACTTTCAGAGAAAAGGACATTTTTTTGTAAACACTTTCAAATTTTAACTAAATATTTCAGCTTAATGTGTTGAGGAACAGTAAGACGTTATTTCATGTAAGGAAAATGATGTGCACATGTGATTTATTATTTAACATAGCAAAGGTTGCATGTTAAATATGAATTGTAATTCTATAGTGAATTATTGAAAATAATGCTTTTCATTCTCTTTTGGACCAAACTTCATTGAATTTGCAAAAGTAATCTTGTATGGTACTTTTATATTTTACAATCCCCTCTTTAGGCATTCCAAAATTAATCATGACAAAGTGGATGTCTTCTCTTGGACAGTTACAAAACTTACTATGTTCCAACATTGTAAGTTTTGAGTCTAATATTATGCTTTATTTACTGAAATTGAAAGATTTCAATAGCTCGATGGGAATGATTTTTTTTCCGATTAAAGTGGATGTCATAAAGTTGTGATACTAGAAACCATTTCATGCCAAACTAGCCATTTTGAAAGAATTGTTGAAATATGTTGGTATCTCTAAAAGTATACTTGAAAGCATGCGACATGATATCATTGAGGAAGGTAAGAAAAAAAAATCTTTTTTAGTCAGAAAGATGCATACAAAGATGAGTAATAAATAAGAATTTTATTGAATATTATATGAAAAAAAACACTCTAGTGTAGATGAAGAAGAAGATGTATTGTTAGTAAGTTGTAGTTTCTTTTTTTAGTCACTATAAGAAGTCAAGAGAATCTTGCACTTTCTGGATGTGGTTGGAGATCTTATACAAATCCAAGTTTACATAAAAAGCAAATGTGAAGGGCAATAGTTAGCAAATGTACCGCATTCAATATATTTTTCAATATGATAAATCATTGTTCTACTTATTTAATTTGGTGAAAAAGTAAGTAACATTGAATAGATTGTGGAGTTGTAGAGCAAAAGTCTATGTGGTACACTATTTTCAAAACATAAAAAAAAATATGGAAGTTTAAATTTTGGATGAATACTTTTGTTTTGTGACTAAATCTCATATGAAATGTATGTATCTTTTAACGTACAGTGGGTTACAATATTCTGAAAATCAGCCTATTTGAGGCATGATCCATTTTTTCTCACCACAATATGAGGTTCAGTTGATATATATTGGTAAGCATAATTATCATTGCATCTTTACACAATTCAAGCGAAGTGTACCAAATATCATGTCCATAAAAGCAAAATTTTTTTAAGGATTATTTAAGTCAATTTTTATGGTTTTACATGATATTTTTTTAATAACAATTGATGATGGAACTCTTAAATTTGATTACAAAGATATGTAGGGATCATACACATACACACCTTTTACATTAAAAAAAACAATCAAGTAGATAACAATAATCTAATCTAAATAAAGTTCAATGTGAACTGTCATGTGATCAAACTTAGTTAGATACATATCTCTATATCAATTAAATAGATTTTAATAAAGTAATTGTTCATTCATGCTGAAATTTACTATGTGAGGGACAAATAGAAAAATATAACTATAATAAAGAGATATTTGTTTTAAAAGAAGTTGTAACCTTGGAGCTGAACATTGAAATCTTTGTAGAAGAAATTGTGAAACTTTTGCCAATATGCTTGTTGAAAGGAAAATGTATGTATGAATATTTTTTAGCATTACAAGAGAAAGGTGAGTATTCAATGTAGTCCTAGAAGTGTAGTCCTAATAGTAATGACCTCTTTACAAGATTTTAATAAAAATTTATGAAATAAACATGTATTTCTAGTAAATTTTTCCTAAAATCACTTGAAAAGGTCATTCCCATTAGGATTGTACTCCTAGGACTATACTAAAAACACCCTTCTTTTTACAGTGTATGTATTTGTACTATCAAATTTGATGAATGCATCACCAATTTTTTTGCAGTAACACATCACGTACAATCATGAAAATTGACTTGAACAGGTCATCAAAAATAATTTTTTTTTTTTTTTGAAACTAAAATGCACTATGCTAAATTTGAATTGTGTAAAGATGCAACAATAAGTATGCTTAAACCATTAAGGACCAAGGCCTTTTTTTGCCAAAAACATCCAAAATTTCCATTTCCATAACAAAGAGTAAGAAACTCAGAAGTTGTTCTTTTGCACAATTAATTGTAGGATTTTACACCTAACTAGTATGAGAGTAGGAGGAAAAAAAATTAAATTTTGATTGCACAGATTGAAATAAATTTGCATTTAAAGTGAAATAAATAAATTCTTCAACGCATTACAAGACTAGCGCATTGGACTTTGAACCTTTTTGTATTAAATTTTTTACACTACAAAGATTGAGCTGTAAATCTTTCTTATTTAATTATCGTTGCTTTTCTTTTTCGTAAACTCTCAATGATAATTAAAATGCACTAATCCCAATAGTGAGATTGTTGTAGGAAGCAAACTGAAGCATTCAAAATTTTATTTTCTTAGAACTTGTAGAAACTGCATTCAAACAGAAATTCTAAAAGTTAAATTTCAAAAAGATGCTTTGGATGCCCAAAAAACAAGATTTTCTATATTCTTTTAATAACAAATCCAAACACAATGGATCAAAGCTTTCCATGTAGACAAAAATGTAATATATGAAAAAATCCATTGGAAGAAAAAAAATGAAATTTTGAATTTTTTTTGTTGACCCCTGTCTTTTGTTTTGAGCTTACTTGGGCATGATTTTTGTTTGTGGATACCAATTTAAGGAAAAATTTATTTCCATGAAGCTATTCAATTATTCTATTTTCAAAAGAAGTTTAAAAAAATTATGACCAAAATTGTACTTGTCCAAAATTCCATTTGTCCCCTAAAGGAATAATGGTCCGTGAGAAATTAACAAAATGTATTAGAAAAACTCTATGTTATACATAAAATAGGAACAACTCAAATAGGTTGATTGTAAGATTATTGTACCCCACTATGCATTGTTGAAGATTGTAAAACATATTGAGCACACTCCTTTGGCAGTTTCTATATTTTCTAAACATTTGTACGCCAATTGCCAACATAACAATTAATCCTATATAAATATTTTTCTTTATTAGTTTCAAAGTAAGAACAATTTTCAGCAGCCCTTTTATTTCATGTCTTTCCTTCTGAAATAGAATAGGAAGAATGAACCCATTACTTTCGGCTATTTCATTTTTGAATTGTCAATTGAGAGATAAAATCAAATAAAATAGAAATTCAAATAAAAATAAAGAAACCCCTCATTCATTGATTAATAATTTTATTTAGGATTGCCCATTTCTATCCAAATACATTGATATAGTTATTCATCGACTCACATAATGAATTGCATCCTAAAAATTTTAGATCAAGAGAGTATTGCATTATGATAAATGGTATATTAACACAATATAAAATTTTGTACATTATTGCAGTACAACATGAATACATGTATAATATAATAAAAGTGCAGTATTGCAAAAAGATGGATTATGTACTTTCTTGCTACATTACTTTAATAACACTAACTTAATACTGCAAAAGTATTAAGAAAATGAATGTTTATTGACATGTTGAAATTGAAAAATATTTCAAAAATCAGTATTGTATTTTTAAGAAACAAAGTATTAATACAATATAAACGCAATATTAGAATTTAAAAAAAGAATTGTTATTGTCTTCATATAAACACAGTATTACATGCAGTACTGCAAGAATATTAGCTAGTATAGCCCCTTCTGTAGTACTGCATTTGTACGAGTGGAGTCAGGGGGCACTTTCCTGATGTTGATTGTTCACTCCCAACATCCACCTCCGGAGGTGGATGTTGCGAGTGAACAATCAATGTTGTGCTAAGATTATTCCTTTGTTCTCTTAACTTTCTATTACATCCGTCAATCTCGCCATTATCCATCCTCCATTGGTCATTCTCAACATTTGAACAAAAAGGGTGGGCACGGCTTGTTCAATATTTGTCACTTTTCATTGGCCCCTCAAAGCACTTTCCATTGTTCATTGTTCACAGTTCACACACCACTTGAACATGCCGTGACTACCACTATTGTAGAATACGACAAAGACGGTAGCATTGATTTTGGTTTTAGAATCCTCTCTACAATTGCATTTATGTCGTACAACATAGTTAGGGTTTTGGTTTGAGTGGGGATGTGGGGTCCAGTTCATCAATAAAGTAACCCTTGATCGACATGAATGCCAAATGTCCGATGGATGATAAGGATTCATTGTAGTAGGACAGAAGTATAAAGATTTATCTTTGGAATTTTGTTGTGAAAAGGGGAGGTCTTCTATAGTAGATTGGCTTTCAATGAGTACTTTTGTTATTTCTTAAGCTAATGATTCACACGGTAATGAAAAGGGATGATTTCCAAGGTCATCCACTTGTCCTTTAAGGGTTAACCTACAATGGAAGCTTACAATTGCATTGTTCTTGTTTTCAACAACAAATACATTTAAAAAATATTTTCTCTTAAATATTGCTTTGTGGTACAGTTTTGCTAATAAAATAAATATTATTTATTACAATTGTTTCGCTTTGTAATAGAATGTCTATATAGTGAAGTATCTTGAAAGTTTTTGAACCATTGATTTTGATACGTCTGCAATTCCTAACTTTACATCAAGGTAATAAATTTAGAAAAAAAGTATCTTCTTCTTTAGGGTTTTTCATTATTCAATATATGTATAGTATTCTCAAACATTCAATGAACTAAATATTGATGCAACATTGAAAGCAATTATTTGCATGAGTGTATTAAATGCTTTGAATTTGGTATTTAAACTTTATGTTGTAAATAAAATACAATGCTTGAATTAGTAAAAATATTAGAACAGTTCTGCAATTCTACAATCTTTTTGAATTATGCACATCTTGTATATATTTGTGTACATATGTGTTATTTACTTGGCAAAATTTTAACAAATTGGTTTCAAAAGAAAATTTTCTATAAAACTAATGTTCCATAATAATTCTTAAGAAACATTTAGGCTTGTTGTTAAAATAGCTAGGAATTGTTTAGGTGTTTTTGAGTGTTTGTTAAACTATAACCTATGAATATTTATGAAATGTACTTGTAAATTTTTCAAAGGACATTGGCTTTATAGGCTACATTCTAATTCCCTTTCTATTTCCAGATGCAAGGCTCAAAAGCATGAAAAGAAGGCGACAAAGTTTGAACTGAGTGATGTGATGTAAAATGGTACTCTAAATGGTGTGTGATTGGATTTAAAGTACCAATGTAGAAGAGCCCTTTGAAAGTCCTAATATATTCTAATTTTTAAATTTGAAGTACGTGTCAAATAAATTAATAAGTTGTAAAAAAAAGGCAATGAAAGCCTAAGTAGGTGCTCTTTGGGATTTAAAAAAAAAATTACAATAAAACAATCAAATTCATAATTACTTTTGATTTTAAAAAAATCATCCGGCACATATTCAAAGGTTAATTCAAGTTCCCTTGATCCAATTGGATACTCAATCCACAATTAGATTAACCCCTAAAATCCCAAGGGTGTTTTCTGCCAAAAACCACTCAAAACTACCACTCTTGTTGTATTCACTTAAGGAAACCAATTTTTTTGGTTTTTTGGGAATTCAACCATAGGATCTTGTATTTAACTTCTCTGAGATCATGTAATAAAAATTTCATCAAATTTCACTGTACGGATTGGAAGATATTAGCATTCAAAGTTGAACAAAAAGTTTTTTTTCAAGAAGATGCTTAAATTGCCCGAAAAACTAAGATTGTCCATAACTTTCTCATCCCTAGTCCAAATAGAATGAATCCAAGCTCCACGTATAGGTAAAAACATAATATTTTAGGGGAAAAATTCAAGAATAATAATTTTGATTTTTGTAATTTTTTTTGGGTTGCCCACCAATCTCTATTTCTTGCTCATTGTGCCATAACTTTTTCATCTGGCATCCGATTGAAACAATAATTATGTATCCACAAATCTCTTGCAAAGCTACACAACCTCAAAAAATTTCAAAAATGTTCACTTCAAATTGAGACAATAGGAACCTACCTGGACCCAAATTGTCTCCCGAGGGGACAAGCGGGTTTTTAGGGGTTTAAAAGCTTAAATTCCTTCGATATGAGCCGGAGGTGTTTCAAGCACACAAGGGGATCAAACCTCAATCTCCAAGTTGAGATAGTTAGTCATGAACTAGGAGACCATCCGTGGACTTTGATGTACTCGTCAGGACAAGAACAATATTTATGTAACAAAATTGTCACTAGTGCACAGTGCACAACCCATGATGGGTGCTTGCAACTTAGAACAAGTCCTTAGCCGTGAGGGATGCAAAGGGTGCTTGCGACTTCAAAAAATGTGTATCTTTAAGTTATTAAAAATTTAAAAGTCTAGCCCTTTGGAACCTTAAATGGTGAAATGACAACTTAGAATTCACTTTTCAACACTTTGAGGCAAAATTAAAGATTTTATATAACTCTTCAGATCTAAAAGTATGTGCCATATCTTCAAAAGAAACTTTAAAATGTTTTAATTTGAAACTTTTTGTATCCTCTATCCTCTCTCTATTTCCTAGCCCACTTGTTCTTCAATGTCAAGCAAGTTAAAGGGTAAATTAACCTTCTTTCTATATTTTTTCAAGTTTTAAGTAATAAATATCTCTAGAGTGAAATTTACTTGAA